>JAJOZX010000835.1:147500-332500 GCA_023014485.1 Bathynomus jamesi | reverse complement strand
ATGGGAAATTGGCATCCGAGCATATTGTTCCGTAGCCCATTCACAAAAATTCCATCCACTGGTCGGGATCATCTTTGCTTAATTCTGTAGGATCCGAAGTTTATATGGATGCCATTTGTGACCGTAGGCCGGGCTGAAACTCAAGATAGAATTAATCAGAGTCATTAACAGTTGCTTTTGATATAAAAATAAGATTCCTGAAAAAAATAATTGGTGGCCACCAACGTGTGTCCGGCCACCCCCATTTTTGTAAAAACATCTAATGCTGCACTAGGGTCATTCTCTGTCAGATCAACCAAAAAAAAATTGAAATTAACACCCTCATCTCTCATATTTTGCTGAAAATTTGGTTTATAGGGAGTTTGTGAGCCTGAATCCATTTCTGAAATTATAAGGTCAATCCGACCAACGGTTCAAGAGATATGACCTCGGGCAATTTGAGGTCACTCGCGAGGTTACTAACATTTGGCGAGCCAAACTTGGGTAATAATTGTCATAATTATATAAAAGTATATATATTTAGAATCAGAAAATGAAAAGGAATCCAAATATGCAAGTTTTAGAACTCTAGGTTGAAAAATAAAAAAGTTACACTGTAACCAAAATTTGAGGTCACGATTTGACCTCTGGGGTATCAATGAGAATTTTTTTTTTAAATGTAAAAAATGAAGGCATAGGCATTGGCTATTAGAATCAGCAAAAAAAAGTTTGTTATGTTAGTATTTTTCATGTAACTAACATATAAAGTGAACACCATATTCATAAGTTGTGCGTCAATTCTACCTATTTTTTCACACTTAAGCTCATAATTTGACCTATAGAAATTAAAATTACATTTTTTATAGATATAAAAAACAAAGTCAGAGTTCTTGACTAATAGAAACAATCATAAAAAGTTTGTTTATGTTGGTACTTTTCATGTAACTAACTTATAAGTGAACACCATATTTATAAATTGCTTGTCATTTCAAGGAATTTTTATATCTTAGCTATCAATTTGACCTCAAGCTCCAAGAATTTAATAAAAATTGTATTTCACTGCTAATCTACAGTGGCAATAATAGTTATAATAGTGAAAGGGGAAGACTAAGCTCACATGTAGCCTAAACAAACCTGTTGAAACATGTTGCTACTTGTCTAAGTGCAGAATCAACACAGATAGTTGCAAAATTCCTTGTCTACAGGTTAGTACAGTTCCAGCCAGCACTGTGGGTGGCTGGTGGGTATGGTGTTTTAATGAGCCTCAGAGACTATCAAGGCCTAAAATATTAAGTGTGTATAGCTATATATTTTCAAAAAAATATATTACCTAATTGTAAATCCTATATCTTACAGATCAAAATACAATGGTTCGGCACTTGAAATACTGCCAGGACCCTATTCAAAAACACAAGAAACGCATAACAATCAATCTTAGAAAAGTGACTGATGTACTTGTTGAAAAATGTGCTGGAAGAGTGAAAAAAGACTCATTGTTGTGTGTGAACTGCTGGACACTGATAATGAAAAACCCACTATACTTAGTACCACTGAAAACAACGAGTCTGAGCAGGATTCAAATGAATCATCTACTATCAGTGGCTTGAGTAACTCTCTTCAATTCAAGATCTGGACAATTCACAGTGTACAGTTCACCCTTTTGTCATCTATTATAGATCATCTGCAGACCAGGAACTTAGCCATTTTAGTGTCTGTTTCTTATCTGCATCACTAAAACACAACACTATAATGGTTTACTCATTCATATTGAAGCTTATGACATATGTTAAATTCAGATGCCCCAATTGAAGAAGGTGCACTATTTCTCAGATGGATGTGCTGGCCAATATAAGAACAGATACAACTTCACAAATCTCTGTTACATGAGAGGATTTTGGTCTGTCTTGTGAATGGCACTTCTTTGCTACATCCCATGGCAAAAATGCATGTGATGGGATTGGAGGAACAGTGAAAAGAGCTACTGCTCGTGCCAGTTTGCAGAGAACTACAGAGAGGCAAATTCTTACACCAGAACACATGTTTCAGTTTTGTGAAGAAAACTTGAGCAAGAAGATAAATTTTTTCTTTGTAACTACAGCTGATTTGAAAGATGCAGAAGAACGTTGGAACATCGATTCAAGGATAGTAGGGCTATTCCTGGAACTCAGAAATATCATAGATTTGTTCCCCTAAACAAGGAAGAACTGATGGTGTATCCCATTTCAAGTGGCATTGGAGAAAAGAAAAGAATAAGGAAAAGTCATTTTACTAATGAACCTGCAATGCTTGGTAACCTAAAATGTGTCAAACCAGGAGAGTATGTTGGCTGCATTTATGACATGCAAGTTTGGTATGGAATTGTGGAGGAATATTGTGAAGAGTTTGATGATTTCACTGTGAACTTTCTACATCCCTCTGGGTCATCAGGATCAAGTGCATATTATTATCCATCAAACAAGGATTCATGTGCAGTGCCAGGACATCATATATTAACTGTAATGAGTTGTCCTACCCTAAGAGGAGGCAGCAGAATTCAATACATTTTTCCAAAAAAGAAATTGATGAGAGCATCGAGCATGCAAAAATTGTATTAGGCTAGCACATGAATCCTCTAAGTAGGTCTTCCCTTTCACTATTATAACTATTATTGCCAGTGAAGATTAGCAGTGAAATACAATTTTACATTTTTGCCTTTGTTTTTATATCTATAAAAAAATGTAATTTTAATTTCTATAGGTCAAATTATGAGCTTAAGTGTGAAAAAATAGGTAGAATTGACGCACAACTTATGAATATGGTGTTCACTTATATGTTAGTTACATGAAAAATACTAACATAAACAAACTTTTTTTTGCTGATTCTAATAGCCAATGCCTATGCCTTCATTTTTTACATTTAAAAAAAAATTCTCATTTGATACCCAGAGGTCAAATCGTGACCTCAAATTTTGGTTACAGTGTAACTTTTTTATTTTTCAACCTAGAGTTCTAAAACTTGCATATTTGGATTCCTTGTCGTTTTCTGATTCTAAATATACATACTTTTATATAATTGTGACCATTATTACCCAAGTTATGGGCCGCCAAATGTTAGTGACCTCGCAAGTGACCTCAAATTTCCCAAGGTCATATCTCTTGAACCGTTGGTCGGATTGACCTTATAATTTCAGAAATGGATTCAGGGCCCACAAACTCCCTATAAACCAAATTTCAGCAAAATCTGAGAGATGAGGGTGTTAGGCACTGGTTGATCTGACAGAGAATGACCCACTAGCAAAATCAGGAAAATGGCAATATCTCTTCTTCTGAACATGCTAGAGAGATGGTTTGCATACCAAAAGATGCAGAATTTGATTTAGAACAAATTATTGAGAGGTATTTTTTATAAAACCTTTAGTTTTTGAGTTATTTTAGAAAAACTAATTTTGGGGGCCCATAGACCCCCTTTCGACGGACCTTAGTGACAAAAGAAATTCTAAAATAAGCATGATTTGGCTTTTTGATTAATAACATTGCCCTAAAAGGATGTTGACATGGACATAGTGATCACATGATATGACTTTTCCTTGTTATCTTGCATCCATTATGCTTGATTAAAGAATAGAGGGTGGGGCTGCTTCATGAACTTTTTTTAAACGTAATAAATTGAAAACTTGTTTCTACCTCGACCATTTTACCCTGGAGAGTGGCAAAGGCATTGACATTGCTCATGGCATTTATAAGATCATTAAAGGGACAGAACTTGAGGCCAAATTAAACTTAGTTAAAGCAGATGGGACAAATACTAACACAGGACATATGCATAGGTCAATCAGATATTTGGAAATGTTTTTAGGGCAACCTCTTCAGTGGGATATTTGTCTTCTGCATCTAAATGAATTGCCACTTAGACACATCTTCATAACTTTAGATGGGACAACAAAAGTCCAGACAATTTTCTGGCCCTATTGGTTCTCAGCTCAATGGGGATGTGTCAGAATGGAATGTTGTGGACTTCAAATCTATACCTTATCCTGCATTTGTGCTTCTACCAAATGAGGTGGTCAATAATTTATCAACAGACCAATACTATGGATACTGCATCTGCTGGGCAATTATTACTGGTGAAGTGGATGAAGACCTTGCACTCTTAGAAGTTGGCCTGCTAAATCACTCTCGATGGCTCACCTTAGCCTTTAGAATTCTTCGCTTTTATGTTTCACAAAAAAGACCCAGTAAGAACCTCAAAATCATAGTAGAATTCATCATCAAAGTATACTTTCACAGTTGGTTCAATATCAAGGCTAATAAGAGGCTAAGTGATGGGTCAAGAAACCTATTCAATATGATCCAAAGAGTAAATAAATTTCCTGACAGGAAAATTAGAGAAATTTGTTATGACGTATTAAACAATAACAGCTATTTTGCTCATGGTAAAAATATTTTAGTTGGAATGCTGGCTGATGAAGAGGTGAGGTGGTGTGCTGTCAATAAAGTTCTGTCTGAGGGGAGTTATAGAGGATTTTGATGATGAATCTGATAGTATCAATGATTTTGCAGGTGGAATAATTGAAAGTGATGATGAGAATGAAGAGGATCATGAAGGTGGTACTGATGAATATCCTGCTATAGATGAGAATGTTAGGGTCTTTAGAAAGCCAATCATCAATTTCAAAGCTTCTGCATACCACAAGCCGTCTGCTATGTCCCAATGGGAAACTGTTCCACCTGTATTAAAAGAATTCAGTAATGATGAACTGCGTGATATCATTAATACCGCATTGAAACTGGATCACGAGTGCCACAGTCAGAATGTTGAAAGGCACATCAAGCTTGTCACTGAAGCATCCTTGGCTGTTGTAGGTCATGAGCGTAGAGATGGTCTTATTAGAAACAAAATTAGATCACGTAAATTAATGAAAGATTTTGTGTCTAAAAAATATTTTAAGTTCTAGATTATTATTTATCATGCTAAAATATGACAAAATGACAATTTGTTAATTGTATAATTTAATGTTTGGTGTTTTGGAATGTCAAAAAGCATTTTGAATGAATTTAAAATGGCTGATTTTGATTGATTTTGATTGCTGATTGAAAACCACTAATACATGTTAATTTGCAGCTTGAGAATGTTTTATTGTGTTGACATTCAGTTGAAAGGGGGTCTATGGGCCCAAAAGATTAGTTTTTCTAAAATAATTCAAATACTAAAGGTTTTATGAAAATATACCACTCTTAATAATTTGTTCTAAATCAAATTCTGCATCTTCTGATATGCAAACCATCTCTCTAGTATGTTCAGAAGAAGAGATATTGCCATTTTCCTGAGTTTGCTAGTGCAGCATTAGATGTTTTTACAAAAACGGGGGTGGCCAGACACACGTTGGTGGCCACCAGTGGCGACTCGTGGTATAAATGTATGGGGGTGCGATTTCATAAAATTGTACGACAACACGGACTCACAATAGGCTAGCGCGAATCCAACTGCCGCTCACAAGAGTACTTGTATTAACATATGCGGCTATGCCAGACGTACAATTCTAGTTAATTACAAATAAGTAATAATTTCAATAAAATACATATAAATGGCTTATATCATTATTACTGAAGTAACTATTAGTAAAAATAAAGTTATTATAAAAACAATTCGCGATTGTACTTATATTTTCATTACAACAGTAAAATATAATTTATATTTACTTTAGCGAAAAATCTATCGCTCCATTCGGCTGCAATATTATTTTGTATTCAAACAGCGATACGCTGTTTGAAGCTATGCTATAAGTTTAGAATATTATGTACTGTATGAAGGCTTACTCAAAATGCCTCATGAATCATGATATGCCACATGAATTTTTAAAATATATTTCAAGAATATTTATTTTAATATCTTAAAATTAGTATATTTTTTATCTGTTAAATTAATATTTATCGTTTCAAGCAAGGGGGAGCGACCGCTCCATCGCTCCTATACGCCAGTCGCCACTGGTGGCCACCAATTATTTTTTTCAGGAATCTTATTTTTATATCAAAAGCCAACTGTTAGTCACTCTGATAAATTAAAATCAAACAAAAATTATAGTTTCAGCCTGGCCTATTTGTGAGCCTGAAGAATGCGATGGATGCTACTTTTCGACACTCCTGTCTCAGCGAACAATCGCCGACAAGACTTATTGGGACTTATGTTAAAATGAGCCAGGATAGCAGTCGCTGTATCATCGTCAGTGGACCTCCTTGAAGGTCCACTGCATGGTTTATCTTCTATGGATCCTGTTTCCTTAAACTTTGCAACAAGTCTGCTAACACAACTCTGTGTTATTGGCCCATGGTCTGGATGCAGTCTGTTAAATTCAGCAGTGGCCTCTCTCTGACTCCAATTTCCTATGAGTAGAATTATCTGGATTCGTTCTTCTTTGCTCACAGACATTATGGCCTGTAGAAATAGAAAAATATGAATTTCTCCCATGATGCCGGACTTATGGGACACCTGTATATATATATATATATATATATATATATATATATATATATATATATATATATATATATCATAAAGAACGACGCTTGTATAGGAGAACATTCCGTGCAAGATGAGGAAGAAGAACGAACAAATGAAAAAATGAGGTAACCACCCGGGAATCGAACCCGGGATCTTCCGATTGCCGGTCAGATATTTGACTGGCAATCGGAAGATCCCATGTTCGATTCCCAGGTGGTTACCTCATTTTTTCATTTGTTCGTTCTCCCTCCTCATCTTGCGCGGAATGTTCTCCTGTACAAGCATCATTCTTTACGTTAATTATACTGCGTGTTCTTTGCAGTTAAAATATATATATATATATAATATATATATATATATATATATATATATAAATTATTTCACGAAAGTAACACATGAAAAATATTTATGATGAATAAAACCACCAAGGAAAGGAAACACAGAATGGTGCTCAAGCGCTTTCGTCTAATGACATCCTCAGTGTTCCTGAGGATGTCATTAGATGAAAGTGCTTGAGCACCATTCTGTGTTTCCTTTCCTTCGTGGTTTTATTCATCATATATATATATATAATAACTTGGTTGAATGGTTTGTTCTTAGGGAAGCGTAACTTAGCGAGGAATAGGAGGACGAAAAGATGGTACATGTTTATTGACAGACATTTCGGAAAAATTCAATTTCCATCATCAGTGAAAAAATTTTAAAACAAGTAAAAATAAATAAGTATAATAAATAAACGAACAACAAATTAAAATGGCGCAACAATTAGCGAGAATCAAAAACAAGTTACAATGTATATTAGATTAAAAGATTAAAAGTTAAATGATATAAAGAATAAAAGTATGGATAATAAGTAAAATATAAAATGGTTTAGGTAGAACGGAATTGTAAAATTACTTACAATTAGCGAAAATTAAAAGCAAGTTACAATATGTATTAAATTAAAAGATTAAAAGTTAAATGATATAAAGTATAAAAGTATGGATGAAAAGTAAAATATAAAATGGTTTAAGTGAAACAGAATTGTAAAATTTCTTACCAGATTGTAATGAGACTAATTATACAGAAGGTTGGGAATGGTTGCCTGTTGAAAGAATTCCATTGGGACGATGGAGCCGGGCGGAGTGATAGTGGATTTCTTTTGAAAGTTTATTTGGCAATGTTTAAATTGAAAGCGGAACTGTAATCGTTGAGGGTTGGCTGGATACTAAGGATGTAAAGGGACTCAAGTATGCGGAGGTCGATTACTTGGTTGGCTGAGTTGATAATTTTGAAATTGGAGGAAAGTAACGGGTGGTTGTGGAGGTGGCAGTGATCCCTTATTGCAGATTTGGAGGGTTTGTTCAGGGGCTGTGAAGTTCTTGTAGAGATCCCACGATGCTCATCCACTCTTGTTTGATATTGGCGGATGGTACTGCCAATATAGTTCGCTTTGCAGCGAACACAATCAAAAGCGTAGATAGTGGACGAAGCAAGTGGCTGGGGTGTTTTTCTTTATGGTTGAGGTAGGATTTGATACTATTGTTGTTGGTAAAAGCGAAATGAAATTTAATTTGGGGTAAAGCGGCGTGAGTAAGAGACGGAGTTCTGAGAGTATTTATGGCTAATATGGTCATAATAAGGGAATGAAAAATATTGTACGTCTTTTTTAACAGTAGGAATTTTAAGGGGGGGTTGATAGATATTATTAAGAAAATTTCTGGTTAAAGACTGTAACAGATGTTTTGGAAAGAGTTATTAATGCTGAAGTTAAGGATTAACTCTATTTCATGGTGAAAAGATAAGTACGAGGGCAAAGATGGTAGGCACGGTGGATTAAAATTTTAATACTGTTTATTTTATATAGCAAAGGGATGTGGCTTAGGAAATTAGTACCCAGGCCTGTGTACGTGGGTTTTCGATATATAGAAGTGCTAAATTTATTGTTTTGTTTAGTTATTGTAATATCTAGGAAGGGAAGGGTGTTGTTGGATTCGTCTTCTTTGGTGAACTTAACAATTACAGTTCCGCTTTCAATTTAAACATTGCCAAATAAACTTTCAAAAGAAATCCACTATCACTCCGCCCGACTCCATCGTCCCAATGGAATTCTTTCAACAGGCAACCATTCCCAACCTTCTGTATAATTAGTCTCATTACAATCTGGTAAGAAATTTTACAATTCTGTTTCACTTAAACCATTTTATATTTTACTTTTCATCCATACTTTTATACTTTATATCATTTAACTTTTAATCTTTTAATTTAATACATATTGTAACTTGCTTTTAATTTTCGCTAATTGTAAGTAATTTTACAATTCTGTTCTACCTAAACCATTTTATATTTTACTTATTATCCATACTTTTATTTTTATATCATTTAACTTTTAATCTTTTAATCTAATATACATTGTAACTTGTTTTTGATTCTCGCTAATTGTTGCGCCATTTTAATTTGTTGTTCATTTATTTATTATACTTATTTATTTTTACTTGTTTTAAAATTTTTAGCACTGATGATGGAAATTGAATTTTTCCGAAATGTCTGTCAATAAACATGTACCATCTTTTCGTCCTCCTATTCCTCGCTATATATATATATATATATATATATATATATATATATATATATCGTAAAGAACGACGCTTGTATAGGAGATATTCCGCGCAAGACGAGAAAGAGAAAACAACAAATGAAAAAATGAAGTACCACCTGGGAATCGAACCCGGGATCTTCCGATTGCCGGTCAGACGCGATACCACTACACCATGGTCTTCACTCTTCCAAATGCCGTAATTCCTCTACATACTCGCAGAAACCAATGCCCCAAGGGGGCACCTCCCGCATGCCGTAACATTATATACATTCAACTGCAAAGAACACGCAGTATAAATAACGTAAAGAACGACGCTTGTATAGGAGATATTCCGCGCAAACGAGAGAAAGAGAAAACAACAAATGAAAAAATGAAGTACCACCTGGAATCGAACCCGGATCTTCCGATTGCCGGTCAGACGCGATACCACTACACCATGGTCTTCACTCTTCCAAATGCCGTAATTCCTCTACATACTCGCAGAAACCAATGCCCCAAGGGGGCACCTCCCGCATGCCGTAACATTATATACATTCAACTGCAAAGAACACGCAGTATAAATAACGTAAAGAACGACGCTTGTATAGGAGATATTCCGCGCAAGACGAGAAAGAGAAAACAACAAATGAAAAAATGAAGTACCACCTGGGAATCGAACCCGGGATCTTCCGATTGCCGGTCAGACGCGATACCACTACACCATGGTCTTCACTCTTCAAATGCCGTAATTCCTCTACATACTCGCAGAAACCAATGCCCCAAGGGGGCACCTCCCGCATGCCGTAACATTATATACATTCAACTGCAAAGAACACGCAGTATAAATAACGTAAAGAACGACGCTTGTATAGGAGATATCCGCGCAAGACGAGAAAGAGAAAACAACAAATGAAAAAATGAAGTACCACCTGGGAATCGAACCGGGATCTTCCGATTGCCGGTCAGACGCGATACCACTACACCATGGTCTTCACTCTTCCAAATGCCGTAATTCCTCTACATACTCGCAGAAACCAATGCCCCAAGGGGGCACCTCCCACATGCCGTAACATTATATACATTCAACTGCAAAGAACACGCAGTATAAATAACGTAAAGAACGACGCTTGTATAGGAGATATTCCGCGCAAGACGAGAAAGAGAAAACAACAAATGAAAAAATGAAGTACCACCTGGGAATCGAACCCGGGATCTTCCGATTGCCGGTCAGACGCGATACCACTACACCATGGTCTTCACTCTTCCAAATGCCGTAATTCCTCTACATACTCGCAGAAACCAATGCCCCAAGGGGGCACCTCCCGCATGCCGTAACATTATATACATTCAACTGCAAAGAACACGCAGTATAAATAACGTAAAGAACGACGCTTGTATAGGAGATATTCCGCGCAAGACGAGAAAGAGAAAACAACAAATGAAAAAATGAAGTACCACCTGGGAATCGAACCCGGGATCTTCCGATTGCCGGTCAGACGCGATACCACTACACCATGGTCTTCACTCTTCCAAATGCCGTAATTCCTCTACATACTCGCAGAAACCAATGCCCCAAGGGGGCACCTCCCGCATGCCGTAACATTATATACATTCAACTGCAAAGAACACGCAGTATAAATAACGTAAAGAACGACGCTTGTATAGGAGATATTCCGCGCAAGACGAGAAAGAGAAAACAAATGAAAAAATGAAGTACCACCTGGGAATCGAACCCGGGATCTTCCGATTGCCGGTCAGACGCGATACCACTACACCATGGTCTTCACTCTTCCAAATGCGTAATTCCTCTACATACTCGCAGAAACCAATGCCCAAGGGGGCACCTCCCGCATGCCGTAACATTATATACATTCAACTGCAAAGAACACGCAGTATAAATACGTAAAGAACGACGCTTGTATAGGAGATATTCCGCGCAAGACGAGAAAGAGAAAACAACAAATGAAAAAATGAAGTACCACCTGGGAATCGAACCCGGGATCTTCCGATTGCCGGTCAGACGCGATACCACTACACCATGGTCTTCACTCTTCCAAATGCCGTAATTCCTCTACATACTCGCAGAAACCAATGCCCCAAGGGGGCACCTCCCGCATGCCGTAACATTATATACATTCAACTGCAAAGAACACGCAGTATAAATAACGTAAAGAACGACGCTTGTATAGGAGATATTCCGCGCAAGACGAGAAAGAGAAAACAACAAATGAAAAAATGAAGTACCACCTGGGAATCGAACCCGGGATCTTCCGATTGCCGGTCAGACGCGATACCACTACACTGGTCTTCACTCTTCCAAATGCCGTAATTCCTCTAACATACTCGATTCCCAGGTGGTACTTCATTTTTTCATTTGTTGTTTTCTCTTTCTCGTCTTGCGCGGAATATCTCCTATACAAGCGTCGTTCTTTACGTTATTTATACTGCGTGTTCTTTGCAGTTGAATGTATATAATGTTACGGCATGCGGGAGGTGCCCCCTTGGGGCATTGGTTTCTGCGAGGTATGTAGAGGAATTACGGCATTTGGAAGAGTGAAGACCATGGTGTAGTGGTATCGCGTCTGACCGGCAATCGGAAGATCCCGGGTTCGATTCCCAGGTGGTACTTCATTTTATCATTTGTTTTTTCTCTTTCTCGTCTTGCGCGGAATATCTCCTATACAAGCGTCGTTCTTTACGTTATTTATACTGCGTGTTCTTTGCAGTTGAATGTATATATGTTACGGCATGCGGGAGGTGCCCCCTTGGGGCATTGGTTTCTGCGAGTATGTAGAGGAATTACGGCATTTGGAAGAGTGAAGACCATGGTGTAGTGGTATCGCGTCTGACCGGCAATCGGAAGATCCCGGTTCGATTCCCAGGTGGTACTTCATTTTTTCATTTGTTGTTTTCTCTTTCTCGTCTTGCGCGGAATATCTCCTATACAAGCGTCGTTCTTTACGTTATTTATACTGCGTGTTCTTTGCAGTTGAATGTATATATATAATTATATATATATATATATTATACAGTAAACTTCCGAAATAACGGCACTCAAAATAACGGAATACTCGAGATAATGGCACTTTTAAAAATTGTCACCCGTCACTCTTTTGAGGGCATGGAGGAAATTATGGCCAAGTGTTATGTTTGCCGATTTACTTTCAGACGACGAACATGATTTTGATGGTTTTAATGTTAGGCAGAGCACACAAGACATAATGCAAACTGTTCAATCTACCAGCACAGAAAATCCTTTACATAGCCTCGTAGATGAAGATATCGATGAATGGATTGCAGTTGATAATAATATTGAATTAACTCAAACATTTTCAGATCAAGAAATTATTGACAGTGTAGTTAATCCTGAAAAGCAAGATGCAGCACTTTGTTCCGACACAGAAGAAGATGGAAATGATGCAACTGAAAAGATAACTTGGGCCGCCGCACAATCGTGCATGGACACGGTTCTCAGTTTTTTTTAACAAAATCCAAGCTTCAATATGCAAGAAGTAATGCAAGCACATATGCTTAAAAACATGATGTTAACAAAAAAACAAGCATCCGCGCAACAAGGTGACATAAGAAAATTCTTGAAGAAATCAATTGAAAAAAATGCACCCTCTACAGATGAAGCACTCGTGGTGGAGAATTTAGAATAGTTTTTCAATTTTAAAATGTTCTTTTTGCTTTGTTTACGTACTGTGCATTTACCAGTTAATAAAGTAGTATTCATTATCTCTCTATTTCTTATTTATCCCCCTTTATTTACGCATTAAATACATTTAAAAAAACTTCTGAGACAGGAAAATTTGCAATAACGGCACCCTCAAATCCCCGAGGGTGTCGTTATTTGGGAAGTTTACTGTATATATATATATATAAGGAAAAACTATTTTTTTGCTTCATTAAATACATTTTCACTTAATAATACGTGTGTGTATTTTGTATTTGAACATTGTTTTCATTAAAGGGGAGCTTCACCCACAACAACTGCCCATTCAGTGAAAGTTGTCTGATGAGTCTCGTGGCTGAGATGAAATGAGGGAAGAAATTCTCAGTTTTGAAACATTGAATAATATCAGGTTGACATTACTCAACAAGAATTTTTTACATTTACAACTTTTTCTGAAATTCAGTATCTGAGAAGTCAAAAAGTGACCTTTATAGATCATTTCAATGTAATTTTTGTTTTTTCAACCTCATCAAAATAGATGGTATTTTTGGAATTATAGATCATGCTGATTCCAAATATATATATGTATATAGGCCCAGGATCAATAGGAGGCGAGCTATGGCAGTTTGAATATAGTGAGGTCAACTGATGACCTCAAAATGACCTTGGCCATAACTCGTGACCTATTGGTCAGATTGAGCTAATATTTGAAAATTCTTGTTCATTACCCAAAACCAACCACTGGACCAAATTACAGCAAAATTGAAGAGGTGATGGTGTTAATTTTCATTTTTGTTGGTTGATCTGTCATGGAATTCCCCCAACTTGTGGATTTGATGTTATCTGTTTGGCTTGCAGAGTTTTCTCCCCCTTTTTTCTGCAGCTCCTTTTTATTACCATACCCTATCTTAGAAGTTGGAATTTTTTTTTGTTGAACTTCATATTGTTTTGTGATGAAGCACAATTCATTCAGGATGGAATTAACAATAGACAAAATTCCCACTTGTGGTTGGCTGATAATCCCCACGGTATCATTGAAGGAAACTTTCAACATTGATTCCCAGTGAATGTTTGGTGTGGTGTAATTGAAGATCAGCTGATTGGACCATTCATTTTGGAACAATGATTAACTGCTGATATTTATCTGAACTTCTTGATGAATGAATTGCTGCTTTTGATGAAGGACTTGCCCTTGGAGACAAGGTGCAGGATGTTCTTTCAGCATGATGGGGTGACACCACATTCTGGTCATCATGTTACGGATTACTTGAATCAGTGGTATAGGAATCATTGGATTGGTTGAGCTGGTCCAATATCGTGGCTCCCCCGAGATCTTTGGGCCTGACCCCATAAGATTTCTTTTTATGGGGCCTTCTGAAAGAGATGGTCTACAAGACCAAAGAACAAATGAGAGGAACTCTTGTGTTGGATTATGGATGCTACTGCTTACATACAAGAACACCCCCAAAATGATTCAATGGGCAGTGGACTCTTGTTTGGGATGAGCAAGGCTGTGCATTGAAAACCGAGGCGGACATTTTGAACATTTAAAAGCTGTATGTCATAAAATAATACAGCAGATTAATACTCTCATTTATTTTTTTCCATGCACCTTAAAAGTCTGTAGCTCCGCAATGGTTGGAAATAGCACCAATGTTGTATTAACTTTTTTACTTGATATCACCCCCTAAAGTATGGCAGACCAGTTGTGAAACACCCTGTATAAAGGAGGGGATAGATTTCAAGCAAAGAACTATAGACCAATGTCATTGACGTCCCACCTCACCAAAGTATTTGAAAGAATAGTTAGAGAGAAAATCTATGACTTCTTGGAGACACTGGAAAGATTGAATGAAATTCAGCATGGATTCTGATCAGGAAGATTATGCATATCACAACTTATAGAGCACTATAACAATATCCTAGATGCACTGGAAGGCAATGAAAACTACGATGTTATGTATAGGGATTTTGCTAAAGGTTTTGACAAATATGATCATGGTATAATAGCACATAAAATGAAACATATGGAGTTGGAATTCAGAGAAAAATGAAAGTGATCAATTTGGGGGTTATAGTGTTGGGACAATTGTCCATATGGGCCTTTCTGTGGGCAATTCATGAACATTGTTTTCTCTATGGAAACTTATTTAGATTAAGTTGAGTTTTTTAAGCATGGCACCAATTTTTTGGTGCATATTTTCAGCCAGTTTTATGCAAATTAAGAATTATGTCATAATACCCACTGTTAAGAACCATGGGTGCGAGGGCAATTCGTCGCCGGACAATTCATCCCCGGACAATTCGTCGCCGGACAGTATGTCGCCTACAAAATTAATTTTTAAGTTTTAAATTGTAATATGACCTTAAGTACTCATCGCCTTCAAAATAAAAGTAAGACACTCGGCAACTTTTTCTTCATAAAACCTTCATAAATTAAAAATTATTATTTAAGTTAGGCTTTAAAACAAGTAAAAACCTTCTAATATTTACTATTTTTAAAAAATCATGCTTAAAATACAGTTTAATGGCTACAAAAAATATAAAATAAAAGCATAAAATGGATTTAAAAATGACACTCGGCAACCTTTTTCTTAAGGAAATGAAATTATAAATTGTAAATGACACTCGGTAACTTTTTTCTTAAACATAGGTTATTTTAGGTTTACCTTTAATTTTCAAGTGGCATTTATTTTTAAGATCCAATATATGGACTCTTATAGACATGCTACGATGCGAAGAAGGTTTGGCAAGAAGCAAAATGCAGAAATTTCTTCAGGGGGAAGTCGTTTTTAAGAAGAAAAAATACAGAGATCTAGATAGTCGTATACTAAAATTAATAGAAAAGTATGACTCGATAAATAAGCTTCAGTTCTTAACTTAACCTAACCTAACCTAACCTAACTTAACTTAGATAATAAATTTTATTTGTACGCGGCGAACTGTCTGGGGACGAACTGTCTGGGGACGAACTGTCCGGGGACGAATTGTCCTAGGGACGAATTGTCCGGCGACGAATTGTCCGGACACCGAACCATGTATGGGAATTATCATTACTAAATAAGTTAAAGTTCTTCATTTTTGGGATTCATTGAAATTTGTCATATAGGTTTAACTTTGTTTTGCACATCACTGATGTAACTTGTATACTACCTATTTATGCACATTATTATGCAAATTAAGAATGACATCATGCAATAACTGTATCAAACATACTTGGCGATCATTCCAAATAGAATTTGCCATCTGGAGTTTTAGCAATGTGGTAATTTTCCATATTATCATTTGGATTGTGTGTATATCAATTGTTTGTTTTGTGCTTGCAGACAAGTGGCAACTTATTGGGATATTGAATGTATTATGTTGTTCTGGTAATTAGCTATGACTAAACAGAAGCACACATAGACTGAGTCATATACGTACATTGCACTGGTTCACCAAAATAGTATCAGATGTAAAGATACAACAGTGGCAGTGAGATAATGCCAGATGCAAATTGAAAATTACATTATTGCCCCCCACAAGAGTGAAAGGAAGCCCCAGTTCAAGCTTTATTGAATGGAGTCACAAACAACCTAGTGGGGCTAAAATCTATACTGCAATTAATATAGCCTGATATCAAAGACATTGTGTTTGATATGACAATGATTAACTTTGTACAATTCAAATAAAGAATGTTAACATCAATAATAAATGAAACTAAATTTAATAACACTCGCCAGTTAATTTTTTTGGAGCTTGCTGTGTGCTTTACCACCACTGCCTCACTCCTACTGTGCACCCACTCCTCCTTCCTGGCAGCAGTGGAAGATTGACTTTTTTCTTGAATGGTACTATACTTACTATTATATAGTATTTATTAAATGAATATTTTTTTCATGTCCATTAAACGAAAATCCATTGGCTGAGGCTTCGTTAAAAAAGGTATGATAGTACATTTAAATGTTCAACCAAATAATGTCTGCTCTGATAGGTGGGGGTGGTGAGTTAGATGTCCAGGAGTCCATTATTGCTCAGCAGCAGCAGTGTCTATTGTTACATTTCTGTTCTTGCATGTTTCTTCACAAGCAGTACAGGTATCACTACACATCAGATTGTTTCTTACAGGAACAGTTTGTGCTGGTCCAGTTTGTTTTGCAACTGCATCTTACAAGTTGCAGCACAGCCTTAGGTGCAGGCAAAAGTGTTGTTGGCACAGGAAGAAGCTTCTCACCCTCTTGGCACCATCCATGAGATGTTGGACTTGGAAGATTTGGACAGGGAATGCCACATTTCCACACCAATGCAATGTAGTTTGCACTATTAATTTTCTGTAACAGAGCAGCCTTTGTAGGTGGCAATTTCTCATCAGTATAGAGGTGCTTGCTAAAGAGAAACCAGCACATTTCTTTCACTGAAGAAATTGCTGTCCCAGGTACATAGAGTTGACATATGAAATGTTCCAATCACTAAGGGCATGGAATCCTGGAAGTGTTGAAGCTTTCTTCTCTCCTTGAGCATTGTATATGGGTCCTACATGAATGACTCGGCGCTTACTCCTAGTTCATACGATCATTGTTGTCAGCATATAGATCTGGATAGCACCGCTGTGCTGGGACTAACACATCTGTATCTGGACTCTGAGTATATATTGATGTAGCACCTCTCTGGATTGCATCCAGCGCATGAAGCAGCATCCTTGTATCTGCCTCCTCTTGTGTAATGTGTAGATTATCCACTGACAGCTTGTTTGACTTGCCTTCATCTTTAAGTGTTGTCACAAACATCATATTAGACTGTTCATGATGTTTAAGGATGTATGATGCTAGGTAAAGAGCCAGCTGTTTGTTGTCTTGGTTATTCAGAAGCTGCTGCAGGGTTACCTTTTCAATGACAGCAGCATGTTGTAAGCAACACTTCTGCAACCTCCTTGACATGCTTTGTGTGTCTGTTCTTTCAGGGAACTTTGTGACATGGACCTCATCAAGTTGTTACTCTTGCATTCCACAATATGCAGAAAATGGTTGGCAAGCTCTTGGGCTGTCCTCACCCATGTTGGCTTCCCCATAGACTAAACTACAGCCATGCCATCTATGATTGTGACTCAACCAGAATTGTGCTGCTGGGGCTCCTCTGATGAGTTGGTTGCTTCATGTGGAGGAAGACCTTCCAAAATTGTCATCAGCTTGCTCTTGCTGACACAAGATCGCAGATTATCATCTAGCGTGATGAGTGAGTGAGGGAACACTGCAAACTCAAATTCACCTATGCTTTCCTTGAGGTCTATTTCAGGCCAAGACAATATTATCACCAGGAAATGGTCAAACAGGGCTCACTAGTAGCTGAAACACTTTTCCTTTCTTGCAGTCTTCCGTGTCTGTAGATTTACTTTCTTCAAAGAACTCCAAATGTTCAATCCCATCAACAAGCCACTTTTGCACAAACTTGGCAAATAATTCCTGTCCAACACTATTACGCTGCATCATTGCTTCCTGCACTTGACCTGGCATGATTGCTTTTGTTATAATATTTATAAGCTCATCTTCAGTAATCAGGAAGGGGTCATTCTTCTTCAGCACTTCTCTGACTTTCATAACATTTTGCTCATAACATTTCTGGCATTAGACAGTTTGACATATAATGCTCTTGCTGTAGTCAATCAGGAGTTCTATTCTTGGTCTTTTATCAGGAGGGGCAGCTGTGACTACCTGAAAGAAATATAAGAGAATATAAGCCGCAAATTTTAACAACAAATTTATAATAACAAAAAGAGAATATAAGCAAACAAACAAACAAAACAACTTAACAAACAAATAACAAAAACTACAAAGTAATTTATTACAGGAAGATAAACATTTTTATTGCTTGACTATTGTGTCAAAAGAAAATTTAGGAATAATCTAGAAAGTTAATCCAGACGAAGAATCTTAGAAATTGAAAATGACAAAAAAAAGAAGTCATCACTTGGAAGAATTACAGCAAATATGTATTGTTTTGAAGGGTAATAGTGGCCTTTCTCAGGAACTACAGTAGCAGCAGCTGATGGGGAAGCTTCTAAGAGTGGCTGTATCCTCCAGCACGGGACACATCAATGCAGAAAAGACGTGATGTCAAACCAAAACATCAACGCACTATTGGCCAAACTTCCTCAAATCTCCATGCAGGCTGTCTATGGTTGGCCAGACTGGCCAGTTGATGGCCTGTTGTGTGGCACAGTCAGAGTACTGATTGGCTCCTGGGCTGAACCTATACCAGCGTGCTATTTTTTCATTTACAGGGAGCAATTGTGTGCTCCCCAGACTACTATTACTCTCCGGCAACATTAAGACTAATCCAGGCCCCAATACAACTTACACATGTCACCATACACAAAGACATGGACATAATAGGACCATGAGACGCATACAGAAGCATAATATTAACATATTACAGTACAACATAGATGGCCTCACAAACAAAATCATGCAGCTTAGGGAATTCATACACAAACAAAACATTCACATAGCACTTATACAAGAAACAAAACTAAAACGCACACAAAACACCCACCATCCCTGACTTCATGGTGATCCATCAGGATCGTACTGGAGGTCACAGGGGTGGACTCATCATTTACATACATAAAAGCATTAGCTACACTGGTGCCACCCAAAACATTACAAACACAATCCAAGCAGATAACATGATAGAAATACAGGCAGTTAACATTAAAACGCGCAAAAAACAACAACACACTAATCAACATTTACATCCCACCAGATAGTTCACCTCAGGTGCCAGCCAATTACAATCCATGGTTACACAATCTGGCCTCTCTCACTAATGTCATCTTAGGAGGAGACTTCAATGCTAAAGACACTAGTTGGTACCTGCACAACCAAAGCAACACCAGAGGTACCAACAGCCACACAACTAAACAGCCTCTTCATTCTTAACAATACAGAAGAACATACACACCACATCAAGCAGGATACTCAAACTCCTCCCCACACATAATGCTCTGTTCCCCCTCACTAGCAACATATACACACTGGAGAACAGAAAAACAACTGTCATCACACCACCTGCCTGCCCATCATCATTACAACATGTTCTACACTCTGCCCCAACAGCCTT
This sequence comes from Bathynomus jamesi, assembly GCA_023014485.1. NCBI lineage: Eukaryota > Metazoa > Arthropoda > Malacostraca > Isopoda > Cirolanidae > Bathynomus > Bathynomus jamesi. The sequence continues at coordinate 312,716 of JAJOZX010000835.1, read as the reverse complement.
AGGCACACTTACAGAAATTACAAGAAAGCTGATTGGGAACAGCTCAAAGTACAGACTGAGGAACAATTCACCACATTAAACAGCACACCCATCATAAACATCAATACAACACTCAAGACATTTAATCAGATCATCAATAATGCAAATAAATACATACCAAAGGGCAACATTAGGAAATACAACCCAAATTACACTAGAGAAATAGCCCAACGCATAAGGCGATGTAACAACCTCAAACACACAAACACCATGCACACAAGCCATAAAACAACAGATACAACAGCTCAACACAGAAATAAACAACAAACTTAAAGAAAAACAAACATTTAGGGAATTCATAACCACTAAACCACTCCACAGATACATCCAGGCTATACAAGACTATAAACAGCATTACCCACTCTAACAGCAGCATTCACACCTCACATGCAGCTATCTGTTACAGCCAAAATAATATCCCAACATACATACAACAAGCTAACATTCTAGTTAATCACTACACAAAGATAAGTCACTTATGCAGAGACAACAACCAGAAACATGCAGACAGACAAACAGCCAGACACAAGAAAACCTACAGACTCGACACGACCATTACACCCTTCAATACAGACCAGACCACCAAGATCATCAAAACCATTAAGAATTCGAAGGCTACTGGACCAGACAACATATCTAACATATACACCTTAAACACTTGGGCCCACAGGGAATACTAGTTCTCACAAATATCAGCACATATTCATACCAACACTGTATTATTCCTGACATATGGAAGCAAGGTAAAATTAGTACACAACTCAAACCAAACAAAAATCCAACAGAACCAGCTTCCTATAGACCCATTACTTTACTATGCACACCTTCCAAAGTAACAGAAAGACTAATCTTAGAAATCACCAACTCAACATGGATTCAGACCTCATTACTCACTAACCTCACACAGCACATCATGGATGGCATAAACTCTAGATGACCAGCTCAACATACACTATTAGCAACAATAGACATTAGTAAAACATTTGATGCTCTCCCATGCTTCCCTCTCATAAACAAAATACTCAACACAAACATGGACAATAACACCAAAAGGTGGCTGAGCAGCTATCTTTCAGAAAGATACTCACATGTCACATCTAATGGCAAGTCATCCAAAAACAAGCTGTTTCCGAATGGGGTCCCTCAAGGCTCTGTTCTCTCACCAACACTGTTCAACTTATACATGCATGACATTCCAACACCCATAGATAACAAGCTTACCTTATCATATGCAGATGACATCACTCTAACATCCACCCACAACAACATTGACACCACAAATAACCTACAAACATACATAAACAGTATACAAGACTGGCTCACACACAATAGACTCAAAGTAGCGCCCACAAAATCAACCACCACCTTGCTAAACAAAAGAACACCAGATAACTCCACAGATTACACTAAACAACCCCAACATTCCACACACTCACAGGACCAAAACACTTGGGGTTACATACAACACATCATTATCTTTTGCAAACCACATTCAGGACATTAAAAACAAATGTATGTCAAGACTTAATATGCTTAGGGTACTAACAGGCACAAACTTTGGACACCACCAGGAAACAACATCACTCATATACAAACAATATATTCGCTCAGTTATGGACTATGCTAGCCCATGCTGGGCACCCATTATCTCAAACACACACACAAACACCTTACAGACAATACAAAACAACGCACTTCGTATCATTACAGGATGTACTCAAACAACACCAATAGAACACCTGCACACACAAACAAAAATACTGAAAGTTAGGGAACATTTAGACATGAGGGGAACACAATTCATGGTGGCAGTGACAACTAACCCACAACACCCTTGCCACTACATGTACAATCATGCACCAACACCTCACACCATGAAGGTAACACCAGAGAGACATTATAACCAAATACTCCATTCCATACTACACGCCACAGACATCACACAGTACAGAAAACACACACACATACCTAACCCACAAAGCACTGATGCGACTTGGTCTGAATGCAGTCCTAGGTGCAAAGCCACCACCCATTGAAGGGTCAGAGACCAGCCTGAGTAGATTGGATCAAGTTAACTTAGCACAATTCTGATGTGGATATTACCCCAACTTACAGACATATAACAGACTAGACAACTCCACAGACGATACCTGCCACCTGTGTCAGGACACACCTCAAACAATTGAACACATTATGACAGACTGTACCGCTCTAACACAATATAGAACACAACACAACATCGCTAGTGCGCTGAACCTCTGGTCCACTCTGGAGAGGGTGATCAGTTACCTGCATGCTGCTGGCTTGCTTGATCAGGGTGGGCTGATTGGCTAACTAACAACAATAACAACCTAACAAACAAATTAAAGTAACAAAATAAACTAACAAATACACAAACCTTAAACATATTTTCCATTTACATACAACTGAGACATCCATGAAAAACAAGGACACAATACCCTAAAAGACCCAGCACTTCCATTGCAATCAACAAGAAATAGCTGCCCATATGCCCTGGGTTGGAAAGGAAGAGGACAAATTGTTTCTTACTGTGGGAAATATTGCACAGTCAATTTCAATGAGAATCAAACCCTGTTCTGAATCAAACATTATCAATACAAGTCTGATGTACCACCCACCATTATTAATATACTTATGTTGTGACATTATAGATCACTTGAAACTATTTCAAATAAACTACATAAAATGATAAAAAAAAATCATGTTGGATTAGGATTTAAAGTTTCAAAATGCCATTTTATTTTAAGAGTATGGGCAATACTGTGCTTAATATAGTAATTTGTGACATCATACTTCATTTGCATAAAAATACACAAAGACATGCTCCAAAAAATTGGTGCCATGTCTTATTCATTAGCTAATATTCTAAACTTTATATTCCTGCAAAGAAAACAAAATGTTCATGAAGTGTCCATGAGAAACCAATTGCCCCTGCAGTATTATAATGACCAATGATGCAAAATTTGAGACACAAAATCAGATAGTGATAAACAAAGCAAAAAGAGTTGCTGGATAGTTACTAAGAATGTTCAAAGGAAGGGGCAAGACAGTAATGATTCCACTGCTGAAAACACTGATCATACCAAAACTTGAATATTGCTCAGTTTTGACATCCCCATACAAGAAAGAAGAAATTAATAAACTAGAAGATATTCAGACACATTTCACAGCCAAGATCGATAGCTGCAAAGAACTCAACTGCTGTGAAAGACTATGTAAACTAAATATGTACCCCTGGAAAGAAGTGTGTTACACCATAACATATACATGGAAAATGATTGAAAAACTGGTACCAAACCTCAAACTCAACCCAATTACCATCCAAACAACATTGGAAAATAGGAAAGGCAGAATGTGTAGTCTTCCCAAATTAAAGGCATGACAAGGGACCTCTTCACCACTGAAGGAAAATAGCTTGGTTGTCAGGGGGCCAAGACTTTTTAACTAGTTTCAAAGATGATGATGCCTGACTCAGGATGGTACTAGATAAGTTGGGTGTTACCTGGCTATGTGCGGTGGAGTGCAAGAGAGCAACTCGCTCCTCCACCAGCTTGACCTTTGTGTGAAGAGAGAATAACACCTGGAACTTTAATGAGGGACTGAACCATAACCATATTTTCTTTTTAAAAGAAAATATGGTTTAGGGCTCATTGATCCTCCCATTTTATCATTTTTCAAGAAATTCGTGAATCATATGTTGAGATTTGGCAATGTCCTCAATTGATGACATCTGTTGCTTTTAAAGAAAATGAAGATAATCAGTTTTTTGTTTGGAGTGAGATAGGTGATGAGTGAAAAAAACAATTAAGGAAAGGCAACATACCTTCACGAGTTCATGTGTAATTGCAAATTGCAGTAACTGTCTAAAAATCTGTAAGGATTGTTCAAAAAGTAAGTTTCAAGGTGTTTTGAAGAGACTGTTTTATTACAAGGCAAGTAATTGTTACAAGTATTTCAACAACTTATTACTACTTTTCTACATAATCACCAAGCAGATTAAGATTTGTTGTAGTGTGGGATGAGCTTTCCGATGCTGGTTGAGTAAAATGTAGGGTCCTTAGTTTTTAACTAGTTTCGTATGGCTGCTTCTGCATCAGGATCATTTTAAAATTTTTTATCTCTGAGGTGTTCTTTTAGGGCTGGAAACAAATGGGAGTCACTTGGTGCAAGGTCAGGACTGGCGGGGATGATCTATGACTTCACAGAGGAATGATTCCAAAAATTGGCTTGTTGATTTGCAGTGTGATGATGTGCATTGTCATGCAAGAACACCACACCTGCAGTAAGCAACCCAGGATGGTTTTTTCTGATAGTTGTGCTGAGTCGTAAAGTTTCATAATAAGAGTGGCATTTATTGTTGTCCCTTTCTGCATGAATTCAACAAGCAAAATGCCTTGATAGTTCCAGAAAGTCATTGCTATCACCTTTCCAGCTGATGGTACAATCTTAAACGTTTTGGTTCATGGTGACCCCAGATGTTGCCACACATGCCTAACAAAATATTGTACTACCAACAACATTATTTGTATATGTATAATGCACTGGTAATTAACTTTGTAAACTTATTTTTGAGCAACCCTCGTAATACCCTTTTTTTATGAATTTTACTTAAAAATTGGACTTCACTTAGATAACATTTATGCAAATCAACTTTACAAAATTTTTTTAAATCCTTACATTGATAAGAGTATGGTATAGGGCCTCAGGATAGCCTATAAGTCCCAATGGGTTATAATTGAAGCAAAAATCAATCTAGTGTATTTAAAAAAAAAAGAAGGATATTTGTTGAGATTGTTATATTTTGCCCTTTGAATAATCAATAAGTATTTCTAAGCTTATTATAAACTTTTTACTTTGTTTGAATCTTTGTATTTTTTATTTAATTATAATCAATTGGGACTTATGGGCCACCCTGTAGTTCACTAAAGTTTTGCGGCAGATGACGTTATAGTCCCCTCGTAGCTTAAGCAAAGATTTTGGTTGCAGTTCTAAATGTTATAAAGTTTCTTTTAATATAAAAAGTTTAAAATTAAATTTTTTCCAGCAATTAAGATTCAATTATACTCATTATTTTAAAATCTACATTAAACTTTCTTAAATTGTTCAAGCTACACCTTCACACCAATTATCTTATTATTACTAGAAGTAATTATGTGTGAGTAATTTTAACACTATTTTGAATAACTTTATATATATTATACTATATGCATGAAACTTGAAGTATAAAAAATTTCATTTTAACAAGCTTTTATATTAAGAAAGCTAAAACAATAGCTGGAGTTTCCATAGGTTCAAGTAATGGTTTTAACTTTACAGTATGAGGAGAAATTTAAATTTAGTTGGGCTTTGGGCTTCAGTAAAAAAACACACAGACACACACACACACACACACGGAATGTAGGCTTAAGTACCAATTTTTATCATCATTATTATAATTATCATTAACATTAGCCTTATTATTATTATCATTCATTGTCAGTGCTTGAAGTGGGGAAGAAAGAAAAAAAAATTTTCAAGTAAACCACGAAAGACAAAAATTGCCTAACTTCTCAAAATCCTTTGTTTATTTCAAATTGGTTGAAACTATAAAATGTGGTGCATTAAGTTCTCCAAGTCTCGGCTTTTTTATAACTCATCAATTCTGACCAAAATTTATAGTAGCGCATTTAGTACCTTACCTTACCTTATGAACCTTATGTTGTTTCGTGTGTTGGTCTCTCTTCACACGGAGGTCAAGCTGGTGGCCCTGCCTCTAGGTCTGGCCTGGTGGAGGAGTGAGTTGCTTTCTTGTGCTCTCCACTGTACATAGCCAGGCACGCCCGGCTCATCTGGTACTGTCCTGAGCCAGGCATCCAGTCTTTTCTTGAAGACTTCAACTTTGACCCCCATTACGTTTCTGAGGTCCTTGGAAGCTGGTTGAAAAGTCTTGGCCCCCTGACAACCAAGCTATTTTCCTTCAGGGTTGAGGAGGTCCCTTGTCGTGCTTTTAATTTGGGAACACTACACATTCTGCCTTTCCTATTTTCCAGTGTTGTTTGAATGGTAATTGGGTTTAGTTTTAGGTTTGGTACCAGTTTTTCGATCATTTTCCATATGTAGATTATGATGTACCTCTCTCTTCTTCTTTCCAGTGAGTATAGATTTAGTTTACGTAGTCTTTCCCAGTAGTTGAGTTCTTTGCAGCCATCAATCTTGGCTGTGAAATGCCTTTGCATTTTTTCTAGTTTATTAGTTTCTTCCTTTTTATATGGGGACGTCAAAACTGAGCAGTATTCAAGTTTTGGTATAATCAGTGTTTTTAGCAGGGGAATCATTACTGTCCTGTCCCTTCTCTTGAACGTTCTTAGAACCTGTCCGGCGACTCTTTTTGCTTTATTTATTGCTATCTGATTTTGTGTTTCGAATTTCGCATCATCTGTCATTATTATCCCGAGATCAATCGCTTTCATGCTTCTCTGAATTTCCTGTCTATCTGGAGCATAATATGCAGTCTGTTTAAGTTCTTCTTTTCTACCATATCTCAAGAGCTGAAATTTCTCGGCGTTGAATGACATGTTGTTGTCTTCTGACCATTTGTATATTTTGTTCGTGTCCCTCTGCAAGGCCTCCATGTCATGTACATCGCTGATTTTTCTGCTGATCTTTGTATCGTCTGCAAAGGATGTTACTATACTATTGCTGTTTACTCCGCTGTCTATGTCTGTTAGCATGATAATGAACAGGAGTGGGGCCAGTACTGTCCCTTGTGGTACTGAGCTGCGTACTTCCGATTCTGATGATGATATACCTTGAATTTTGATGACCTGCAGACGATCACTAAGGAAGTTGTAGATCCATTTTCCCACTTTGCCTGTTATTCCCATGTCTTTAATTTTATGTGCTATTATGCCATGGTCACATTTATTGAAAGCTTTAGCAAAATCTGTGTATATAACATCGTAGTTGTCATTTCCTTCCAATGCATCTAGGATATTGTTGTAGTGCTCTATTAGTTGTGATTGGCATGATCTACCTGATCGAATCCATGCTGATTTTTGTTGAATCTTTCCCGTGTCTCCAGGAAATCATAAATTTTCTCTCTAACTATTCTTTCAAATACTTTGGTGAGGTGGGACGTCAATGACACTGGTCTATAGTTCTTTGCTTGAGATCTGTCCCCTCCTTTATATATAGGGACAATGTTTGCTCTTTTCAAGATGCTCAGTATTTCCCCAGTGTCTAGGGATCTTCTCCATATCCAGTATAAAGGTGTAGCTATTTCATTTTTACAGTTTTTAATCAATAATGCGTTCCAATTGTCCGGACCTGCAGCTGAATGTAGTTTCATTTGTTCTATAGCTCTCGCTACATCTTCTGGTGTAAACTCAGTCTGTTATATACTCTCCTTACAATTCCTCTTCAAAGAATGCATTTATGTCAGGTATCGCTTTGTCACTTTTTGGGGTACTGAAAACTGATTCATATTGAGCTCTCAATGTATCAGATATTTCTTTTGGATCATCGGTTAGTTCATTATTTCCCGTCCTTAAGGGCCCAATAGCGGCGCGCATTTTTGTTTTCCTTTTTGCATAGCTATAGAAGTATTTTGGATTTTCCTTTATTGCTTCTACCGCCTTTTCCTCTTCCCTCTCTGTATGGTCCTTAATCAGGGCTTGTATTTCCCTATTGATACCCTCCAGTTTTTCTTTTATTATTTTCCTGCCATTATCTCCGCAGTTTCCTAACTTCGCCTCCACTCTCTTTCTTTTGCGGAATAGTCTTCTCTTTTGCCTTTCTAGCCAGCTCCTCTTTCCTTTTGGCTGTGATTTCGGAGCATATTTTTCTAAAATTCTCAGCATTTTTTCCTCCAAAGTTGTTAGTATTTCTTCAGTTGTTTTATTCTCGAAAATTGTTCTCCATTCTATTTGGGCCATGTGCGATCTGATTGCTTCCCAATTTATAGTCTTCAAGTTTAAGTTAAAGGCCCCCAATTTACTTCTTTCCACAATATGTGTATTGTCTTCTAATGCTGCCGTCATATTTGTTGATATCTCGATTAAGTTGTGGTCTGAGATAATGGTTGGGGTTATTTTTATATCAGCAATCAAGTTCGTGTTATTCGTGAATACCAGATCCAGGCAGTTATTTTTTCTGGTATTTTCTGTTATCTCCTGTGTCAGCATAAACTTGTTTGTGAGAGCCATCAACATTTTTGCTTGTTCCTGATCTTCTCTTGTGCCCCCATTGTCCTGGTGAATATATATATTCCTATTCACCTTTTTGTATTTTATAAATGGGAAGTTAAAGTCTCGCAGATCATTATATTGGGGGATGGAGGGTTTATGGCCTTTATTAGCTTTCTAATGTCATCAATGGCCTCACAAGAATTTTTCGGTTGGGGTGCTTGGAGGTCTATAGATGACTATTACTATCAAGTTTAGTTTTTCTATTTTCACTGCTAGGAGTTCCACATAGGGTGGTAGGGCGATTAATGACGAAGATAGAGGTAAAATTCAGGAAGATCTGAATAAAATCGTTGATTGGTCAGTCACATGGCAAATGAGATTTAACGTGGATAAGTGCAAAATTATGCATATAGGTTCGTGTAATGGTAATTTTGCGTATTGTATGTCGGGGAAAGATTTAACAAGCGTAGAGCAGGAAAAAGATTTAGGAGTTATAGTCACTGGTGATTTAAAAGTAGCGAAACAAAGTACAGCGGCGGTCAATAAGGCGAACAAAGTGTTAGGTTTTATAGCTCGAAATTTTGAGTACAAATCGCGCGATATTATAGTTCCTCTTTATAAATCATTAGTTAGACCTCATTTGGAGTACGCGGTCCAATTTTGGAATCCGCATATGCGCAAAGATATAGACAAAATCGAAAGAGTTCAAAGACGAGCAACTAAGATGATTCCGTCTCTTAGGTCAAAGTCGTACGAGGATAGGCTTAAAGAGTTAAAATTGACTACACTCGAGACTAGGAGGTTAAGGGGTGATCTAATCCAGGTTTTCAAAATTATGAATGGGTTTGATAACGTAGATAGAGATAGCTTTTTCGAAATATCTCAATATAATAGGACTAGAAATAACGGGTGTAAGTTGACAAGTAGAAGGTTCAAGACAGCAGTTGCGAAAAACTTTTTTACGCATAGAATAGTAAATAGCTGGAATAGTTTGCCGGTAGAAGTAATTAGTAGCACGTCTATAAACATGTTTAAGAATCGATTGGACGCGCATGTTGATAGAAAGGGTATAGTTTAAGGTAGTAAAATTAAGGCTTCGTGGGGATAGATCCCACAGCTCAACACAAGTGTTGTGGGATATAGGGAGGCAGCGTCTTGGGTTAGGGGATACTCTCTGTCCTTACACACCCCATTTAAAGAGATTCCTCTGCCGAGCGGTGCCCCCCATAGTACTGTGAGGTATTGAAAAACTCATGATCTTCACTTGCCCCACAAACACCTTTAAATGGGAGACCCATAATGGGTGCACACACATTTCTACATTACTGTACAGTCTTTACAGCCACACCTACACTTTTCCTCGTAAGTGTATATATTGTAATGTATATGGTTGTAAATTTGACTTGGTCCGCAATCGATATGAACCGTGACTTAATGGATACCATAATGAAATTGACTGGATTCTTTGGATCTGATATATTTGCATGTCCGTTATATAATAGATATAGAGTGTAACATATTTGTAGATAGTAGTCTATTATGACTTGATCCTCTGGATCGAGAGATTCTATCTTTAGTTTTAAATCGATAATTAATTATTTTTAAATTGATAATGTATATGGTTGTAAATTTTGACTTGGTCCGCAATCGATATGGACCGTGACTTGATGGATACCGTAATGAAATTGACCGGATTCTTTGGATCTGATATATTTGCATGTCCATTATAAATAGATATAGAATGTAACATATTTGTGGATAGTAGTCTATTATGACTTGCTCCTCTGGACCAAGAGATTCTATCTTTAGTTTTAAACCGATAATTAATTATTTTTAAATTGATAATTATTTAGTTTCGTAAAAATTGGTCGTTGCCAATTTACCCGCAGTTTTTAAATAAGTTTCTTATGTTCTTGTGGTTCGGAACCCACGTAAAATTGTAGGTCCCCTCCACCACCACGGAGGACATACAGTTAGGTAGACCAGCCATGAGTGGATCCTAGGGTCTTTGTTGGTCTGAAACATTATAACATTATAACATTATAGCTGTTTGATTTACTTATTATCGTCTCTGTCATATGACCTTCCTGTACATATATAGCACAGCCACCTTTCCGTCTCGTCATTCTATCCGCTCTTAGTAAGTTGAAGCCCTCTATATTTATCTCTTTCTTATCAATACAATGTTCGCAGTTTTCACAATTTCCTTGGCAATCTTTAAGATGAGTTTCTGTGAGGCATGCGATGTCCACCCTTGTTTCGTCCATAAATCCTTTCAGGTACGAAACCTTATTGAGTGATTGGTTTGGTCTTATTCCTTGAATATTAGCCAGGACAATTTTTATGTTCTCTGTTTTTCGTTGCCCCTTGTGCATTTCAAGTTTGTTTTCCTTCGATATCGCTTGATTCATTGCTCTATGATCCTCCGAAAGAGATCCGTTTCCTCCTACTTGTATTGGTAGCTTCTTGCCCGGTAGCGATTTGGCTTGGGGGTTTCCAGCTGTGTCAACTGCATGTGGATGACATTTAGCATTTGTAAGGTGTCTGAGATGTTGAAAAAATTTTCTTGTTCGCTCATTGTTGTTCCTATTGTTGTTCCTATTGTTATTTTTATTCCTATTGTCATTTAAACTTTTTCCTTTGTTCGTTGAGTCCGTCGGGAGATGTTGATAGTAGCATTTATTCCCGAATTTGCAGGTTCCGTATTTTGTGTAAGTTCTGCAAATGTCCGGGTGGTAGAATTTACATCCGTCTCCAAATTTACAATGACCATTATTATAGAAGAAATTGCATATTGGGGGATGTTCATATATACATTGTCCTCTTTTAAATCTGCAATTATCTTTTATATAATACCTGCATATAATTCCTTCCCCATATTTACTCTTGGCTTTTGTTTTTTGCTCCTTATTGGGGGACAGTTTTACTTCATTTACTTGACTGCCCTCTTGTCTTGTCCTATTTGTGCTATTTAGTAGTAGTATGCCTGAAACATAGATTATTTTATTGATTAGCCTAAACAATTGTTGTAATGCCTTTGATTTTTATGATGTATTCTCGACTTTACTTCCTATAATTTAGTTTGTTTTAATCCTTATATATTCATGTAATTCATGTATTCTGAAATTTGCATCAGTGACCCGGTAAAATAAAGTAATGGTATGGTACTGCTCAGAAAAAGAAGCGATAGTATGGTGTACCACCACCTACTGGTTCACCTCAAGCACTTATTATTATTATTAGTAGTAGTAGTAGTAGAACCCAAATGCAACTAATAAAAGTGAATCTTAAATTGAGAATTGAGTTGTAAAGGGGTTCTTGTAACTTTGGTGAAAAGGTAACTTTGAGAGTAGATAATTTTGTTTAAGAATTCTTAGTGAGAATGTGTGTGATTTACACACAAAACTGTAATGAATGAGGTTATGGTACAGCATAAGAATGGTTGAAAGCCAGTGATCAAATGAAATTAATTTTTTTACCCCGCGTGTGATATACAATAGTACCTTGAATAGCATTGTTCTAATCATTATTATTTTGCACTTTCATTGTTGCTGTGCTTGTGACTAAGATTTATAACGTCATAGTCTTGGTTTTGCTATTTTGTCATCTTACTCCTGGCGACATCACCCTTCCCCCTTTTCATGTTTAATACAAGGTTTAAATTGAACAGTAGACAAATGTTTTGCTTAAAAATAATTTCCAATTTCATTTTTTCATTTGTATTATAAATTTTCGTATTTAAATAAAAGGTTTGAATTGAACAGTTTCTTATTGATGTTTTTTATGTGATTGAGCTGTTAAAATGAGTGTATTTGTATTGCAAATATCCTGAGTTTGACACAAAAAAATCTAAGAATGGAACCTCTTATTTCCCATAGGCTACATTCCTTGAACAGTGTTGTTTTATTTATCATCACCTTTTCCAGGAATGTATTACCGATGATGTTCCAGGTATTGCTGTACAGTGGTGCTTATAAGTATTCATACAGGGAAATTTTTAAGTTATATTCATTCTTATCTTTTGTACCAGGCATAGGATAGTTATGAAAAGTTTACCTTCCATTTAGAAAAATTTAACAAGTAAAAAAAAAAAACTTCAACATATGTAGAACATCAAAGAATTTGAGAAAAATAAAAAAAAGCTAAAATGCAGAAGTTTTCATACATTTACAAAATTATTTAATACTTTGTGTGTCCACTTGAGGCTTGATAAACTTAAAATTTTTATCAGTAGTTGGCTGTTTATTGATTGGAGACTTGGCAATTCTGAATTTAGAATTTTGTTGGTTCATGGAAGGCAGATGACTATATAAGCCATTAGTAAGCAATGGGTCATTGTGGTAAAGAACTGTCTGAAGCTCTGTTATTGCTGCATACGAGTCTGGAAAGAGTTATAGGAAGGTAGGAGAAGAACTTCAAATTCCACTTATAATGGCTGTTGCAGTTATAAAGAAATAGAAAGGCTTTGGAATAATCAATACTCTCCAAGGTGTGGACAACCTTGCAAGATTTCAGAATGTACAGTTATTGAAAGAATGGCTGCTGCGAATCCACGAGTGACTGCATGTGATATCTGGGTCATTCCAGGACAAATCATGCAAAAAAAAAAAGAAATTTGTAACCACTCTGACTTGGATTTTTCTCATTTGGTATATAAGGTTGTTTTTGTGCAAAAACATGAAATCTCAAGTTTTAGTGCAATCAGAGTAACGGTTCAAAAGTTATGGGCCCCAATTTTGGGGGTGGGGGCTGGCCCCTTAATGTTTAAAAGTCCATAACTTGGTCCCTAATTGAGCTAGGAAAACAATTTATAAACCACTTGAAAGCTCAAACCCTAAAGAATAATTGACTAAGTAATAAAATGCATTTAATCAAATAGTTAAAAAGTTATATCAGTATATTTATGCGGGGGACCCACCCCTATGATACAGATATTCAAGATTTTTTTTTCAGCATTTTGTACCTCAATTACTCTTCTATATGACTTAGTCAATGACATTGTGTATTTTTACCTTTAAGTTGTGTATTTTTTTGCACTTTATTATAAGGTACTTGCTAATGAAAAGATGACATATTAGCCCAAGTTCAGGAATTGGGCTATACTAACTATATAATAGTTTTATCCTAACTATATATATTGCACACACACACACACACACATTATTAAAATAAGAGAGAGAATTTGTACTGCCTGTTTGTAAGGTTGAGTGGTATCACGCTTGTGTAGTCATGCTACAACTTGTCACAGCAAAATGAGATTGTCTGAGGACTCCTTCCATTAGCATGAGCCTTGGTTATGAAGGGTTCAGTTTGCCTTTTGTGACCACATGATAAACACTGCTCATATATGGTATCTGCTTGCCACATTATTTTAGTGCCTTGCCTATATTGGTTGTGCTTGTGTTTGCCTGTTCTCATTAAAAATTATTAACATTTAATATTCTTTCTACTTATTACAGGAACTGAAGCTAATATATAAATTTTAAACATGTCTTACCATTTAAATTATCATAAACAGTGTTGTTGACCCCTTTAAGAAACACAAGAAAAGAATCTTAAAGGGTTTAAGAAATTTACCATTAAATGTAACAGAAAAAAATCCTGCACTCCTTAATTGGAAAGTTTGTATAAACTGTTCTGTAAGATTAAATGAACTTGAAGAACCTGATAAATTATTTAATAATGTTTTTGAAACTGAATCAGCTACAAGTACCTCTTCATTTCAAAGCAGTCCAGGAAGTACACATTTGCAAACTGACAATCCTGGTGAGATCAGTGATATTGAAATCTGTAGAGAACAAACCAAGAACATTCTTGAAGAAATGGAGATTTTGCCAATAAAATTCCATAAGTAGTGTATGGAAAATGCATTAGATGATTTTTAAAAATCATCTAAACTCTATCTTTGTGTGTACATTGTTTTATAGGTTATCAAAATAATGCACTTTTATCAAACTTGTAAACATAACATTCTTTAACAATCTAAGGAATTGCAAAAAAATAGTTATGTACAATAAATGAATTCTGATTAGTTATTAAATTATGAAAATTTGTTGCTGTAACTTACAGTAATTCTAAGTTTTGGATGATGCCTAATTTCAGATGGTATGAACACTGACAGGATATCTAAAAAAGCATCAGACAAATACGACAAAAGTGTATCTACTTTGAAAAAGAATTTTGAACAGTCTTTCTCAGCATCTGTGGATGAGGGAGCATCTACATCCAAGAGATTGTGCATGGAAAAAGAATTGGAAAGGTAAGGATTGCTCAAATTCAACTAAATTAGCAACTTGTGGTCACAATTAAAGACTTGATGTATATAATTTTAGATGTTTTAAATTTCAATAGCCTAACTTTTCTTCAATATCATTCTTACATACAGAACACAATCACACCATTTTAACAATGTCTAAAAAATATCCATGGAAGGTAGATATTCTTATTTTTTTTCTATTTAGGTCCTGATCTTAGAGTACAGGAATACCCCGCTTTACGATGCTTCGTTTTACGAAACCCCGGGTTTACGAAATTGTATTTGCGCTAAATAAAAAATTGAATGAAGAAATATAAAAGACAAAAATAAAATGCGTACGTCGCGCATACCACAATCTAATATTCTGCATTACAGCAGTGCTTAGTTAGCTCAATTTTAAGACAAAAATAATATGCTTACGTCGCGCATACCATACTGTACTGTACTCTATTACGTATTCTGCATTACAGCGGTGCCAAGTTAGCTCGCTTTTAGCTCACTTTGCACTGTGGCAACGCAGCTGTTGTCAGTTTATATGTGCGCTTTGACAAGAGAGAGTGTGCTTTATTCACTCTCGCGCACGCTAAGTGTTTCACTGATATTCTTTTTGTACATTGCAATTACAGTACCCATCATCAATTATGCCAAAACGAAAGAGTGATAGTAAAGACTGTGACGTTAATCAGAAGAAACAAAAGGCTATAACTTTGCAAACAAAATATTTGTTCATTACTTTCGTTTGTATTATTTCTTTGTTCATTGCTTTCATTTCTATGTTAATAAACATTTTTTTCTGCAAAATTTGCTGTTTTATAACCTTTTTTTTCGATTTTTTAAGAAAAAAACGTAACCCAAAATATAACATTATATGTATGGGAAATAATGCTCTGCTTTACGAACACCTGCTTTACGAACGGGCGCTAGGAACGCAATATTTTGTAAAGTGGGGTATTCCTGTACATTAAATTAATAATTTCAATTTAAGAAAATTCTGATATCCCCTACCTTTTATTTATCTAATAGGTACAAAACTATGATGAGGGAGTTCGCTGAAGCATTACAACTTCCTACCAAAGAAGGTTGCAAATTCTTACTCTATCCCCGTACATAATCTCAAAAACTCAAAGTTCTTTGGGGCTAGTAGATATCTTGTTGATAAAGCCAGGAGCATGAAGCAATAGTATGGAATATTGCCAAATCTTCCTAAATACAGTAAAGGGAAAAAGATAAGTGATGAAGCTATTTCTAATGTGACAGCTTTTTATCAGGACCCAGAATTTAGTCAGGTGTATCCAGGAAAAAAGGACTGTGTTAGTGTCAGAGACAAAAATGGAAACAAAATTTACAAACAAAAGCATCTCTTACTCAGCAATTTGAAAGAACTGTATCTTAGGTATAAAGAAACTGACTCAAGTATAAGTTTTTCAACATTTGCAGCTCTTAGACCCAAATGGTGTGTTATTGCTGGGGGTACAGGTACACATACAGTTTGTATTTGTACCTATCACCAGAACCCCAAATTAATGGTTTCAGCAATGGTGACAAGGACTTGACTTATCATTCATTGATTCAAAAAAGTGTCTGCAATGTGGACAACATTAAATGTATGTTACACCAGTGTAGAGAATGTCCTGGTGTTGCTGGTGTAGATAACTATTTGAACACATTAAATGTACTGACTTCCATGGATTCAAATGAATATGACCAGTGGACCAGCACTGACAGGGCAACTTTGTCAAATGTAACTGTTACAGTGGAGGAATTCATTGAAAAACTTTCAGAATCAATTTATTCTCTCATATTTTGACCTTCATGTAGAAAAAAGTGAAGTTTTTTGCATTTATTATTCTCTCACTTGTCGTCATTATATAGTCAAGAGTCCAAGTCTCTACATCAGAGCTTTTTAAGGGAGCCACTTCTTCAGAACATACACACTGAGAGACACACACACACACACATACACATACATATATATGTTATACGGGACGACCATCATATGAAATATTAATTAAAATCAAAATAATCAGTACGCTCCTTTTCTTGAATCTTCTACAAGTGCAGGTGTTTGCTTATATTTTAATGATTGATGCAAGAAACTACGAAATCTTTTCTAAGCCCTTAAGTAATTGCTCAAACTTGGAAAAACACCAATTATACAAGAGCAGGTGCTTGCCTATGTCTTAATAATTAATGAAAAACATCATTATAATGTTAAGACAATTAGTTTTTCCAATTAAAGACACTCAGATGCACTTTTGCGACATCTGGCGCTTGTTAATTGCTTATGTAATTAATGGTCCAA
Source organism: Bathynomus jamesi (assembly GCA_023014485.1). Taxonomy (NCBI): domain Eukaryota; kingdom Metazoa; phylum Arthropoda; class Malacostraca; order Isopoda; family Cirolanidae; genus Bathynomus; species Bathynomus jamesi. Next base: position 295,933 of record JAJOZX010000835.1, on the reverse strand, counting down.
TGAACCTTCCAAGCTAAAATCTCACATCCATTACGAAACCCTTGACTGTGGAAAATCCAAATTTTCTCAGTCTCATGGTGACTCACCGCTCTGATGTATGTGAGAGTGGATTCCTTATATATAAGGAGGAGTTCAGCCATTGAAGATTTAGATTCAGATTCTAGATTTTGAGTAGCTCTCAGCCAGACTTTGGGTAGAGCTCAACTCACCTGGGTCTCCGCGGGTAATGGGCACAAATTACCTCATATGCATTAGTTTTGCTTTTTGCGATTTTTAGAAAAGGCACAAGGGTAGTTGCTTCAAGAAGAAAAACTGTTATTCATTTTATCACGGGCCACAAGGAGTGAGTTGCCCGTTTGTCATTAACTTGCTTTACAGCGGACCTAGAACGGAGCACAGGGGTTGCTTTCAAGAAGGGGTCCATCTGACTTGAATTAACATAACTTACCTCTGGGTGAAGGGTAAAATTCACGTACCTAAATTAGGGAACAAACTTTGTATTGGAAATTTGATGATGTAGATCTGACTGAAGGAAATGCTAGCAGACTTAATTCATTTATTTCTATGTGACCTTAATTGTCACGCTTAAAAATAATAACTACTTACATAATTAAAACCCAGTGAACTTAATTAAAATATGACCTTGTGAACTCAAAAGTTAACCATTTATTATAAACTCTCGCCTGTAATCTGCTTATTTGAACTTAATTAAATTACCTAAAATTAAAACTGACTCAGTTATCCCATCATAATTAACCAAAAATTTGACGAGTGAAAAAGGGGCTAAGGAAGCTCCTGGATCTGGCAAGTGACATGAAGGTCAGTACACTCTGTAGGAAGAGTATCTCTATTGTACTTGGGGGTTAAAACTCACCGGGTAGCCTCCAGGTATAATTAATATACAGGGTGTCCGAGAATTATCTGTACAATTTTTGGCTGTTATTAAAAGTCAACCATGAAGTGTAGAAATTCCAGTGTTGTCCCATTTTACAGAGAATCTCATTAAGTTTTTTCTGATACCAAGTTTTGACAAGTTTTTTAGAAATTCCAGTGTGTCCGAAAATTATATGTACAATTTCATCTTTTAATAAAATTCTTGATAACACACGTAAAATTCTTAAATAAGATTATTTAGAATCTGTATTTTCAAAAGTTTCTTTTATTAAAGTAATGTTGTTACAAACATTCGATATGTGCACATCACCTTTCTCTACAAAAAAAAAAAAAAAATGGTGTCAATAATCCAGCAGGGTTGAAAGCACCTTAAACAGAAAAAAACAAACAAAAACATCAGTGATTCGCAAAACATCCAATCGGTAATCCAAATGTTGCCATGTACGCTGCAGCATATCCACATCAATTCGCTCAATAGCAGCTGTGATTCTTGCTTTTAAATCATCAATGTCTGTCACCCGCGTATTGTACACAAGATCTTTGACAAATCCCCAAAGAAAGAAATCACAGGGTGCGATGTCGGGAGATCTAGCCAGCCAATGAATTGCACCTCCACGGCCAATCCACCTGTTTGGGAATGTCTCATTCAGGGACTTACGGATGATCAAGGCCCAATGTGGCGGTGTGCCATCTTGCTGAAAAATGATGCGTGGATGCAGTGCTTCCAATTGTGGATAGACAAAGTGTTGCAACATGTCCAGGTAGGTATTGGAGGTCACTGTTGATTCACCGAAGAAAAATGGTCCAATCACGTGATCATGTAACAGGCCACACCACACATTAACTTTAGGACTGTCTCTGATGTGCTCTTCTATGCAATGTGGATTTTGTGACCCCCATATGCGCACATTTTGTTTGTTTACCTTGCCTGAAACATGAAAAGTTGACTCGTCCAAAAACATGATTCTTGCCAAGAACGCATTGTCCTGGTCGATTCTGTCAAGCAGAGTCATTGCAAATTCCTTACGGGAGACCTTATCATCTTGCGTAATCTGTTGCAAGATTTGCAACTTGTAAGGATGCAACTTCAAACATTTACGCAAGACATCATGCACTGTTGAACGAGGTATCTGTAACTCTCGTGATGCAATTCTTGTCGACTTGCGTGGACTGCGAACAAAAGCCTCTCGAATGCGCTTGACATTTTCAAAAGATGTTCGAGGCCACCCTGCTCCTTTCTTATGCTCTACACTTCCAGTTTCCTTAAACCTTTTATACCAAGCTCGTATGGTTACTCTTGATAGAGGGTTTCTGTTGTAATTAGTTCCAAACCTTCGTTGAACTTGTATCTGATTTTGTTTCAATAAACCATTCAACACACTGTGCTTTCTCCTGTGGATTCATTAAGGATGAGGGGTGTGTATGAATATCTGAAAAAGAAAAAACTTGTCAAAACTTATCAGAAAAAACTTAGTTTCTCTGTAAAATGGGACAACACTGGAATTTCTACACTTCATGGTTGACTTTTAATAACAGCCAAAAATTGTACAGATAATTCTTGGACACCATATATATATATATATTATATATATATATATATATAACTGCAAACAACACAGTATAATTAATGTAAAGAATGATGCTTGTGTAGAGGAGCGTTCCACACAAGATAAGGAGGGAGAATGAGTAAATGAAAAATGAGGTACCTCCTGGGAATTGAACCCGGGATCATCCAATTGCCAGTTGGATATGTTAACCACTACACCAAGGCCCCCATATATATATATATATATATATATATAAATAAATAAATTAAATAGCACACACACACACAGCTCATCAGCTGTTCTTTTGTGATGATGATCCTATACATACTGAATATATCCAAATTTCTCTCTCTCATTCCATGCATCGAGAACCACCACTTAGGCCATCACAAGCTGCATTTGGCTTGCGAGCCGTGCAATGAGTACCACTGCTCTACATGAAGACCCTTAAGGAAAATCTCAGTGAAGATGAAGTTTTAGTACTAGGAGACTTTTCTGAGAACTATTCTTTCATCACTCAAGATGCACCACAAAGCTTCCATTGGACAAACAAACAAGTTACATTATACCCAGGGCTGTTTCTAGCCATTAGGGGGCCCTAAGCAGTATACCCATTTGAGGCCCCACCCTTCCATCCACCAACTCATGCCTTACTACATCACCTCAGCACACACATACAAAAAATGGCTATGTTAATAAAAAAAAATTATGAAACAATTTTAATGAAACATTTTTGTCCAAAACAACAAATATGTACTTTCAGAAGACAAAGAAAAAATACTCTTCATGAAATTCCTGAAAATTAGCTTATACATTTAGAATAAATGACACAGAACTATGTATAAAAAAATAATGCAATTATCAACTACCAAACAATTACTAATTCTATGATACAATCATGTAATAGCTAACAGTTATACAGAACAGTTTGTATCTTCAAAATTTTTGCCTCCTAGATTTTTTCTGGGCAAAATCATCAATAACATCATCATATGAAATCTCCCTGCCAATGTCCTGGTTGATGCTTATGATGCCAAGGCCACTGAGGTGATCCTGCCCCATTGATGATCTGAGGTAGTTCTTGATTAGCTTCATCTTAGAGAAGCTCCTCTCGGCTGATGCTACTGTCACAGGTAGAGTGCAGTCAATTCTTAGTGCAACCCAGAGATTGGGGTATAGTTCCTCCAGTTGCTTCTGATGAATGAAGGAGAGAAGCTCCAATGCAGTCATGTTGTGTGAAGGTAAAGTCAGCAAGTTCTTAATTTTGAGGGCCAGTTCTCTTCCATCAATGTCAGAGCTCAGTATCTTAAGAGAGCTTTTCACATTTGCAGGACAAGTCTTCCTTGTTCATTGTGGTGAAGTTTAGAACCCCAAATATGTCCCTCACATCATCTAATGTTTTGAATCTCTCATTTATTGACCCACCCGATGGCACAATCCACCACCACATTGAAAAATTTGACTTCCAGCCTCTTTAAGGTTTCTGTAAATGGTTCGTCAGGAGCTTTGTAAGCAAAGTGCTTTTTTGTGGAACTGAGCCTCTTCTCCTTCAGCACAGCCTCCACATTCATTTCCTCACATATGTCCCTAGCTATGACTTGTGCTGCAACAAAACCTGTGTTTCTGTAGCTGGTGAGTGAGTCTTTTGTTTTTGTGAGGAGGTTGACTGCCACATCAAACTACATTGTAGGAGACTGCAGAAGTTTGCTCACATGGTTAACTGCATGAAGAATGTCATACCATACTACTGTGCAAATCTGAAAGCGATAAGACCCTATCACCTCTGCAAGTGCTTGTGCTTCAGTCCTATCTGTGGCATTGTTTCTGACTTCCAACAGGGCCGCTCTGATGTGGCCCCGGTATTGCTGGAAGCTTTAGCTGCATCAGCCACTACAAGATTCAGAGTGTGAACCCCACATGGAACATAGAGTGCACAACAGTTCTTCTCTAATAACCTTGCCTGAACACCTTTGTTCTTGCCCTTCATGTTCACTCCATTGTCATATGACTGTCCTCTGCAGTCATCAAAGTGAATATTCAGTTCATCTAGTCTCTTCAGAATCAGAACTGATAAACCCAGGCCTGTACTTTCTGAAGCCTCAAGAAAGCCCAAGAAGTATTCTTTTATTTCTGGTACTTCACCCATTTTAACAGTTCTGATGATAATCGATATCTGTTCTTGGTGGCTTATGTCTGGAGTGCAGTCTAAAATCTCACCTGTGCTACTGGAAAGCTTCTCCTCTATTTTCTTCTTTTTCTGTTTTTCAGCTCCTGATAGATGATAATGTTTCATTTTCCAAGATGCACAAAGTCACATCTAGCTAACCACAACTAATCTGCTAAATAATAATAATGATGATGATGATGATGATGATGATGATAATAATAATTGTTATAATTGTAATGTTAATCAAATACATTCAAATAATCAGACCATTTAGGTTTTAACCAACAAAATTCACATTATCTGAAAAAGATGAGAAAAGAATTAATAAACTTGAAAACATAAGGAAATAATCCTAGGTTTTAAAGTGTTACAAAATCTCTTAATAATTAGTAAATTAGTGAAATAATGTTTTACAATACTAGAAAAATTAAGCATTTAGGAAAGTATAAGCATATAGTAAGAATAAAGTTAAATAATATAGAAATAAGATCTCTCAATAGTTATTTACACACAACAACCAAAATGTTTCATTTGTCTCTGTTTTATCACATTTGTCTCATACAAAAACTTTAATTAATACAATAATAATAATAATAATAATAATAATAATAATAAGGATAATAATAATAATAACTTCAGCTATATTCCTATTCTTGCCCACTGAGCTATGACCTGGGAGCCTGTCTAGGGGCCCTCTAGTAGCAGCGGGGGCCTAAGCAGCAGCTTAGTCTGCTTATGCCAGGAAATGGCCCCGATTACACCCAATGGTTGCATGTAAAATGGAAGATGGTAAATTGAGCCACACTAGCAATTGTATCATTAGTGATAGTTTAGATCATAACACTGCAGCAGTGTATACATTTCAACAATTTTTAGTTCAAGACATTAAAGTGAGATTCCCTAATGTGAAAACAATGAAATATTTTTCCAATGGTTGTGCTGGACAATACAAAAACTGTTAATTTTAGCAATTTATGCCATCATGAAACAGATTTTGGTATGAAGGCAGAGTGGAACGTTTTTGCCACTAGTCATGGCAAAAATGCCTGTAATGGCATTGGAGGAAGTGTGAAGAGAGCAGCAGCTAAAGCTAGTTTGCAAAGAACAACAACAGGACATGTCTTGTCTCCAGAGTTTCTATGACTTTTGTACACAAAATTTTGAGTCTATCAAGTTTAAATTCATTACAAAAGAACAAATAAATCATAATAAAACAGAACTCAGTAGTAGGTTTGAAAAAGCAGTGACAGTGAAGGGCACACACCATTTTCACAGAATTGTGCCAATGTCTCAGAGTCACATTAAAGCTTATTTAGTTTGATTCCAATGACTACAATGTTGTTAGGGTTATAACCTCTGAACAAGGTGACTCAGACATGAGTCCAGATTTATCAAATGAGCAAAAATTTCCTGTGGGAAAGTATGTTGCATGTATTTATGATGGTAGAAAATATCTAGGAATCATTTTAGATTGTTCAGAAGAATTCCAAGATTATAAAATCAAGTTTCTAACTCCTATTTCCAACAAGAACAATATATACTACAGTATTTCCAAACTAATAAAGATGATGTTTGTCGGGTAGAAGCCAAAAAATCCTTCATGAAATGTCAACTCCTAATATTTAATCTGGCACCAGAGTTGTGTATACCTTTGAAATACATGATACTGAGAATTAGGCTAGGTACCAAAAATGTTTGATTTAATGTATTGTATAGCAATTATTTTTATTCAAGAAATATCTTAATTTGTTCAATAAAACAACTATACTAGCAGTATTTTTTTTTGCCTTTGAAGATTGACAAAGTTGAGAGAGGATTATTATTATTATTATTATTATTATTGAGTTTTAGGAAAACACTAATAAGTTTATCTTATAGCTATACTTAATCCATTTGTAAGTCAAGGAAAACATCTCATAAGAGAGCCTGATAAGTAAAACAGGCATAATGGTGTAAGTTCAAAGTCCAGCAAATAGAATGTGTTTTTAACCTCCACCACCATCTAATGAAGGGTAAAAATACATTGTCATTGACTGTCATATAGAAGAGTAATTGAGGTACAAAATGACAAAAAAAAAATCTTCAATATCTCTATCATAGGGAGTGGGGCCCCCCCCAAAAATATTCAAACTGATATAACTTTTTAACTATGATTAAATGCATTTTATTACGTAGATTCAATTATTCTTTAGGTTTTGAGCTTTCAAATGGGTTTTAATTTTTTTTTCCTAGTTCAATTAGGGACTGAGTTATAAACTTTTAAAAATTAAGGGGCCAGCCCCCTCCACCAAAATTGGGGGCCTATAACTTTTGAACCGTTACTCTGATTGCTCTGAAACTTGAAATTTCGTGTTTTTCAGCATAAACAACCCTGTATAGCAATTTTAAGCAAAATCTAAGTGGGTGTGGTTTCAGGCAATGCCTGATTTGTCCTGGAATGACCCATCTGCCAAATATTAAGACTAAAATCGATGTCCATCTCTCTACTGTATGTTGTACATTGAGAAAGAATGGTCTACATGGGAGAGTTGAATGAAGAAAGCTTCTGCTTGAAAAGTGCATAAAGAAACTGGTTTAAAATACCTGAGGGATCATCAACATGATGGATTTGCATTCTGGAAGAAAGTTCTTCAGACAGACGAGACCAAAATTGAATTATTCAGGATCAGTGAGCAAAGGTATGTTGTCATCATAAATGGAATCCTGAATTCGAAGAAATACAAATAATCAGGAAATTTTACATGAAAATGTATTGTCTTCAGTTCCAGAGTTCTGAATGGCTCGCAAGTAGGTATTGTACTGCAACAAGATAATGATCCAAAACGTAAAAGTAAATGATAAGGACCAATGTAACAGAAATAATTCTCTGTATGAATACTTATGAGCACCTCTGTGTGCATGACTGTATGTAGATCACTTTGTCTGCAGTTCACCTGCAGGGAATAAAAGCAAGAATTTTAATATTTTTCCAGATAGATTACACTGGCTTTGAACCATCCATATGTTTCACAGGTTAAATTATATTAGTTAAGCGTCATTGTGGTGGCACATTTATCCACTCAATGAATTATTCATAAAAAAACTGGGCAAAACAGTTTTTTTCAAAATTGTATCATATAATAATATAAAAGCAAATAAAATTATATGCTCTATAAATGTTAATGATTGATTTTCACTTAACTATAATCAACGCGTCTAGGAGAATTTGTCTAAAACAATTCGTCTAAAATACAATTTGTCTAAAACAATTTGTCTAAAATAGTTTGTCTAAAATCAATTTGTCTAATAACAATTTGTCTAAAATACAATTTGTCTAAAAATAATTTGTCTAAAATACAATTTGTCTAAACAAACAATTTAATATAATATGACATACAAATTGTTGCCTGATGTACAATGCTATTTATTACTTGCCACGCCCCATCTTAAAAGGTTACCTCTTGTGCGGAATAGTACATTGAAATAGTTTGTCTAAAATAGTTTGTCTAAAATAGTTTGTCTAAAAATAATTTGTCTTAAATACAATTTGACTAATAACTGAAGATAACTAGAAATGCATTTGTCTGCTTGATAAATTTGGAGTGAGGATGAAAAGATTGAAAATGGGTTGATTTTATTTCATAATATACCTAACCTAACAACCTAACCTAACCTAACCGGGTTATGGGTTCCGGGATAACTGATTTCGATGTACTATTCCGCACAAGAGGTAACCTTTTAAGATGGGGCGTGGCAAGTAATAAATAGCATTGTACATCAGGCAACAATTTGTATGCCATATTATATTAAATTGTTTGTTTAGACAAATTGTATTTTAGACAAATTATTTTTAGACAAATTGTATTTTAGACAAATTGTTATTAGACAAATTGATTTTAGACAAACTATTTTAGACATTGTTTTAGACAAATTGTATTTTAGACAAATTGTTTTAGACAAACTCGCCTGATTCGATAATCAACAGAGTGTATCAATCATTATTTTTACAAATTATTAAACTTAAACTGGGTTTTTCCAAATAAAATATCATCATAGCTTCTTAATATAAGATTATATATGTTTATAATGTGCATGATGATTGTTTTTTACTAACTATATTCAACAGGAAGAATAGACATTAGCCATTTGGCTGTTAGTGTTGGACCTGTTCAAACTTGTCACACTGTTGGACCTGAACTCAAATTCAGGGATGGGGTCAAATACATATTTGTATTTGTATTTACAAATACACAAAAATGGATATTTGTATTTGAGAATTTAAAAAGCTGCATATTTGTATTTGAGCCTTTTATTTGCCATATTTGCTTCAAATACAGTCAAATACACTAATGTAATATAACTGTGCATATAACTACAAATTGATATGAACAGTAAAAATCAAACATTGAGAAATATGAGTTTATTTTCTTTAATTATGCAAAAGTGCAGAAATATCAAGAAGTGTGAAATAATTTTCTCTAATAAAAATAATAAACAAGAGGAATTTGTTACTTTTCTTGCCTTGGTGTGAAAATGAAGTCTACTTTGATAAGAGCCAAAGTATTGCAATGTTAAGTTTTATACAATAAGTACTATACCAGTATTGTCTTACTTGAGGGGTAGCCGAAGTCAAGTAAATATTATCCATTTATATTTAGGATGAAATTGGTACGAAATTTGCAAATACAGTAAAAATTGTATTTGCATTTTATTTGTATTTGAAGCTTCATATTTGTATTTATATTTGTATTTGGGGATTTATAAATTCGAATATTTGTATCTGTATTTGAATTTGGCCATAAAAAAAATAGTGTGTTTGTATCTATATTTGTATTTGGGCAATTGTATTTGACCCCATCCCTGAACTCAATATATATATAAAATTATAGAGAGTCTGGGGAGAAAGAATGTTGTGTGCATACTCAAGGGTGTAGTTCTGGGATGTACAAATTATTATAAAGTAAAAGTAAAGTAGCTACCTTAAAGTACCTTAAAATACAGGGTGTACATAAAGTCAGGATCTATTTTTGTGAAGCACTTGGAAATTATATGGAATTCAATCATAAAATGATAAAGTGGTAATATTTATTAAATAATTAAGAGTAGGATTCGACGTGATGCCCATCAGTATCCCTGCACAGCTCAAATCATTCCGCAGCATTTCTAAACACATTCTGGAGCATTTGCGGGGTTATGTTATCTGCAGCAGTTCATATACGTGTACGTAAGTTTTCAAGACTCGTAATCTTCGTCTGATAGACGTGCGATTTGATAAAGCCCCATGCAAAGAAATCTAAAGGGGTTAAATCTGGTGATCTCGCTGGCCAAGGTCTGTTGCGTCCAATCCAGCAATTTGGAAAACGTCCATTTAGATAATCCTGAACAATTTTGGCATAGTGACAAGGAGCACCATCATGTTGATAGACGACGGTACTAACAATCCTATCCCCATCATCTATCAACATGATGGTGCTCCTTGTCACTATGCCAAAATTGTTCAGGATTATCTAAATGGACATTTTCCAAATCGCTGGATCGGATGAGGAAGCAACAGACCTTGGCCAGCAAGATCACCAGATTTAACCCCTTTAGATATCTTTGCATGGGGCTTTATCAAATCACATGTCTATCAGATGAAGATTACGAGTCTTGAAAACTTACGTACACGTATACGAACTGCTGCAGATAACATAACCCCGCAAATGCTGTGGAACGATTTGAGCTGTGCAGGGATACTGATGGGCATCACGTCGAATCCTACTCTTAATTATTTAATAAATGTTACCACTTTATCATTTTATGATTGAATTCCATATAATTTCCAAGTGCTTCACAAAAATAGATCCTGACTTTATGTACACCCGGTATAAGATTAAAAAGTGTTTAATGAAAGAACAATTATTTTGTAAAAAATGAGTGATTGAATGGCTTAAAATGAACTAAAACTCCTTATTTTTGTTGTGCTAATGAAGCTAGATATATGGCTTATTAGGCTATTAAAATAAAATTATCTTTGGTAATGTATAATAGTTTTTTAAAACCAAGCAGAGTGCAGGAGATGAGGATCTATAATTCACTAAAGCCAGTTCATTTTCAGCAAACTGATACATTCAGTTCTTAAGTTTTTATCCATTAAAGCATTATATTAAAATATTCCACTGCACAATGTATGAATACATGAATTATTTTAATTTATTGGTAATTATTTATAAATAACTAAATGTTTTATGTATGGTTAAGTTCAAATTAACCTGAATATTTGTGATTAAAAGCAATATTTGAAAAAAACCCAGTTAAATGGGCAAAAATAGTAGGTTTTTCAAGTGTTTTTTTTTGTAAAAACCCAGGTGGGGAAAACTGGGTCACCCACTTTGGTGCCAACCCTGCCCCTTACATTCCATACATGCACACATGCCTGCCTGCAATGACATGGGGGACCCGGGTAGGCACAGCACTCATGTCTGAGGCCATCATTGCCCTTCACATGGGAAAAAAAAAGAGAGGGGTGGGTTTCCAGTCCAATCCTTCCCCTCCTGTATAGCAAGAGATGCGGAAGTAGTTGCACCTTTGGGTAGGTGGTGGGATCGCAACATCCCCACATCTCTAAGTACATTATATTTTTTGGGTGCTCATTTTATTCCCTCGGGGCTGTGTATATATAGTCCCAAATTTCTGTTTTGCATGTTTTTTGTGTGTGTAGAAGACAACTTGAAGTAGATTGATGAGTACTTTTATTTAGCATGGGAAGTACTGTCTGAAGGTGGAAGCGCCCTCGATGCAGTTGAACAAGGGTGCACAACATGCGAGGAACTCCAGTGCGATGGAACTGTAGGCTATGGTGGAAGTCCTGATGAAAATGGAGAGACAACATTGGACGCCATGATTATGGATGGGTATGACTAACACTCTTGAGTTTGAATTTGGCTTGGTAAACTCAGCTTAGCATAAAAGTTAAAATGGAAGAGGCCTGAAAAGTTAACACGTAAGACTCTAATTTTGCTACCAGTTTTCAGAATAGATTTTCCTCCCAAATTTTCTTTTTTTTTTTTTTTTGTTCCTACAGGAGATGACAAGGTATGCACTAACAAACTTAACATCCAAAAATGCAAATATTAAGTAAAGTGATGAATTCATCATCATAAACTTTTATATCCTGAATGCATGCACTGAAGACCAAGACTAATGCTAGAATTTCAGATCTTGCATATTTTGTATGAACAGAATAATCTGAGCTGTGAACATTAGAAATTAGTATAATGTATAAGATAAAACCACAATAAAAACACAAACTTTAACAATGCTTTGAAACTGTGAGTAACCACAGTCTAACACGGTGTTCATTTTTTTGTGCCAGCTCGAAACATTGTTTGATTGTGGTGACTTGGTTTTAAATTGTTTAAAATTCTCTTTTTGCGAGAACAGATGGTTTTCAAAATTCTGCCATTAGTACCAGTATTTGGATCACACACACACACACACACGTGTGTGTGTGTGTGTGTGTCACCCAAGCCAGACAGGCTACTGGGGAGACTGGGCTAAGAGCCACTAAAGTCTTTGGCTCCCAGTACGGGTCTCCAGTGCTGTCCTCTGGAAGTGATGCCCTTAGGGCAGGGTTGGCAAAAACCCAGCAAAAAACCAGTTGGGTTTTTTGGGTTTTGCCAACCCTGCCTTAGGGCATCACTGTGTTGGATGGTTGGGTGTCCAGGCTGGTGGGATTTGTGGGGCTGGGGTCTTTGTGCCATTTGGAGGCAAACTTTTGCATCATGGGGCCCAGTTTTTAAACCGACGGTGTCCCCCCTGTGGTCTGCGCTCAGCAGGGTTGGTACCCAAACCCCCAAACCCAAAAACCCAGCAAAAACCCAACATAAAAACCCACATCAATTTACTTCTCAAACTTATTTTTAACTTGCCATTTTTTATAATATGGTTATGCAGTCTTATACAGGGTGTCCCAGAATTAACTATTTCAATGAAATCAGACAAATTTTTTAAAAACACACTTTTATTTATGTTTATCATGTTTAATATGTGTTAAAAATGTATAAATTTCTAAAAAAATTTCATAATTTTATTTTCAGAATTTTTTCATTATCTGGTCCAATGAAAGACCGTCTGAAGTCATAGAATGGCAAAGAGACTCTCCAAAAGTTAGCGTGTAGCTTGGAATGACCAAATCCAAAATTTATGGCCCATTCTTCTTTGCGGAAGCAACTGTAACAGGTACCATCTACCTTGATATGCTTCAGCAGTTTCTCGAACCACAGCTTCTTGATGATGGCATTCTTGATAATGTTGTGTTTCAACAAGATGGAGCACCATGTCATTATGCTCTAATTGTTCGAGAATACCTCAACAGATGCCTTCCAATTGGTGGATTGGACGTGGAGGACCTCGACCTTGGCCTCTGCGTTCTCTGGATTTGACACCCCTGGATTTCTTTGCATGGGGTTTCATAAAAACAAAGGTTTATCGCCAAAAGATCAATGCTTCTTGTTGAAACACAACATTATCAAGAATGCCATCAAGAAGAAGCTGTGGTTCGAGAAACTGCTGAAGCATATCAAGGTAGACGGTACCTGTTACAGTTGTTTCCGCAAAGAAGAATGGGCCATAAATTTTGGATTTGGTCATTCCAAGCCACACGTTAACTTTTGGAGAGTCTCTTTGCCATTCTATGACTTCAGACGGTCTTTCATTGGACTAGATAATGAAAAAATTATGAAAATAAAATTATGAAAAAAATTTAGAAATTTATACATTTTTAACACATATTAAACATGATAAACATAAATAAAAGTGTTTTTAAAAAATTTGTCCAATTTCATTGAAATAGATAGTTAATTCTGGGACACCCTGTATATGAATAGCTATAAACTATAATTAATGTGATAAGGCCAATATAAACTAAAATTTCCAGAAACTATTTATTTCAATGCTTCTCAAACTATTTGAAGTGGTGGACTGGCAATTTTTTTTTCCAATGTGCCAGGGACCAGTACAATATTTTTACCATATTACTGTATTATTGTATTTGCATATCCACATAACACATCAGATCTAAAAAACTAACTTTTTTAAAATGACTTTTTCGCTTACGATCCAGTAAATATTATTTGAACATTCATACTCATATTAATTTATACCGGAAACAATAAAATGAATGTGATAAATGATGACACATTTTTTTATTTTGTTTATTTTGTAAACAAAGAATACAATATTGCAATATAAATAAAAAAAAATAAAAAATAAAAACTCCAAAAATTCCTTTACAAAAATATTTAACCTAAAAATATAAACTTTACTAATGTGAAAGGTGAGCCTGCTTATCCTTTGTCAGCTTATCCAGTCATGGTTCAATTGAGGACAGTGCCATGCACAATAGAGAATGAATGTCCAAACTATTCCTGTACTTTGTTTTAATGACACTCATGGTTGAGAAGCCAGTCTCGCAAAGGTATGTTGAAGGAAATGGGAGAAGAGTTTTCAGAGCAATTTTGCTAAGCTCATTATATTCTGATTTCACTTTTAGCCAAAAGGAAGCAAGTGAAGTTGTAGTTTTGAAACTCATCTTCAATCCTTTGTCAGTAGCCAGGTCCAACAATTTATCCTCCATAGTGATAGGTAAGTCATCTTTCAGTGGAATAAATGGTTTTCGGATCCATCCATTCCCTTTCCATGGATCTTCAGTTGGAAAGTAAAACTCAAAACATTCTGCCACATTTGTCAAGTGTTCTCTGATGATGTTTTGTAGAGATGTAACATTAAGGTCTTCGCTTGCATCGTTGATGATTGTTGCTGTTTGGTGAAACATGTCATAACAATCTCTTGACACTACTCTTCCATGTTTCTAGCTTTTGTTTCATTCTGTCGATCTTGTCTGCCATTGTAAAACACGAAGCCATCCTTCCCTGCAGGGAGGTGTTGAGATCATTAAAAATAGCAAAGATATCAGCCAAATAAGCCAGCTTGGCAATCCAATCTTTATCTCGGAACAATTGTGACCAATTTGGTTTTTTCTTCTGAAGAAACTCAGCAAGCTCGTTTCGTAGTGCAAATACTCTTGACAGGATTTTCCCCCTCGATAACCAACGTACATCAGTATGTAATAAAAGCTGTTTATGATCAGCTCTCATTTCGTCACAAAATGCAGCAAAAAGTCTAGAATTTAAAGCATTCACCTTGACATGGTTCACAATTTTTACGATTTCTCTGAGCACACTGTTTAGTTCTGGTGACATTTTTTTGGTTGCAAGACTTTCTCAGTGAAGGAAGCAGTGTGTTGATCTGCATTCTGGGGCAAGTGCCTTAATCTGGGTAACCACTCCCGAATGCCATCCTGTCATTGTGGCAGTGCCATTGGTACATACACCTACACAAAACTTGAAATCCAGTTCATATTTGGTAATGATGTAGTTGTTCAAAATCTTAAAAACTTCAGAACTAGTTGTTTTTGTTGAAAATGAAGCAGAAAACAAAAACTCTTCCTTCAAATCACCCTCATGTTCAAAGCGTACATACACCATCAGAATTGCCATATCAGCAACGTCTGTACATTCATCAAGCTGCAAGGAAAAGTACTTTGCTAATTTAATCTGTCCTATGAGCTGATCTTCCATATCGTGAGCCAGATCGTGAATTCATTGAGCTATAGTGTCATTCGAAAGTGGCACCTTAGCCACTTTCTTTACTGCCGCTTCTCCCAGCATTTCCATGCAGACATCTTTAATATGGCCTATCACAAGTGTCTCACTGATTGTGTATGGCTTTTTAGCCTTTGCAACTTGAAGTGCTACTTTATAAGAAGCCTGTAATGCAGAAGTATTAATGTGTGTCACTTCACAGAACACTTTCTGGCGGCTTTTCAAATCAACATTTCTTTCAAAGAACTCTTTCAGTTTTGAACTTATTTCTTTGTTTTGTATTTAAATGCTTCTTGAGCTTCAACAGCTTCATTGCGTCGTTAGCCAACACATCTCCACAAATAACACACAATGGTTCTGGCACTCCACCATCATTTGTGGCCACAAAACTGAATTGAATGTATGAGGAGTTATAATTCCGAGTAAAGCTAGTACGAATTTTTTTTGTTGGCAATACTTCGGTTTCATTTACATCTCCGTCATTTGATTCCGAATTACTTGCGTGTTCAGCAACCGGATGTCTCTGCTTAATAAATAAGTCCATTGGGCCTCGCTTTGCCATCTGTAAATTAGGGGTAAGAATAATGAATATAAATTCCATTATTGCGGCATATACTTAATTCATGATATTTTTGCAAATGCAAAAATTTGTTTTCCAATTCTATGCAACACTGCCCTTCGAAAGAGCGTTTTCAATCATTTCTAATTTTGTATCATTAATCAGGGTAACTCGTGAATTTGTAAATGATATTCAAACATTTATTACTGTAATTAAGACCTCCCCACCACAATATCTTTTTTGTTTCGAAATTAAACAATAACAATTATTATGCTTTTATTCAGAATTTTATGTCAATCACAGTGATATATGAAACATTAAAATACGCGCATCAATAATGCAGTTATAGTCCTTAAAAAGTTTGTTTTTAGCCCCAGGGGCTAGGCTCAATTAACATTTTAAGTTAGGTCACCACTTTTTTTTTGTTTGTTTCAAACAAAAACAGTGGAAAAATTAAGACTATTGGTATTAATACTTACATCTTTAGAACAGTGGGTTCGAGCTGGAATTACACAAACCCAGTGAGATCTGCATAACGATCTTTTCTCAATCTTTTCTTGATAGCTGTAGCAGGCAGGTCGGCCATGAGTGGCTAAACTAAAGGGCACGTGCCATGCGCTTCACGTTCAAGACATGCGACCTAACCTCTCGATTCGAGTGAGCAAGTGCACACATAACAGTATTTTCATGCTGTAGCATAATGACATTATCAATATTATAATATGCGCTTCTGAAAACGTAGTAGTATTTAATATTGTCGACTTTATTGACTGATTATTATTCTTAGTGGAATTCCGGTGTAATTATTAAATTATACCATAGTTTATTTCCTTCCTGGAAACTCTGTGGACCGGGACCACCACTTTGAGAAGCACTGATTTATTTGACATGTTTCATTATGAACCTTATATCTAATACTGTATCTAATTTATCTATCTTCTAATTGGCTACCTATATCTAAAAATAAATCATGTTTCTTTTCAACTTTATAATTTAAATAATTTAAGTGGTACCTAATATTGATTATTGATCAGTATGTTTAGCATCTTTTGACCTTAGGTGGCAGTAGATTTGAACCAACATTTCTGCCTTTTCTTTCCCTAACCTATTTCACATTTTACTCCATACTAAGCCAAATGTTGAAAAAATCTTTCCAATGATCCAGAACTGGCCGGACAACTATGAATAGATCTCATAAATTTAGCAAAACCTAATGGTAACCTGGTCTCTTTTCTTCTTTCATTTCAACAATTTTCCACCAATTACTAGCTGATATAGAGCTCACTATACTATCTTTGAATAAATAAGGAGGAAAAATTAGTGCATCTTTTAAGTGGAATGCATAATATCCTGCCATGTATTCTGAATTTATTTCAATCAGCCATTCTTCAGCCTCTTCCTCTTGAACTCTATTCAGTTTTTGTCATGAAAAATAATAGAACTGTGTGGAAACAAAATTAAAGCTAATAATATAATTATATAATTTGTGTTATGGTATCTAATTTATGCCAATTGTTATCTAATATGGCAATGCCAGATGATTTGATTCAGATTAGAGAAAAAACTTCTGCCCATACAGTTAAGTTATCAGGTCATTCCATAAGTAATGTCGTTTTTTAAGATAGATTAAGTTTAAACTAGTCCTACTCGGTTTAAGCATAAATTTTCTGAAGGTTATATCTAAGAGGAAATCTATCATGTTTTGCTACATACTTTACAGACCTTGACCAGTGAAGATGTGTGTTTTGCTTTATGTGAACCCCTCATAAACATGGCAGTATCAGAAGAGCATATCAAGCATATAATGCTTTACGAGTTCAAAAAAAGGAATACAGTAGTCCCTCGCCATATCGCGGTTCACATTTCGCGGACTCGGTACATCGCGGTTTTTTCTAGCCGAAATAAAATACGTACTCTAATTGAGTTGACAAAGAACCGCGAGATAGGAAAACCAGCGAAGCTTGTGCTGCTTGAGCTACTTTGCCTATATGATACCGTACACGGCACACCATTGGCCGATGGATGAGACGCGACCAATCAGAGCACGCTGTTCAGTATCCTGGGCGCTGATTGGCTTAGCGTTCGTCGCATCTCGATCTGCAGCCTACCGCAGCATTCAGCATCTCGCCTTGCTCAGTTCGCTTCCACGTGTTATTCATTTAGAAGAGATGTAATGCTCTTCTTTGCTGTGCAGTACATTCATCTCATCATCGTCATCACCTTCATCATTCAGTACTGCACAGCTAATTCATCGTCATCGTCATCATTCAAGTTTTAGTATCTTCGCTGGTGAGTACCCATACGAAATTTTAATGTTGGTAAAATTATTAAAAAATACTGTATATACAAATGTTTTCTTTTTAAAATACTGTTAGTCTCTTTCATACTCCGAGTGTAGAAAGTGTTTATAAGAGCGTGGGAAAGGTTTATAAGAGTGCGGGGAGGGTTTATAAAGGCGTAAAATACGTAATAAACATATCATTTCTACTTCACGGATTTTCACCTATCGCGGGGGGTTCTGGAACGTAACCCCCGCGATATTCGAGGGAATACTGTAGTGCTATTGAAGCAATGTGAAACATTCAGGACATTTATAGCAACGATATTCTGCATGTGAGGAAATGTCAAAGATGGTTTCAAAAGTTTAGGAATGGTGACTGCTGTTTGACAGATGCAGCACACTCTGGATGCCCTGCTGAGTTTGATGATGACCTGCTGTTAGCTGCACTTGAAGAAGACTGTTCAACAACTGTCGAAGAATTGGCCCAGAAACTCAATTCATCCCCTTCCACCATCCATTGACATTTGCAACAACTCGGGAAAGTGCCTAAGTTAGGAAAATGGGTGCCACATGAATTGCCAGTTGACAATCTGAGGGTGTGGGTAAACATTAGCACAGCTTTTCATTCCCATGAACTCCAAGATCCATTTTTGCACCATTTAGTGACTGGTGATGAAAAGTGGATACTGTACCAGAATGTTAAGCGCCATTGACAGTGGGTTTGTGCTGGAGAACCAGCGACACCACAGCCCAAACCAAATCTCCACCCTTGGAAGGTGTTGCTTAGTGTTTGGTGGGATAAAGGTGCTGTAATACACTTTGAAACCTTACCACACAACCAAACAATCACTGCTCAAGTCTACTGTCAACATCTGGATCGATTGAACACTGCACTAAAAGAAAAGAGACCTTCTTTGGTTAATCAGAAAGGAATCGTGTTCCACGATGACAATGCACGTCCTCATACCGCTCGGATCACTTCTGCAAAAATTGAGGAGCTTGGGTGGGAAAAACTTCCACATCCTCCATATTCTCCAGACCTTGCATCTTCAGATTATCATCTCTTCAGGAGTCTGCAAAACTATCTTGACGAGAAACTATACTACTTCTGATGACCTGCACACCAGTCTTTGTACATTTTTTGCCTCAAAACTGCCTGAATTTTATAAACATGGCATTGAAAAGCTTGTAGGAGGTTGGCAGAGTGTCATTGATTCCGATGGAAAATATATACTAGATTAAAAAGTTTAAGTTGAGTTTTTTTTGTCCTTCAAATTCTGATCTAAAAAATGACATTACTTATGGGATGACCTGATACCTATGTTTTATATATTGATAGTAGTTAAGCATTTAAATCCTATTTACCTTCATACTTTTGGGTCAGTTATATTTGCTAAAAGATGACATGGCTCCATAGCTTTTTTAAATCTCTTAATAATATCTTCTTTGTATGGAGCTAATTTTTCATCTTGGATTAAATTGAACCAAATTTCAACAGCATCAGATAATGTATTATCAGCCTGCAACTGTAACAAAAAAAATAAAAACTATTTAGAATTATGCATTGTTAGAATTTATTTTTTGGTGTTACAAGTTACAACACACATAAACTGAAGTGTATTTTAATTATTTATTAGTAGTGCTTTAGTACAGGATTCTATAAATAAAATGTGCACTATAAGTCTATAAAATATCTTGAAATTAATATTGGTATTTAAAGTTAAGTAATTTTAACTGCATAATATAAACACACCTTATCTAGAGCATTTCCAACAAGTAAGAGTTGTGACTGTAAATTGAGTGCCTCTCTCTGTATAGATAAGTTATCTATCAATTTTCTGATGTTGTGGTCAATGTCTTCAATATGCTCTCCTCTTATTTCTACATATAGGGAGTAATTTGACAAATAGGTTTTTATGCATTCTAACTGAGAATTCCATTGTTTCATTTGGTAGTTGCGATATCATACCTCCTTTCTCCATTAACCAACCCTAAAATATAAATTTTTATTACAAATATTGCTGGATTTGACAGCATAAATAAATAGCCTATGCAACATATTAATGAGTCTTGAATTAGGATTCACACTGGTGACAGTGCTAATGCTAACATTGACAGTGCTAATGCATAAAAGTAAAGCTGACTGTAGCTAATTTATTGGATTTGTTTTTAGCTTACATAGGTTGGTGATGGTTTCGGAAATATTTGTTAATTTCTACAACATGCTTGAGAACTGATTTTGGCGAGACACCTTTTTCTACCAAGTTTAGATGGTGTGCTGAACAGCCATAAGTAATAAGACTGTAGTTGTCCTCCTTAAGAATTTCTCTCATTCTTATCATTTTGTTTTTGTTATCAGTGCATATACAAAATACCTGAAAATAAAATGTCATAACTCATAAGGAACTGAGCATTTGAGTATACCAAGGTGGCGAATTACATTCAGTTTATAACTAAAATAAAATGTACCTACAAAATAGTTATACTTACATCAATGCCATATATTTCTTTAGTTTTTGTTGTTGCTTCTGTAGCTAACTGTGCACAATATTCTGCTGTCTTTTTTGTACTTCCAGCATCTACTGCTGAAATCAGATATGGCTTCTTTCCATTATGAATACTGTGCACAATAATAGGATCATTACCTACTGAACTCCAGCCACCTTGTATAAGGGTAATGGTACAATCATCAAGATTAAGGTCATTCTTCATTTCATGGATTACTTCATCATTAACTTTTATTAACAGATCAGATGCCAACCTTTTCCTGTTTGGTGGTTTATATCCTGATCCTAGACCTTTGATTAATTTTATAAATTCTTTATTTTCTAAAACGTTGAAGGGTATGTTAGCTGAAAAAAAGAACCTTGCAACTTGTAAATCTAATTCTTCCTTTTGGTCCACAGTTGTTCTTACCACAAATGGTGTAATTGATTTTTGTCTTTTATGCTTTATTGGTGTTGAATGACAGAATGTGGATGATGAAGAACCTGCACTGGTGTCACTCATTGAAATGAAAAGCCCTTTATTTACTAGGCTCTATTAAACAGTAATTCACATATCTGAAAGTACAGAAAACATATTTAGATACATTAATATATACATATGATCGGTATGTTTATATATATACTGTATAAGCAATATTCATGACATTCTTCCTATTTTTAATTCTAAACAACATAATCATTAAATCGAGCAGGTGGCTTGCAATCATGGCCACTACAACGTGGAGTGGAAGCAGATAAGTGATCCGATGAACCACCCTGTTGATCATCATGGTTACAAACATTCGATGTATCTTGACTATCAGGTTTGATGCGAACATCAGATTCCAGCATCCATGTCAGGCTCATCATTCATCGCATGCACATCCATGGCAGTGTTATGTCCGTGAGCGTGCATTGATCCCTTTGCAGAATTTCCACCAGGAGCCAGATGTCGTAGAGACACAGTCGATTCCCAGCTGCTAGCATGACGAATGTGCGTGTACTGAGGGTTAGCCTCCAACAGCTCGACCTTCGACAAGTGGATCATATTATGAACGTGCTTCTTTAGCAGACACAGTCCAGGTGTGGTGAGCCACAATGGTATAGAATGTCCGGTAGCCAATCTTCGTTGGAAATCAAACATATGTTCATGCAGAGTGCAGTTTGTAGCCGTACACAGCAGAGATCGAATAGAGTGGAGAGCATCTGGCAGAACAGCCTCCCACTCAGATACTGGCATATTTCGAGAGCAGAGAGCAGACTGAATCGTCTTCCATATTATGCTGTTGTATCTCTCCATTTTGGCTGTTCCCTTGCGGATTGTACACAGTTGTTCTACTAGTCACAATGTTCCTTTTGGTAAGGAAACGCTTGAGCTCCTCCTCCGAAAGAAAGTCCCTCGATCTGAATGAATGTGTGACAAAATGCCAAAAACAGAGAGTAACTGAGTAAGACAACGAATAATGGTTTCACTGGTTAAGTCAGGACAAGGAAAGGCAAAAGGGAAGCGGGAATATTCGTCAATAACAGTCAAAATGTAGTGATTACTGGAAGATGAAGGCATCGGTCCCTTAAAATCTACATTCAAGCACTCGAATGGCTGGGTAGCCTTGATGAGTTTAAACGGGTCAGTTCTAATATATACAGGCTTAAGCTCTGCACATCCTTGTCATGTAGAAATTGTTCTTTTAATGTCATCAATAGAGTAGGGTAAATTACGAGAATGGACAAAATGGGACATTCGTGTTACCCCTGGATGGCATAGATTGTTATGCAGCTCTCGTAAAGCATGAGGAGCAATGTTCCCTCTAAGGTGTGCGCGTGTGCGTGCGCACACGCATTGTGAAACCCGCGCACACAGCAAAATAAAATGCGCACAGGCTCAAGCGTATCATGAGTCACGACAGTAAATGAAGTAATTTCAAAGATTTCAGTTTAATGAATTCTATAAAGAACAAATTAAGAAACCGCTTGAAAGAAAACCATTTGGACACGCTCATGCGAATTAAAAGTTACCTGAATGATGACGGATGTATTAATCCTCATAGAATTATTTGGAATGGGCAAATGCTAAAGATCGTAGGGAGAAATCATAATCATACTTAATTGAAAGGCACTTTCATTTAATGTTAATTTGATTATATTTTATTTTATTGAATTTTATTATTTTTTATTTTATTCCTATTTTGTGAATGGATAAAATCACGTATTAATCTTGATAGTCTATTTTAAATTGCCAAATGCTAAAAATTGTTTTGAGAAATGATAACTAAAATAGTCATTTTCAATTAATGTTATTTTTATTTTATTTCTTTATTTTTTTAAATTTTATTTTACTATTTTTTATTTTATTCATATTTTTAGAATGGATAAAATGTTTTCTTTTTTAAGAATATATAATATCGTAAACACTTTTTTAATAACCATTTAATAGTACCGTAATGATCGAGCTATCACCTTATGGAAATAATATTTATTAAGTATTTAATATTTATATATATTTAATTTTGAAGATAATTAATAGCGCTCAGAAAAGTTGGCACAATTTTTCACCATGAATATAAATGTTTACGCACAACGAAAATTTCTTGCGCACAACGAAAATTTCTTGCGCACACGGACTAAAAAAAATTAGAGGGAACATTGATGAGATTCGAGAAAATGCATCAGCTGGTATGTTCTGAGATCCAGGGTGATATACAATGTAGGTCTGTACCGGATCCAGAGTCCAGCCGGACTCTGGATCGGAGTCTCAGTCCGGGTCTGGCTGGACTTCCCACTTTTATTGTTTCCACTAAACATCACAATATAGATCATACAGTGTATGTTTAAAATTTCTCAAAAGGAGTGCCATTTCATCTTTGCCAAGGGAATTGTCAGATGGCTTAGGTTTAGTAAATCATAGGACAACATAACTAAGCTACAACCGCCTGTCAAGGTCTCTGCACTAGTGATCACGACCTCCATTGGAGGCCCAGTGCTAGTGTCTCCGAGCAACTGATACAATGAGCAAACCAAAATGTACTGGTATTTCTTTTATTTTTGTGATATACATATAATGTCTGGCTGCCTTATGGTTTTCTGACTTTTTTCTTTAAAATATTTCATACAAAATTATAAATACAAAAAATTAGTACAGTGAGGCCTTGCATAACGAATTTAATTCGTTCCAGAAGGTCATTCGTTAACTGAAAAATTCATTATGCAATGCATTAGTTCAGTGGGATTTTCAGTAATTCGTTCCAGAGCCCAAATTTTGACCCTTTTTGCGCTTGTTTACCCATTTTTTAAAGGTTTTTTAGTGTAATGTTTTTGGAGCATTAGCAGATGAAGGTCGTTTAGGGGCCATGATTACACGTTTTATACACTTATAAAGCTAATAAATTAAAATTTAATAGTGAGCACTTGTGTTGTATTATTGTAACAACACGTGTTATCGTAAGCCCACTTGGTTCACTGTAATTCACTTTTTATCTTTATTATGTGCACTGTTATTAACTTTTATTTAGCACTAATAATGCTTAAAAGCATTAATTATTATTTATTCACTATATTAATTAATGATATTATTATGATAAATCACTGTAAAGCAAAATTTAAAAAAAAATTGATAGCAATTGTACACAACTGCTCACGACAGCTACCAACCTCCAACTGAACAGAAAACGTGTTATTACATTTTTCGTTACCAAATTCGTTCTGCAAGGTAAAATCGTTATTTAAATCAATGGAGCCTTATGGAGGTAATTCGTTAAGCAAAAATTCGCAATTTAAGGCATTCATTATGCAAGGCCTTAGTGTACTTGTAAAAATTTTTCCTTATAAAATGTACTTCATTGATGAAATTATTAAAGTATAATTGTAGCTCTTTTGTTTATAAATTTACAATTCAAAAGTATACAAAACTCAGAGAAAAACTTTTAATTCCCCCTATACAGTATTAAAATATTTCCTACAAAATTAACAATACAAAAAAATGGCACTTGTGATAAAAATTTGTCCTTATAAAAAGTACTTCATTGATGAAATTCCTTTGTACCGTATATAAATTTAAAACTCAAAACTCAGAAAAAGACTTTTAATTCCACCTATATAGTACGTATTATCATACATATCGTACATACTATAGCATATTCTAGTTAAGAACTCCAGGAAATTTGGGAATATTGTGGTGCAGAAAAAGAAGTTGTTCCCCGGTATTTGGCAGTAAGCTTGCATGCTTTTCTTCAAAAACATTTCCTGCTTCTGAGAAAAATCGCTCAGAATATACTGATGATGCAGGTGTGGACAGATATTTTTTTGCAACTATGCTTAGGTGTGGAAACTTGCTTATTTTCCTTCCACCAGCTCAATACATCATCATCTTTACCTTTAGACAATATCGATAGCGTTTTTCCAGCAAAATACATGTTAATCTCCTTTCTTAGCCTCTCTTCTGTTGCTTTTTCCTTATCTTCAGCTGATAACTTTCTTTTTTCTTTTTTTGCCATGAATCCACACTTTCATCTGAGTTGCATTCAATTAAATAACAGCTGAGGAAGTCACTAGCAATGTCTGATTTTAGAGCTGTCGTTGATGATTTTAACTTCTGATAACAACCATTTAAAAGCTTTATCTTTCAGTTCAGTATCAGAAAACATTTACTAAGCTTGTACCTTGGATCTATGGTAGTACTAATAACATATTGATGACTATCATAAACATTATTTAATCCTTTTCTCTCCTTGTTTATGAATCGCTTTTCCATAGCTCGCTTCAGCTCCCTTTTCATTGTCTTAACTCCACTGTCCACCTCTTATTCACTTGAAAGAAACCTGTGTAGTGCTCTGACATGTGCTATTACAGATGACAACATTGACTTAGATTTGCTGATGTTTTCTGTTACCATGAAAAAAGGCTGCAAAAGTCTGAGTGTCTTTTCTAATAACTGCCATTCATTGGCAGTCAGTGATGGAATATTTGCATGCTCAGCGGTATAAAGCTGCAAGCATCTTTTAAGGGTTTCCATCCTTTGTAACATCAAATAAGTGCTGTTCCACCTTGTTGGAACATCTTGGATTGGAAGTAATGTTTTGCTAAGCTTGGGGTCAATTTCTTTTTGTAGTCTTCTCAGTTCATTGCAACCCAGCATTGAATGGTTAAAATGAGTAGAAATACTCTTTGACTTGCTAATGAGGTCACTTACAGAATGCTGGGAAAATAAGGCTCCCTTTATTACAAGCTGTAATTGATGTATAAAGCATGATATGCTTACAGAGCCTTGTCAGGTCTATGCCAAGCTGCATGTTATAGGCAGCATCTCGAACAATGATATGAACTCTTTCTGGTTCAATTTGCCATTCAGTCAGCATAGATTGAAAGGCTGTAGCAATATTAATACCTGTATATGACCCTGGAAAGTGCTTACAATGAAGAACACAATCTCACTTTTCTAATTCATTTGTTATCCAATGAGCAGTCAGAGATATAAACGATTCTTGAGTGTGTTGGTTGCTCCATATATCTGTTGTAAAACTAAGGTATTGGGCCATGGACAGCTCATTTAACACTGCTCCTTACAACTTTTTGTATGACAATGGTAGCATGGTTTCAGTAAAATATTTCTGGCATGGTACAGTGGAACCTCAATATACGAACTTAATCCATTCCTGAGGGTTGTTCTGATATCGAATTGTTTGTATATTGAATCAATTTTTCCCATAAGAAATAATGTAAATTGGATTAATCAGTTCCAGACCCCCAAAAGTTACCCCTTACGAAACATTTTTAAGTCAAAATATTGGTTAATTAAACCTGTAAAATAAGACTTGCGTGCATAAAATCATACATGAAACCTGTAACAACAATAAATAATGCAATATTATACAAATAAATGAAAATTTAACCTGAACTTTACCTTTGCTGAGGAGTGATGATGGCCTAAGTGGAAGCTGGAGAGGAAGGTGGGGTGGAGGAGGGAGATTATTGTTTGGAAGGGGAGTCACCTTCCATAAAAACATCAGGTAACTCCCCTTCTGGTGTTCTCTCTCTTTTCCGTCTCTTTGCAGTAGCACTAGAAGATGCTGGGGATTCACTAGCACTTGATTTTTTTTCTTTGGTAAAGAACTTGTCCAGAACGCAGCCAGAATGCTGGCTGGAGAGAAACTGACCGGCTTCTTTCGGTTCGGATATGAGGGAATGGTTCGTATACAAGGACAATTTTTTCTCGAAAAAGTTGTTCGTATACCAATTTGTTCGAATAGAGATGCGTTCGTATATTGAGGTTCCACTGTATAAGGTATTTGGGCTGGAGGTGTGCTATTAGTTCTATAAATCCTTGATTCTCTGTAAGAGTAAAAGGCTGGTTGTCCATGGCTATCATGTTCATAATTTTTTGATGTATAATCTTTGACTTTTCATCATCAATTTTCCAAAGTTGTTTTGCTGAGAAACTTTCAAATAAAGTAGTCTGCTTCTTTAAAGCCTCTAATTTCCTTTCTTTAGGAGCGGGTTTTGGTACTTCTGCAGAATTTGGGGCATTCTCAGATTCTTCTTGGGCAATCTTGTAGACACTATTGTGTTTCGTTTTTACATGTCTGTGGAGTGGAGTGGTACTATATGCTTTTGGTGTGGAACCTCTTTATTTTAGCATGGCACAATTTGCATTCTGCATAACTCTCATCTTCATCTTTAACTGTGAAATAGTTCCAAATAAAGGATGACATTGTTTTTAGTTTTTACTTTATTTCTTTAATTTTGATAAATTAAATGATGCATAAATGATGGCTAAAATATGGTTTGAATGCTCTGCTCTCGGAATTGAGCAACTCTTGGGTGTTTCAAAGCTTCCATCCGGAACTGGAGAGGCGCAAGCAGCAGCCATCATCAAGTGTCTCGAAGACTGGAAGATTGATGACGGGGTTCAGGCATTAAGCTTTGACACCACAGCTTTGAACACAGGTCATCGATCTGGTGCCTGTGCTCTCATCGAGGAGAAACTTGGCAGAGATCTTCTGTTCTTTGCCTGTTGGCACCATGTGTTGGAACTTGTGATTGGAGCCACTTTTGAGACGACCATCGGGGGATCATCGATGGGACCTGATATACTCCTGTACAAAAGGTTCATGTGTCACTGGCAGTTCATTGATCAAGACAAGTTCAAGCCAGCTTCAACTGATCCCTCTGTGGAGAGCTCAGTGGCATCTTCGCAGGACGAACTGCTCGATTTCTCAAGAAGACAAACGGTTCATGTTCGCGACGATTACCAGGAGTTCCTCGAGGTCAGTACAATCTTCCTTGGAGGCACACCAGAGCGTGGAATTAAGTTCATAGCTCCCAGAGCAATGCATCATGCTCGATGGATAGCGAAGGTGCTATATGCGATCAAAATGTGGCTCTTTCTTCCCAGAGCAGTTCTGGATGACACCATCGGAGGAGAGAGGAGTGCGTGATTTCACAGTTTTTGCCATGGTGATCTACATGAGAGCATGGAACATGGCTCCTCAGGCAGTGGGAGCCCCCTGGAATGACTTCCATCTCATGAAGGAGCTGATGTGCTACCCACATCGAGGGGTTTCCACCACCACCAGCAAGAAGCTTTCCCACCACCTCTGGTGGGGATGGCCTTCTTTGACGATAGAGTACCTTTAGCCATGAAGAAACTCATGGTTGAAGCCTTGGATGAAGATGCCATCAACCATCCACCAAAGCGTTCGAGAGTCGCCTTGAGTGCCTTCATTGATGAGAAGGGCCATGAGCAATTTGTGACGAGGATCACCAGGGCCTTCTTCACTCGCCTCTAGCTTCCGGATGAATTCCTTCACAAAGATCTGGAGAGTTGGCTGGTGGAGGACTCCTTCAAGAAAGCTCTGCATGTCATTGAAAGCTTCACCATGGTCAACAACCGAATGGAGAGAGGAGTAGCTCTCATCCAAGAGTTCAACAAGATGTTGACTCATGGAGAGGAGCAGTTGCAATTCCTCCTCCAAGTTGTTGCTGATCACAGGCAGCAGTTCCCGGACTGCAAGGCGATGACACTTGCACCTTGAACCAGGCGACAATGAGTGGAGTAGGCTTCCATGATACCCCCACCACCGAGCAGCTAATACTTCTTGTTGAAGAAGGGGGACCTGGCTGCCTGAGTAAACTTCTATGGACGAGGGTGACCTATAAATATTCTTGGATTTCAAAAATACTTTGTACACCTGCGTTTTACTAGGAACTTAACAAATTTGGGGGGTTAGAGAAACAAATATCCAACTTTCATTTTTCCCTATATATACTAAGGGCCACCCTAATATATATATAATATATATATACACAGGGTGTTTGAAAACTTTCTGTACAAATTGTAATGGGGGATAGGCAACACCAAGACAAACCCTTTTCGTCTATAAGTGTATGTCCGCTGATGTCACCATTCGGCTCGAGAGGGCGCCGCTGCAATTGGCTAAAAGGTGAAGTGGGCTAGACTCGCGCTTGCCACGGGCATTCTTAAATCGGACGTAGTACGCGTAACATGGAGCGCTTCACGACTGCTGACATGGCTGACATGCATATGGTGTATGGGGCTGCCAATGGAAACGGAAGAGCTGCTGTGAGGTTGTACCGACAGCGCTTCCCAAACAGACATGTGCCAAACCACCAAACGTTTGCGCATTTGCATCGGCGACTGCGAGAAACTGGAACATTCCATGCAAACATGCATGACACTGGTCGGGAGAGAAACGTGCGCACTCCTGACATGGAAGAAGAAATCCTACGGCGATTTGAGGACAATCCAAGCGCAAGCATGTGAGGTGTTGCACGTATCCTCGGTGTGAACCACGACCTGGTCTGGAGTGTGTTCCACGAGCAGCAGTTACATCCGTTTCATCGTCAGAGAGTCCAGGCATTACAACCTCGATTACCCTCTTCGTGTGGAATTCGCACGCTGGTTTCTGCAGCAGACAGCGGTGCAGCCTAATTTTCCGGCTTATGTGCTGTTCTCAGATGAGGCCTGTTTCACACATGAGGGTGTGTTTTACATGCACAATTCTCATTTGTGGGTGCACGCAAATCTACATGCTACACAGGTGCATGCTCATCAAGAACGGTTCGCCATCAATGTTTGGGCGGGTATCGTCCATGGCAAGTTGATTGGGCATACCTGCTAGGCCGGGCTGAAACTCAAGATAGAATTAATCAGTCATTAACAGTTGGCTTTTGATATAAAAATAAGATTCCTGAAAAAAATAATTGGTGGCCACCAACGTGTGTCCGGCCACCCCCATTTTTGTAAAAACATCTAATGCTGCACTCGGAAAATCAGGAAAATGGCAATATCTCTTCTTCTGAACATGCTAGAGAGATGGTTTGCATACCAAACGATGCAGAATTTGATTTAGAACAAATTATTAAGAGTGGTATTTTTTCATAAAACCTTTAGTTTTTGAGTTATTTTAGAAAAACTAATTTTTGGGGCCCATAGACCCCCTTTCGACGGACCTTAGTGACAAAAGAAATTCTAAAATAAGCATGATTTGGCTTTTCGATTACTAACATTGCCCTAAAAGGATGTTGACATGGACATAGTGATCACATGATATGACTTTTCCTTGTTATCTTGCATCCATTATGCTTGATTAAAGAATAGAGGGTGGGGCTGCTTCATGAACTTTTTTTAAATGTAATAAATTGAAAACTTGTTTTTTTTCAGGTGCCTTTGTTATAAGTTTCCAATTGCAATTTGTCATTGAATTCAACATTTGTAATATAAAGTATGACTTCTACAAGGAAAACAGTTGCTAAAGTACTTGGTGATGTACGTTTTATGCCAGCAGAACAGTTTCAGATATTTGGAAATGTTTTTAGGGGAACCTCTTCAGTGGGATATTTGTCTTCTGCATCTAAATGAATTGCCACTTAGACACATCTTCATAACTTTAGATGGGACAACAAAAAGTCCAGACAAATTTTCTGGCCCTATTGGTTCTCGGCTCAATGGGGATGTCAGAATGGAATGTTGTGGACTTCAAATCTATACCTTATCCTGCATTTGTGCTTCTACCAAATGAGGTGGTCAATAATTTATCAACAGACCAATACTATGGATACTGCATCTGCTGGGCAATTATTACTGGTGAAGTGGATGAAGACCTTGCACTCTTAGAAGTTGGCCTGCTAAATCACTCTCGATGGCTCACCTTAGCCTGTAGAATTCTTCGCATTTATGTTTCACAAAAAAGACCCAGTAAGAACCTCAAAATCATAGTAGAATTCATCATCAAAGTATACTTTCACAATTGGTTCAATATCAAGGCTAATAAGAGGCTAAGTGATGGGTCAAGAAACCTATTCAATATGATCCAAAGAGTAAATAAATTCCCTGACAGGAAAATTAGAGAAATTTGTTATGACGTATTAAACAATAACAGCTATTTTGCTCATGGTGAAAATATTTTAGTTGGAATGCTGGCTGATGAAGATGAAGAGGTGAGGTAGTGTGCTGTCAATAAAGTTCTGTGTCTGAGGGGAGTTATAGAGGATTTTGATGATGAATCTGGTAGTAGCAATGATTTTGCAGGTGGAATAATTGAAAGTGATGATGAGAATGAAGAGGATCATGAAGGTGGTACTGATGAATATCCTGCTATAGATGAGAATGTTAGGGTCTTTAGAAAGCCAATCATCAATTTCAAAGCTTCTGCATACCACAAGCCGTCTGCTATGTCCCAATGGGAAACTGTTCCACCTGTATTAAAAGAATTCAGTAATGATGAACTGCGTGATATCATTAATACCGCATTGAAACTGGATCACGAGTGCCACAGTCAGAATGTTGAAAGGCACATCAAGCTTGTCACTGAAGCATCCTTGGCTGTTGTAGGTCAAGAGCGTAGAGATGGTCTTATTAGAAACAATTTGATCACGTAAATTAATGAAAGATTTTGTGTCTAAAATATTTTAAGTTCTAGATTATTATTTATCATGATAAAATATGACAAAATGACAATTTGTTAATTGTATAATTTAATGTTTGGCATTTTGGAATGTCAAAAAGCATTTTCAATGAATTTAAAATGGCTGATTTTGATTGATTTTGATTGCTGATTGAAAACCACTAATACATGTCAATTTGCAGCTTGAGAATGTTTTATTGTGTTGACATTCAGTCGAAAGGGGGTCTATGGGCCCAAAAAATTAGTTTTTCTAAAATAACTCAAAAACTAAAGGTTTTATGAAAAAATACCACTCTTAATAATTTGTTCTAAATCAAATTCTGCATCTTATGGTATGCAAACCATCTCTCTAGCATGTTCAGAAGAAGAGATATTGCCATTTTCCTGATTTTGCTAGTGCAGCATTAGATGTTTTTTACAAAAACGGGGGTGGCCGGACACACGTTGGTGGCCACCAATTATTTTTTTCAGGAATCTTATTTTTATATCAAAAGCCAACCGTTAGTCACTCTGATAAATTAAAATCAAACAAAAATTATAGTTTCAGCCCGGCCTAGTACCTGCTGCCTGCCCGACTTGACGGGCGGGTTTATCGGATATTTTTTGAAGAAACGTTGCCGGAACTGCTGGAAGATGTTCCCGTGGCTATTCGTAGACGAATGTGGTTTCAACACGACGGGGCCCCAGCACACTCCAGCACATGACTCCAGATTCCTGGGATCTTGGGAGCATTGCTCCAGTAAATTTGACCATGAGAAAAAGTAAATTTGGGTTTGGGTTTTGTTCATCCGCTAGACGTTATGCAATTTTTTTGCGTATACGTTCTTGTACAA
The DNA here is from genome assembly GCA_023014485.1 of Bathynomus jamesi. Lineage (NCBI taxonomy): Eukaryota > Metazoa > Arthropoda > Malacostraca > Isopoda > Cirolanidae > Bathynomus > Bathynomus jamesi. The sequence continues at coordinate 263,625 of JAJOZX010000835.1, read as the reverse complement.
ACCAATTTTTTTAAATTACAAATTTAGTTATTTTAAGTTTAGTTGGTAATTCCATATTTAACAATTATTTTTATTTTTTGTTAAGCTTCAATGTTTTGATAATTACAATTTTATTAAAACGTATATTTTTTTAATATAAAATTATCAGAATTGGACTATGTTCCATTGATCTCGGCCAGGTTTGATAAATTGGCCAGATAATTACTTGTGCGGTTTTAAGTAATCCACCATGACTCTAGAATTGAAAAGTTTAGTTAAGTTTAAACTTACTTTTACTTACCTACTTTTACTTACTCTTCCTTACTTTTACTAAGTTTAAAGCACTTACTTTTACTTACTTTCATTGTTCTATATTTACTTACTTTTACTCACTTTTACCATACTATATTTACTAACTTTTACTTATTTTGTATTTTTTCAGGTAGTCAATAATCAATAATGGATCCTAATAGTGATGAAGTTGGAGAGAAAAGTGAGGGTGTTAAAAGGGGTTACTTTTGTGGTCAATGCAAGAACAAATATTCAAAGAAGCAAAACTGGGAGGAACATTTTAATTCCAAAAAAAATATTTGTTACAATACAAGAGGTCCCAGAGTTTGGGCCCACAGCTTAGATATTGCAGTAAAGAAATACCAGGATGAAGTGCAGCAAAGAGATACGGCAAAGCAGTCATTTAGTTTGTTCACAAAATGTGCTAGTGCTAGACCTCAGAAAAATGAACCAACTTCATCAACTGCTAATCTAGAAAATGAAACTTTTTCACTAGATGTTTCACAGACTGAAGAAAGTGCTTCTCCTCCACCTAAGAAACAAAAGGTAAGTGAGGAATCTGCGCATCAGACTAACAAAACTGCTTTAGAGGAATTTGAAAATTCCCAAATCCAGAAGACATTGAATGCAATTTTGCGCCTAACAAAAGAAACTCACCAAGCTGTTGTGGTTAATAAAGAGAAGAGTCAAAATATGCCTTCAAGTTCAAGTGTTGCATCCAAATCTAATAAAGCAAAAAGCAACAAATTTGACATTTCCATAGCCCATTTAAGCAAGTGTAAATCAATACAAGAAATCCTGAACAATGATTTGATCAAATCTATATTCAAATTGGTGGAAAAGAAGGATCTAGAGCATGCTGATGATTCATTTTCAGTACCAAGTGATATAATGGAAAACATTGCAAATAGTGACACTAATATGCCTGATGTAGATATAGCTGTTGAGGATGAAGATGATGATAATCAAGAAGATATTGATGATGCTTCTGATGATAAAATGTTTACATTATATTGCATAGCTTGCACAGACCCCAAAGCATGTGCTTCAGACAAACATTCTAACATAAAAGGTTACTTCAATGTTAAAGATTTAACCTATGTATGCAAACAAGGAGAAAATCAAGAGAGATGGTTTAGAAATCTGAAAACCCACCTGAAGAGACATTTAATTAAATTTCAGCATCATCAAAGAGCTGCTGTTTATGAAGTGATGAAAACATCTTCTCGGAACACTACTAAACGCATAGAAGACATGTGGCAACATCTTATACTACATAATGAAAACAAACACTGCATGGGCTCTATATCCAGTACTTCTAGCTGTATTACATAGGTCAGGTTGTGAGGTTGGAAATTTGAATCATAGCACACACATGCGTGCGAGACAATTTGTGAGCTATTAGATAATCAACTTAAAGAACAAACTGTAAAGTGGTTCTTAGAACAAACTTCAGTAACAATAACAGCTGACATTGGAACAATTTTGGGATTAAGCATGCTAGTTGTATTAGTTATGAGTGAAGAAGATAAGACTGTAAAACTTGCTGGGATAAATTTAGTACGCAGCAAATCAGGAGTTTATTTGGCCAATGAAATTTTTGATGTGTTGGTCTCCTAATCACTTGAAACTATCTGAAGAAGCAATTAAATCCAAGGTATCTGGAATGGTTGGAGATTGGGCTTTTTGTAAGGACAACGAGCCATTTAAAAACGAAATGAAAAAGTTGTTTGGAGAAAATTTCAAATTTCGATGGGACTTAATGCATCTTGTGAACAGAGCCCACGTTGATGCATTGAAGAAAATTTGTAAACTAAGTGAGCTTTTAGACTTTATTCAGAATCACTCTTCAAATCTGAGATCAGGCCTTGACTATACCAATATGGTTCTTGACAATATCATTGGTTTTAAGAGACCAAAACTCAAATCTGATACTCGCATGGTTAATTACGAATTTGATCAATTTGACAGATTTGTGGAAAATTGTGTTTTTTGATCATCCACAAGAGAAAGAAATTAGTGCCAAGTTCTATGTATTGATTTCCTATGTAACAAAGATTATGTTGCAAGTAGCTCAAAAAACCACAGTTAGTGCAGAATTTGTAGAAAATATATTTTATAAAGAAGGAGGGAAAACTGTTATGTTAAGAGTGATGGAAACAATTTCCAAATTAGCTAATGGAGGAAATGCAAATGATGTAGTTTCTGAATTTAAGCACGATACCACAGGGCAGCAAAAGGAACTAACAGCTGAGGATTACATCCTAAATGAAGTTTACAAATACAGTGCCCGCGAAAAGTATCCGATCACTCAAGAAAATACAATATTTTCCCTTGATATTCAGAGACACGTAATTCACTTTCTATTTGTTCTAGCGACATCTGGTAACTTTGAGGTTGCTCGCTGATATGAGAGCTATCCAACGCATTCTCAAATTAGTGTTCTGGTAGCCTTCGTTGCGGGTGGCTGTGTCTCAAATTTGTCAGATTTCACTGTTTGTGTAAATTTCTTGATATTTTTTTTTTTTTACAGAAAGTGGTGTAAATAAAATTTATATATAATGTGTGCTAAAAAACAACTTAAGAGTGATTGTCGAGGTGCTATTGTTGCTTTGCATGCATGTGGGAAATCACAGAGACAGATAGCTAAGGAATTAAACATATCCCAAAGTACCGTTAATTTATGGGTTTCACGGGCTAAGAACAATGGTGGCCTAACCACGCCAGTCCCTAAAAAACGATCTGGCAGACCGAGAAAAACAAATTCGCGAACAGACAAACTTATGAAACGTTTAGTATTGAAAAACCCAACAATAACTGCGAAAGAAATAAAATTTAATATGAATAATTTGTTATCTGGTGTTTCTGAACGAACTATCCAGGAGCGGCTCCAAAAAGAACTCGGATTACCATCTCGCCATGCTGCTAAGAAACCGTTCATTAATGAAAAAATGCGTAAAAAACGTGTCGCATTTTGTAAAAAATACATTCATTGGACTGTTGATGACTGGAAGAAGGTTTTATTTAGTGATGAGTCGACATTTTTGACATTCAGAAGTTGTCCAAAAAAGGTTCGCCGGCCTATTGGCTCAAATAGGATGGACCCTAAATACACCCTAAAGACAATGAAACACCCTCCAAGTGTGATGGTTTGGGGTTGTTTCGGTTACTATGGGCGTGGAAACTTATATTTTCTTCCGAAGAACACAACTATGAATGGTGCACAGTATTTAGCAATGCTACAGGATAAACTTCCAATGGCAATGGCAATCCAAAGGACAAAAACATACATGCATGATGGTGCACCATGTCACAGGGCCAAAATAGTGACAAAATGGATTACTGACAATAAATTTGATATTTTGGATTGGCCTGGTAATAGTCCAGATCTCAATCCGATAGAAAATCTGTGGCTAATAATAAAAAATAAGGTTGAATGCCACGCCACTGGCTCAGTTGAAAAATTACAAGAGGCCATCAAAAAGGTATGGTGCAAGGAAATATCAGTGGAAGTTTGTCAAAACTTGATTAAATCCATGCCAAAACGTCTAGAACAAGTCATCCAAACCAAAGGACAGATGACAAAATACTAATATAAGGTTAGTATACATTTAAACATTGTTTTTTATGTAAAAAATACAAATTTCAAGGGTGATCGGATACTTTTTGCGGGCACTGTACATCAAGAAACGTTCTGATTACTACCAGGTTGCTGAAGTTGCTAGACCATCCAGAACCAGATCTGAAAGTAGTTTTACAAAAGACTCAGTGATAAATTGGCTGACAGAATATATAGAACAGCTGTGGAAAGGAATCACAGAGAGATTAAAGCATTTTGATAAAGATGGATCAACTGCCTGGAGTGAAGCACTAACTGAAGGGACATTCTCCATTCTTGGTTACATTGTTGAACACAAAGGATCCATTAAGCCATCTCATTTGACTAAGCTGTGCAGAATTGTGAAGGAGGGTCCAGCTCCAGGCACTAGATCTGCTGTAATGATCACACAGAAAGCCATTGATCAGTGGCCAAGCATACATGGCGGTAAATTCACAACAAATGCCTACATGCAAGGTCTAACATCGTCCACTGTTGCTGCTGCAATGAATAAATAAACTTAAGGTGAGTTATAAACTGTACATTATTGTATTATTATGTTTAGCTAAAACAATTTGTAATTGGTATGTCGTCAATTCAAGAGTTTACTATCATTAACCTATCTAGTGGTGTAAGGGGAAAAAAAGTAAATTCAGAGCTGTGCTCCAGTAAATTTTTTCAAATCTGGAGTCATGCTCCAGCAATGATGTGCGGGATTATCTGAACGCCACTTTTGGGGACCGATGGATAGGCCGGGGTGGGCCCGTAGCCTGGCCACCGAGATCGCCCGATTTAACATGCCTCGATTTCTTCCTGTGGGGACACATGAAGAACCTCATGTACGAGACTCCCATTTACTTAGAAGAAGACCTCATAGCAAGAATCGCTGTCGCCGCTGGAACTGTTCCCGAAATGCCAGGAATCTTTCAACGTGTACGTCGGTCAATGCTTCGACGCTGTCGGGCATGCATTGATGCTACCGGTCGCAACTTTCAGCACCTTCTTTAAATAAACATGCTACGTGTACTACGTCCGATTTAAGAATGCCCGCGGCAAGCGCGAGTCTAGCCCACTTCACCTTTTAGCCAATTTCAGCGGCGCCCTCTCGCGCCGAATGGTGATGTCAGCGAACATACACTTATAGACGAAAAGGGTTTGTCTTGGTGTTGCCTATCCCCCATTACAATTTGTACAGAAAGTTTTCAAACACCCTGTATATAATATATATAAAGAACGACGCTTGTATAGGAGAATATTCCACGCAAGTTGAGGAGAGAGAACGAAACAAATGAAAAAAATGAGGTAACCACCCGGGATCTTCCGATTGCTGGTCAGATATGATAACCATTACACCATGGGCCTCACTCGAACAAATGCGTAATTCTCCTACATATGTGCAGAAACCAATGCCCCAAGGGGGCACCTCCTGCATGCCGCACATTATATACATTTTAACTGCAAACACGCAGTATAATTAATGTAAAGAACGACGCTTGTATACCAGAATATTCCGCGCAAGATGAGGAGAGAGAACGAAACAAATGATAAAAATGAGGTAACCACCCGGGAATCAAACCCGGGATCTTCCGATTGCCGGTCAGATATGATAACCATTACACCATGGGCCTCACTCGAACAAATGTAGGAGAATTACGGCATTTGTTTGAGTGAGGCCCATGGTGTAATGGTTATCATATCTGACCGGTAATCGGAAGATCCTGGGTGTTTGCAGTTAAAATGTATATATATATATATATATATATATATATATGTTTTTTTTTTCCCCGTCTATTGTTCATTTCCATTAGTTGTTCCATAGTCTTCGTCCTGTGTTTGCTCTGCTATCCACCTTTCTTTTGGTGGCCATGAGCAGTCATACTTTGAAACTAAAATATATATATATATATATATATATGGGAGACTTAACGCGCATATGAACTCGGAATTCTTTGTAGAATTGGGTAACATGTGCGAGTCAGCCAAATTAAGTATAAGTGATGTAGATGTATCAGGGGTAACCAGTGGTAATTTTACACATACATTAGTGATATGAGTGGTACCACCAGGTGGATTGATCATTGTCTCACTAGTAATAATCAGAAGGATCGAATTGTTAGAGTTCATATTGTGCGTGATTTTCTTCTTTCTGATCATAGACCATTAGAACTATTAATTAATTTTACCAATTTATGCGCAACATGACATAACAAGAACTCAATATTTAAGAACAATCGCGTCGATTGGTCTAATGTTAATATGCAACAGAGAATAGAATACAAAGACAGAACAGGTCACCTCTTTAATAATTTAGAAATTTTGCATCTAGCCTGTAGTAATCCTTGCTCAAATGATTCTCACTCTAAACTCATAGATAGGTATTATTGTAAAATAGTATCCCTATTAAGAGGAGCAGGAAGCCCCCTGATTAAATCTTACAACTATCATACTAAGATTATTCCTGGATGGAATGATTTTATTGCTCCCCTGAAGAGGGAATCAAAAGATGCCTACGATTTGTGGTGCTTTCATGGTAGACCCAGATTAGGACCAGTATACATGAATATGTGTAGAAGTAGGGGTCAGTATAAGGCAGCCATAAGGCGATGTAAACAGGAAGAAGAATCTATTCGAGCATCAAAAGCCTGTGAAGCTCGCATAAATAACGATAACAAAACATTTTGGAAATTTGTTAAGAATCAAACGGGGGTCAAAAGTGTCCTCCCTCCGACAATTGATGGGGTGTCGGGGGAGGATGAAATTGCAAAGCTGTGGAAAAACCACTACTCTAACATTCTTAACAGTGTAAGTAGGGATAATCTTAAGATAGATTGCAGCGAAATGACTGTGGGAGGGACAAGGGAAAATACTTTGATATCAGTTCCTGAAGTAAAGAGGTTAATTAAAGAGTTAAAGACTGGTTCTGCATCAGGGGTAGATGACCTATCGAATGAGCTCTAAAAATATGCCTTCGATGTAGTATGTATGCATATATCATTGCTCCTATCAGCCATGCTTGCTTATAGCTATATCCCAGCAGAGTTCATGAAGGTATATAGCCTATATATCTTGCCCCTTGGTCAAAAATAAGTATGGAGACATTCTGTCCAGCAATAATTACAGGCCTATTGCTGTCACTTTCTGCTTCTCAAAACTACTAGAAAAACTCCTGTTACTCAGATTAAATACTACCTATGGACATCTAATCAGTTTGGTTTTAAAAGGTCCCACTCAACTGACCTGTGTATCTATGTATCAGGTCATCCCATAAGTAATGTTTTTTAGATCGGAATTTGAAGGACAAAAAAAAAACTCGCTGAAACTTTTTAATCTAGTATATATTTTCCATTGGAATCAATGACACTCTGCCAACGTCCTATAAGCTTTTCAATGCCATGTTTATAAAATTTAGTCAGTTTTGAGGCAAAAAACGTACAAAGACTGGTGTGCAGGTCATCTAAAGAAGTATACTGTTTCTCATCAAGATAGTTTTGCAGACTCTTGAAGAGATGATAATCTGAAGGCGCAAGGTCTGGAGAATATGGCGGATGTTGAAGTTTTTCCCACCCAAGCTCCTCAATTTTTGCAGAAGTGATCCGAGTGGTATGAGGATGTGCGTTGTCGTCGTGGAACATGATTCCTTTCCGATTAACCAAAGAAGGTCTCTTTTCTTTTAGTGCAGTGTTCAATCCATCCAGTTGTTGACAGTAGACTTGAGCGGTGATTGTTTGGTTGTGTAGTAAGGTTTCAAAGTGTATTACGCCACCTTTATCCCACCAAACACTAAGCAACACCTTCCGAGGGTGAAGATTTGGTTTTGGCTGTGGTGTTGCTGGTTCTCCGGCACAAACCCACTGTCAATGGCACTTAACATTCTGGTACAGTATCCACTTTTCATCACCAGTCACTAAACGGTGCAAAAATAGGTCTTGGAGTTCACGGGAATGAAGAGCTGTGCTAATGTTTACCTGCACCCTCAGATTGTCGACTGACAATTCATATGGCACCCATTTTCCTAACTTAAGCACTTTCCCGAGTTGTTGTAAATGTCAATGGACGGTGGACGGGGATGAATTGAGTTTCTGGGCCAATTCTTCGACAGTTGTTGAACAGTCTTCAAGTGTGGCTAACAGCAGGTCATCATCAAACTCAGCAGGGCATCCAGAGCGTGCTGCATCTGTCAGACATCAGTCATCATTCCTAAACTTTTGAAACCATCTTTGACATTTCCTCACATGCAGAATATCGTTGCCATAAATGTTCTGAGTGTTTCGCGTTGTTTCAGTAGCACTATTCCCTTTTTTGAACTCATAAAGCATTATATGCCTGATATGCTCTTCTGATACCGCCATGTTTATGAGGGGTTCACATAAAGCAAAACACACGTCTGCACTGGTCAAGGTCTGTAAAGTATGTAGCGAAACACGATAGATCTCCTCATAGATATAACCTTCAGAAAATTTATGCTTATACCAAGTAGGACTAGTTTAAACTTAATCTATTATAAAAAATGACATTACTTATGGGATGACATGATAATTAAAAAAACTATCTAAATACATTGACAGTAATTCAATATTTATAGCTGTTTCCTAGATATAAGTAAGGCATATGATAGGGTGAACCACAATATTTTATTTAAAAAACGAAGACAGGAAGGTTCCCATGTACATATTAAATTTATTGAAATTTTGGTATTCCCACCAATCTTTTACTGTGAAGTGGGACAATGTACTATCCGAATGTTTTGGCTCCTCTTGCGGGGTGAGACAAGGCTCCTTGCTCTCCCCTTTGTTGTTTAATGTGTATATTGGGATGTATAGATAATACAAGGATAAATAACTTAGTTTATGCTGATGATATGGTGTTAATAAGTATCTCTGTAAAAGGTCTGGATCGGCTACTAAAAGTCTGTGAAGTGTATTTGCAGAAACATTTTTTTTTTAATGTTACAAAAACTAAGGTTATGCAATTTCTTCCTAAAAGCTGTAAGCAGCCAGCTGATATTAGGTTTAAAATGAAAGGTGAAGTCATTGAGAAAGTACAAGAGTTTAAGTATTTGGGTCAAACTATCAGAAGCTCCTTGAATGATGACTTGGATAAAAGAAAATCTTGAAGCCTTTGTGCTAAAGCAAATATGACTATAAGGAACTTTTGGTTTTGTACAAGTGCAGCTAAAGACACACACTTTCGTACTTTCTGCAGTAATATTTACAGACAGCAACTCTGAGTGAAGTATAAAAAAGGTTCTGGCAGAACCCTAAATTTGCTGTACAACAGGTCTTTTAGACTCTTACATAAATTACCCCCAAGACGCTCAGCTTCGCAAATGTTTGCTACCCGCAATGCTTCCCGGAGGTAACAAGACGTGCTCAATACATTCTGATGCAAAGAATTAAGAAATCAACCAACACGATTATCCAAGCTATCCATGCATCCTGCTGTTTATCCTCTAAACCAGGGATTCTTAACCTGGTGCTCGCGAGCACCAAAGTGCTCTTTAAGTTGTGTAAAGTGCTCTCCACCATCACCTAAAACTTTGCTCGCAAGCACTATAGTGAAGCCCTTGACCCCTCCTGCCTCATAAAAAGCAATTTATTTTATCAAACGTAGCAATGAATGTTTAATGCGCATGAAAAGTTGCTGTATTTATGTAATTTCATTTAATTTAATTTCATAAATGTCTTTGAATAGCTCTTTATAAAGGACAAGTGAATTACAAGGAGTTAACAAATACTATTCAAAGTCAAGGATCTCATTAAGAAGGTAATGTTCCATAACGATTTGTTGATAACATAAATTAAGCATCATAAAAGAAAACATTATTAGTAGTTTAAAATTAAAGTTAATTTTTACTTTTAAAAAGGTGTTATTTTGGTTTGCTTTTTGGTTGAATATCATTGGTGCTCCTTGAGAAAAGTAAAGGCATTAAAGTGCTCGCTAAGAAGAAAAGGTTAAGAAACCCTGCTCTAAACTATGGAATTCTTGATACGAAAACGTCTGTCTGTAGCTCCACTTAACTCTGACATTACTGTATTATTTCTAATCAACTGTATATATTTCTGTCCTTAGTATATGAACTGTCATTGTATTAATTATATTTGTCATATGGACTATAGTCTGCCAACAAACCTTTTCATATATATATACACTTTACCTTACCTTACAAAGGTTCCGCCCGATGATTTCTCACTTCGCGAAGGTCAAGCTGGTCGCCCCTCCTCTCGAGTTGGCTTGGTGAAGTAGTGAGTTGGATTCTTGCGCTCTCCACCTCACATAGCCAGGTATGCCTGGCTCATCGGGGATTGTTCTGAGCCAGGCATCTAGTCTTCTTTTGAAGATTTCCACTGCAACTCCCTTCATGTTTCTTAGGTCTTTGGGCAACTGATTAAACGGTTTTGGTCCTCTCACTACAAAACTATTTTCTTCCAGGGTTAAGGATGTTCCCTGTCTCGCCTTCAATTTGGGAATATGACACAGTCTACTGCTTCTACTTTCCACCATTGTTTGGGGAGTTATGGGATTCAGAGTAAGATTAGGGACTAGTTTCTCCATTATTTTCCAAGTGTAAATAATGGTGTATCTCTCTCTTCTCCTTTCCAGTGAATATAGGTCTAGTTCTCATAACCTTTCCCAGTAATTTAGTTCTTTGCACCCATTGATCTTGGCTGTGAAGCTTCTTTGGATCCCCTCCAGCTGTCTAATGTCTTCTTTTTTATATGGGGATGTTAGTACCGAGCAGTATTCCAATTTGGGTATTATCAGGGTTTTCAGTAGAGGAATCATTACATTCCTATCCCTTCGTTTAAAGGTTCTCAATATCTGACCGGTTATTCTCTTTGCTCTGTTTACTACTATCTTATTTTGTTTCAAATTTCACATCATCTGTCATTACAACCCCTAAATCTTTTGCTCTGGAATTTCTCTGAATTTCCTGTCCATTTGGGGTATAATATTCCATGGACTTTAGGTCTTCTCTTTTTCCATACCTTAATAGCTGAAATTTCTCGGTGTTAAACTTCATATTGTTGTCTTCCATCCACTTGTAGATTTTGTTTGTCGGTTTGTAGAGATCCTATGTCTTCTGGGTTCTTATTTTTCTACTGATCTTTGTGTCATCTGCAAAGGATGTTACTGTGCTGTCTTTGGTAACGTCCTCATCTATGTCAGTTAGCATGATTATGAAGAGTAGTGGAGCTAATACTGTTCCTTGTGGTACCGAGCTGAGGACCTCTGATTCTGATGAAGATACTCCTTGTACTGTAACGACTTGCCTCCACTCACTAAGGAAATTATATATCCATTTCCCTACTTTTCCTGTTATTCCCATATATTTCAGTTTATGTACAGGGTGTCCCAGAATTAACTATCTATTTCAATGAAATCGGACAAATATTTTTAAAACACTTTTATTTATGTTTATCATGTTTAATATGTGTTAAAAATGTATAAATTTCTAAATTTTTTTCAAAATTTTATTTTCATAATTTTTTCATAGTTTTATTTTCATTCTCTTTCAGAACCCTATTAATAATGAATACACAAGAACGCATCTTTGTTGTAACATCCCGTATCAAAGGAATGCAATGTAATGAAATCAGAGAAAAATTTACAAGAAGATTCCACAGAACCGGTCCTACAGACAAAGCGATTCGTGAACTTGTGAACAAATTTAAAAGAACTGGATCCGTACATGACGAGGTGGGAAGAGGACGCCCAAGGACAGCACGTAACAGTACCGAACAGGTACGACAATTGTTTGAGGATGAACCAACAACTTCGGTCAGGGAGGCCGGTCGAAGACTCAACATATCCAAGACAACAGTTCATAGAATCTTGCGTTCGACACTGATGAAAAAGGCTTATCACATTCAAGTGTTGAAACTTCTCAATAAAGTTTTGACTTATGATTTATAAATCTATTTGTTTTTGTATCATAATTTAGTAATAAACACAAAATTATGTCAGTTTTTATTAAATTTGTCCGATTTCATTGAAATAGATAGTTAATTCTGGGACACCCTGTATTATGATTCCATGGTCACACTTGTCAAACGCTTTAGCAAAGTCTGTGTATAGTACATCATAGTTTTCATTACTTTCAAGTGAATCAATAATGTTGTTGTAGTGTTCCATTAGTTGTGATAGGCATGATCTGCCTGACCAAAACCTGTGTTGGTTATCATTGAATTTTTTCTGAGTTTCCAAAAAGTCATAGATTTTCTGTCTAACTATTCTTTCAAATATTTTAGTGAGATGAGATGTAAGCGACACTGGCCTATAGTTTTTGGCCTCGGATCGATCTCCTCCTTTATATATTGGGACTATGTTCGCGCTCTTCAGGATGCCCGGTATTTCTCCCGTGTCTAATGATCGTCTCCATATCCAGTATAGGGGCTCAGCGATTGCATTCTTGCAGTTTTTGATCAGTGTGGCATTCCATTTATCCGGTCCTGCCACTGAGTGTGTTTTTAGTTTCCCTATAGCTTGTGTAATATCATCCGTCGTAAAGCCGAAATCCGTTATACTTTCCCCTTGTGGTTCTTCTTCAAAGAACGCGTTTCTATTGCATATCAACTTGTCAGTTTTTGGGATACTGAAAGATGATTCATACTGAGCTTTTAATATTTCAGCTACTTCTGTTAGATCATCAGATAAATCACTGTTCTCATTTTTTAAAGGTCTGATAGTCGCATGGTTTTTCGACTTTCTTTTTGCGAAATTATAGAAGTACTTTGAGTTCGCCTTTATCGCTTCTATAGCGTCATCATCATCTTTTTCTGTATGCTTCTCGATTAGTTCCTGTATGCCGACATCGATACTTTGTAGTTTATCATTCAATATTTTTCTGATGTTGTTATCTTTACAATTACTTAATTTTGCAGTCACTCTTTTTCTCTTTCGGAACAATGCCCTCATTTGTCTTTCAAACCTGCTTCTCTTTCCTCTTTGTTGTACCTTTGGGACATGTTTTTCCACAATTTCTAATGTCATTAGCATCTCTTCCGTTGTCTTGGCCTCGAAAATGGTTTTCCAATCTATTACTTCCATGTTGGATGTCACATCTTCCCAGTTTGTAGCTTTGGAGTGAAAATTAAAAATTTTGAATTTGCTTCTTTCTGTTGTATGCGTTCTTTCCTTTCCTGTTGTCTTTATATTAGTTATTTCAATGCTGTGGTCTGAGATCATAGTTGGGGATATTTCTACATTATCAATTAGATTACTGTTGTTTGTGAATACCAAATCTAGGCAGTTGTTTTTTCTTGTGTTTTATGTTATTTCTTGCGTTAACATAAATTCATCAGCTAAAGCTAGTAGCATTTTTACCTGCTCCTGGTCTTCTCGTGTGCCCCCCTTGTCCTGGTGTATACATATATTTTTCCTATCCTTTTATATTTCATGAATGGGAAATTAAAATCACCACAGAGAAAAATATTTGGGGTTGGAGAGTGTAGATCTTTTACTAAGTTTCTTACCTCTGTAATGGAATCTGAAAATTTTGAGGTTGGCGTGTTTGGGGGTCTGTACATTCCAATTAGTACCATATTTAATTTTTCAATTTTTGCTGCTACACATTCTACGTAGTTGTTTGAGGTACTTATAGCCATTTCTGCTATGTGCCTTTCGTGTGTGTAAATAGCACATCCTCCTTTACGTCTCACTGTTCTGTCGGCTCGGAGGATGTTTTAGTTGTCAATCTGTATTTCTTTTTTGTCAATACAGGACTCACAATTTTCACAGCTCGCCTGGCAGTCCTTTAGATGAGTTTCCTTGAGGCATGCAAAGTCTGCTCCGGCTTCTTGCATGAGTCCTTTCAGATATGCAACTTTGTTCGTGGAATGGTTTGATTTAAGGCCCTGTATGTTGGCTAGGATTATTTTTATTTTTTCTCTTTCTTTTTCGCATACAGGTGGTTCCGATTTGTTTTCCAATGGGGGTGCCGGTTTCGTTGCCTTGTGGTCCTCCGAGAATTTACCTCTTTTTATCTTTGTCAGTACCTGTTGTCCCAATAACGCATGAAGTGCCTTTGTTCGTACTTTCTGTCCGGCTCTCGGATTTCCATATTTATATTTGTCAGCTGGTTTTGTAATTGCTGGAGTGTGTTTAGCAGCTGAAATGTGTTGGCTGCGTCTAAAAAATTGCCACTCTTCTTTGATGTTCGTTTTTTCTGTTCCCTCGTTGCGTTCCTTTGAGGGTGGTGGTATCGGCATTTTTTTTCATATTTGCAACTCCCATATCTTTCATAAGTGTTGCAGATCGTAAAATGGTGGAACATGCATTTCTTATCAAACTTGCAGTATCCACTTGTGTAATGCCTTTTGCATAATGTGGGATGTGCATATATGCATTGCCCATCCCGATATCTGCAGTTTCCTTTTGCGTAGTATTTGCATACGATATTTTCTACGCTTCTGCTTTCTTTCTTATTATTTTGCAAGTTCTTAGTTTTGGCATTATCATTATTTTTATTTGGCTGTTTATTTTCTACGTTTTAAGTTATTATCTTTTTATCATTTCGCTCGTTGGAACATTTGTCTACTTCGCCACTTTTACTTATTTCTTTCCTTCCAGCTATGTCTTCCTTCCATATTATATTGAGTATATCGTTATTTGTTATTAAATTGTTGTTCGTTATTATGCTGTTATTCGTTATTTCGTCTTCTCTCTCATCCACCCGGTTTTTCGTTGGGACCATTCCGGACCCATGTGTCCCCATTATTTAATTTTCTTTTGTAACTTTCGAGTCTGCTATCTCCATTTCTTTAAAGACCGTGAAAGAATTTACGGTCTGTGTACACGCGCCACATAGAAATTTGATCCCCACGACGTGTTTCGCGTTTGAGACAAGAGTTATTTCCCTATCATTCCAATTCATGCAGTTAAAGTCGTTTAATCGTTGGCAGAAATCACGTCTAATCGCTAGGCTTTCCGTTGTTACTAAATTGCACAAATTACAGAGTAAGTGAGAATTTGGACCCATATCCATGCTATTCCTTAATTAGCGTAAGAAGAAATACCCACACAAATTCTTTATTTATTTATTTTTATTCCTGTTTCTTCCCTTTCGATGGTCCAGGGTATTTCGAGGGTTTTCTGACCTTTGCGTTTTATGACCTCTTTCCTGCTTTGTTTCAAACTTCTCAAATGCCAACCGTATTTCGTTTTGAATATATACATTAAAACTGGTGATAAATTATGTAAACTGTATTGCACTTTCTTAATTTTAATGAATTTCACTTTATAATTTCTATGCACAGATTCACTGATACTTTATACACTTTCGGGTGCAAACAGAATAAACCGCCAAGTAGATTATTCCCTTCTAATTTGGGTGTTAAATAGAGAGAGCAAAACAACACGTCCATATATATAAAGCTGGATCCTATCTACTTTGCAGATAGGTGGTGAGGGAAGCTATATTTTTGGGCTCTTTGCGAGTGACCCATTTCCCACGTCAGGCTAAGATTATGAAAATGAAAAAACTATAGTGTTTGTCATTTAGGACATTTACCATTACTTATTCGGACAATAGTAGATTTTCCCAGAAAGAGCCTCAGGGGACCATTCTGAGTTCAATCCCATATATAACGGGTGTCCGAGAATTATCTGTACAAGTTTTTGCTGTTATTAAAAGTCAACCATGAAGTGTAGAAATTCCAGTGTTGTCCCATTTTACAAAGAAACTCATTAAGTTTTTTCTGATAACAAGTTTTGACAAGTTTTTCTTTTTTGTACGCGGGTGACAGACATTGATGATTTAAAAGCAAGAATCACAGCTGTTATTGAGTGAATTGATGTGGATATGCTGCAGCGTACATGGCAACATTTGGATTATCGATTGGATGTTTTGCGAATCACTGATGGTGCACATATCGAATGTTTGTAACAACGTTACTTTAATAAAAGAAACTTTTGAAAATACAGATTCTAAATAATCTTGTTTAAGAATTTTACGTGTGTTATCAAGAATTTTATTAAAAGATGAAATTGTACAGATAATTTTCGGACACACTGGAATTTCTAAAAAACTTGTCAAAACTTGGTATCAGAAAAAACTTAATGAGATTCTCTGTAAAATGGGACAACACTGGAATTTCTACAGTTCATGGTTGACTTTTAATAGCCAAAAATTGTACAGATAATTCTCAGACACCCGGTATATATATATATATATATATATATATATATATATATATATATATATATATATATATATATATCAAAGCTATTGACTTCTCCTTAGGGAAATGGAGCTTACAGATGAAAAGAAGGATCAACACAACGGCAAACATTTTCATTTATTTGTACTTCAGACGTTTCGACAAATCTTTTGTCATCATCAGTGACTTAAGTCTTAAAACCTTAAAACAAAATTGAAAAGTGAAAATTACATCAATACAATATTAAAACCATTAAAATTAAAACCTTAAAGCAAAATGAAAATTGCATCAATACAAAATTAAAATCATTTAAATTTCATCACTATAAAAAACTAAAATTAAATTAAATTTCATCACTATAAAAACTAAAATTAAATTACCTCAATAGGTAAATACACAATGTTTACATCCACCTCCATACTTGGCAAAGTCTAAGGGAACACTGGATGGTCAGAGGATTAGAAAGGGTATGTCTGTGAAAATCGGTTGGTTAGTCAAAAGAGTTGTAATTTGTAGGATGAGCTATTATTATTAAGGGAGGGTTTGTTTCTATAGATGTACAAAGATTCTAAAATTCGGAGTTCTGTAAGGTTATTGGATCTAGTTAAAATTTCAAACTGAGTTTTGTGAAGGGGATGGTCGTTTTCATTACTATGGTTTCTAATTGCGGATTGTGGAGGGCTACTGAGGGGACGGTTGGTACGGACTGACAAGCCCAAATGTTGAGAAAGGCGCACCTCCAGTTGGAGTTGAGTGCTTCTGGTTCTAATCCAGGAATTCTATATGGTTTACCTAAAGTCCATAAGCCAAATTTCCCACTAAGACCTATTCTTTCGGCATGTGGTACATTTAATTATAATTTAGCCAAATTCTTCGTTCCCTTGCTTTCAAAACTCACCTTTAATGATTATTCTATTAACAACTCGTTTGATTTTGCTAAAGAGATAAAAGAGATCAATCATGCCGATTCTCTTACTATGGCCAGTTTTGATGTCTCGTCATTGTTTACTAATGTCCCGTTAAAAGAAACATTAAATATCATACTAAATAAGTTATTCACTACTGATAATACTCTTATTAATGGCCTCACTCAGACTCAATTTAAAAACCTTCTCGAAATAGTGTGTTTTGATAATCTTTTCTTATTTAATAGCAACCTTTACAGCCAAATTGATGGGGTAGCTATGGGTTCCCCGTTAAGCCCAACACTAGCAAATGCATTTCTTTGCCATTACGAAGAAATTTCGTTTAAAAATTGTCCTAGTAGTTTTAAACCCATATATTACAGAAGATACGTGGATGACACTTTCTTAATATTTAACCATCCTTCACACGTAAAACTTTTTCTTGATTATCTTAATAAACAACAGTAATATTAAGTACACGTGTGAAAACGAAACAAATAATAGTTTACCTTTCCTGGATGTTTTAGTTAAACGGGCTTATAAGTTCCATACTTCACTATTTCGAAAACAAACTTTTACTGGCTTGGGAACCAATTATTTAAGTTGTATGTTTTATAAATATAAGATTAGTGCTATAGTAACATTATTAACAAGAAGTTACCGTATTTGTTCGGATTACTTTTCGTTAAACGAAGAATTTAAATTTTTAAAACAGTACTTTATTAACAATTACTACCCTTCTCATCTATTCGATAACCAATTAAAGAAATTTTTAAATAACACTTTTGATACTAAACTCCCCATAACTACAGTACAAAAAGAAACCAGATATATTAAATTACCTTTTTATGGTTATTTATCATTGCGTATTCGAGGTGAATTGTCCAAACTACTCAAGTCTAGTTATCCCCAAATAAATTTTAGATTCGCCTTCGTCAACCCACTTAAATTATCAAATTTTTTAAAGTTCAAAGGTGAATTCCCCAAAACTGTATGCCCCAATGTTGTTTACAAATACACGTGCGACAGCTGTAAGGCTGCGTATATTGGCAGCACTCAACTCCAACTGGAGGTGCGCCTTTCTCAACATTTGGGCTTGTCAGTCCGTACCAACCGTCCCCTCAGTAGCCCTCCACAATCCGCAATTAGAAACCATAGTAATGAAAACGACCATCCCCTTCACAAAACTCAGTTTGAAATTTTAACTAGATCCAATAACCTTACAGAACTCCGAATTTTAGAATCTTTGTACATCTATAGAAACAAACCCTCCCTTAATAATAATAGCTCATCCTACAAATTACAACTCTTTTGACTAACCAACCGATTTTCACAGACATACCCTTTCTAATCCTCTGACCATCCAGTGTTCCCTTAGACTTTGCCAAGTATGGAGGTGGATGTAAACATTGTGTATTTACCTATTGAGGTAATTTAATTTTAGTTTTTATAGTGATGAAATTTAATTTAATTTTAGTTTTTATAGTGATGAAATTTAAATGATTTTAATTTTGTATTGATGCAATTTTCATTTTGCTTTAAGGTTTTAATTTTAATGGTTTTAATATTGTATTGATGTAATTTTCACTTTTCAATTTTGTTTTAAGGTTTTAAGACTTAAGTCACTGATGATGACAAAAGATTTGTCAAAACGTCTGAAGTACAAATAAATGAAAATGTTTGCCATCGTGTTGATCCTTCTTTTCATATATATATATATATATATATATATATACAGGGTGGGCGGAAAGTAGCTCCCTATTTTGGATTGGTAAAAAAATACATATATTATCCATTTATTTCAGAAGAAATAATATGAAAAGGTAGGCATACATGGTAGGTTTTCTCTAAAATTCAATGTGGGCTCTAACTCTTTCCACCAGCTTCTGGAGCCACCCAGGAATGGCGTCCACTGACTTTAGCAGGAACTCCGGCGGGATGGAGGACATGACTTCCCGAATTCAGTCCTCCAGTTCTTCCAATGTCCTCGGTTTGGTGCGGTAGACTTCTTCCTTTACCCACCCCCAAAGAAAGAAGTCGCACGGTTACCGCTGAAAAACGGCAGAATCGGTTCAGTGTAACGGTGTGGTGTGGTATGACCTCAGATCAGGTTGTGGGCCCGTTCCTTCTGCGCAACACCATGAATGCTGAGCGGTACCTTGCTATGTTGCGAAACGAGGTCTGGCCGGTTGTCAGCACATGGGAGAACATCGACGATCTGATATTTATGCAAGATGGTGCCCCTCCGCACTTCGCTCTTGTTGTCCGTGAGTGGCTGGATGCCCACTTCCCTGGGCGTTGGATGGGTCGTCGTGGTCCACATCAATGGCCAGCCAGGAACCCCGACTTGACACCGTGCGACTTCTTTCTTTGGGGGTGGGTAAAGGAAGAAGTCTACCGCACCAAACCGAGGACATTGGAAGAACTGGAGGACCGAATTCGGGAAGTCATGTCCTCCATCCCGCCGGAGTTCCTGCTAAAGTCAGTGGACGCCATTCCTGGGCGGCTCCAGAAGCTGGTGGAAAGAGTTGGAGCCCACATTGAATTTTAGAGAAAACCTACCATGTATGCCTACCTTTTCATATTATTTCTTCTGAATAAATGGATAATATACGTATTTTTTTACCAATCCAAAATAGGGAGCTACTTTCCGCCCACCCTGTATATATATAATATATATATATATATACAGTATATATATATATATATATATATATATATATATTATATATATATATATATCAGAGGCGACAGCGGGGGTCAGAGGCTCAGCCTGACCTAACTTTAAAAGAAAAATAAATTTAATTTCCTGGTCATCATGTAAAATTTAAATTTGTGTGTTTCAAAGATCTATTTATTATGGTCACTTTATTTGAGCAGTATAAATTTTAGAATGCCGCATTTTTTCCTTCTCTCCATGCGCCGCTTCTTCGGGCAAAGTCAAACTTGTTTTATGACGCCTGAGTGACCAAGCGCATTAAGCCACAAAGCCAGGTCAGGCATCATTTCCGATGCCTTGCATCACACTTATGAAAAAATTTAACTTTTACAAAATTTAATGTAATTTAAAATCAACATTAGTATAGCATTTGTCAAAACAATCAGATAAGTATATAATTTTGTCAATCTATTTTTTCAAAGCAGAGAAAAGCGAGTTTTTCAGTTTACAAGTCAGGCATATTTCTAAGTGCCTAACATTACGCTGGATGCCAAATCTCATCCTCAGAAAGCTGTTTGAGTGAAAATAGAGATATGTGGCAACTATGAATTGCGCACGGCTTTCCTCATTGTCAGTTACCTCGGGGACCGTGTTGTATTCATTTCATTGCATTTGAATTTTTTGTGTGTGTGTGTGTGTGTGTTTTTTTCTTTTTTTACTCGACCTTAGATACCCATTTACATTGAAGTACATTTATAAAGATCCTGATTTTATTGCCTGCAAAAATGTCAAAGAACTGCTAAAATTATGCATTGACTTAGATTTAGAAAAAGCTTTTAGCGAATCTGCAAAACTGTTTAGATTGATTTTAACTATACCAGTGCATCCACAGAGAGAAGTTTTTCAACATTAAATCGAATTAAGACTTATCTAAGGAACAGAACTGGCCAGGAAAGACTAGTATGTTTAGCAAGAATTGCAATAGAGAAAGAAATTGTGGTTTCCCTGGAGAGGCAAGGTCATCGAAGAATTTGCATTGAAACCGAGGAGGTTGGAGTTTATGTATAAATGACTCATGGTAGATTAAATATGATGAAGACATTCTCTAAGGACATAATAAAATACAAGTAAGTTATTATAATTATTAAACAATTTATTGATTTAGTAGGCTTTAAGTAATTTTTTAAAACAAAAGGAAAATTATTTAAAAAACAAAATTTACATATTCATTAATATGAATTCTATCGAAGTCATATCAAGCCCATAATGCTTGTGCCTGACCTATGTGAAAAGTCTGGCGTCGCCCCTTATATATATATATATATATATATATATATATAATATAATATATATATATATATACAGGGTGGGCCGTAAGTTTCCATACATAGGAAAAATAAACATTTTTTTATGGACAACCATTTTTATTTATATAATATGCTCTACATGGTTGCCATTGTTTTGAAAACACATTTCAATACGTGTTCCCCACTGTTGATGAACACGCATTAGCACAGTTGACGTTATGCTTGTAATGGCGTTGGTGATACGTTCCTTTAGATGATTTATGTCTCGTATCTTTTCCTGATACACCATGGCCTTCAAGTGACCCCAAAGATAGAAATCAAGGGGGGTGAGATCTGGGGATCTGGGAGGCCACTCCACAGGACCACGCCGACCAATCCAAGCATCCGGAAACTGCTGCTGATCCAAATACCGACGCACGTGAAGACCATAATGAGGTGGAGCTCCATCTTGCTGGAAGTAAACTGGGAAGTTACCTTCCTCGTTTAGCAGGGATGGGAAAATCTCTTCTTGCAACATGTTAAGATACCTTTCGGCATTAAGATTTCCACTGACAAAAATTGGTCCAATAATTCTGTCACCCCATATCCCGGCCCACACCATCACTTTACCGGCACCTTGCATCTTCGTCGGACTCAGCCAGTTAGGGTTAGCATTACTCCAATAACGTATGTTTTGCCGATTAACCTCTCCATTGACGTAAAAATTTGCTTCATCAGTAAACAAGATCTTACAAACGCATATTCTTAGGGTATCTGAAACATAAAAACAAACGTTTAAATTTTCCTATGTATGGAAACTTACGGCCCACCCTGTGTATATATATATATATATATATATATATATATATATATATATATATATATCCCTTTGCTTTGTCCGAAGCTATAGGGCGCGTCCCTCTGTGGCGAATGTGGGAATACACCTTTCTTCGGTGTAAGGGCTCTCTCTGCCCTCGTGGACCATTGGACCCGTTTGGGGACCCGGCTGATCTGCTTCTTTTTCTTTCTTTCTCCTTTAACCCATTCTTTCTGGCTTCTCCGTGTTTTTTTGGCGTTGTTCTTTGGACCTTGATTTTGACCCTTTCCTTGGCCCTTGGGTGTGGGAGGCGGTTGCCCTGCACCCTTGTCGCTTTCCAACCAAACCCAAACCCTGTCCCTGCCACTTTTCACCGCGCGTTGGATGAGAGTGGCCGCCTTTCAGGGACAGGGACTGGGTGCGGGTGTATCTCCCCTGCGTGACATGTATCGGCGGTGGGACCAAGTGTGCCCACACTTCGCCTTTCCCTTGTTGGAGTCGGTGGCGGCTGGATGCGCGCGGGGGATGAAGTTCTTTTTTGTTTTGCTATGGACACTTCTCCCCCCCGGCTTACGACTACTGCTTCTCATTCCCGGACTACTCCTTCTCTCAACACTCGGGTGGTGGGCAACCAGGCCCTCGAGTCCTTTACCACTGGAAGACCGCAACCTAATGGGGTTGACCCCCCTGTGGAAGCGGAACGCTTGCACTCTCCTTTTCCGTTGCCGACCCCAGTCCGTCCCTCGACTACGCCCTTGGACCTACACTCTCTGGAGCAGGGGTCTCGCCCCAGCCCACTTCAGCCACTTTCGGGCAAGTCAAGTTCCACCGAGGACTTGCCCCCACAACCCGGCTTCTTGCTCTCCCCATATGCCCCCCTCACCCGCCGTCAGCCCACCTCCCCGCGGAGAGAGCCTCGCGGCGGACGGGGCAGCCGGCATTCACGGCCGTCCTACCGACCGTTGAATATCCCAGTACATTTCGACTCTACAGTCTCCCTCTCCCTTCCAAGTATCCACAAATTCCTGATGATTCGGCCTACATCTGGGTCCCTCCCGAACAACTCTGAACGGACGTTCCAGGCGATCCGAACCTACAGCAACTCCAGCCGCTATGACGTACGCCCACAGAGGGATGGCTCCCTCCTCGTAAAATCACGCTCAGCCGCAGAGACGAAAGCCCTACTCTCCATCACTGAGGTCCTTGGATGCTCGGTGTCCGTTTCCCCACACCCTCGCCTGAACCAGAGTCAGGGCACTATTTACGCCACCCGCCTACTGTCGGTCGCAGTGAACGAGCTCCTGGAGGACCTCGCACCCCAAGGAGTTACTAAGATCTATCGTTTCACATCCCGACAGGGAGGCACCCCCTCCCCCACCCCACGTCTGCTCCTTACTTTTAACACACTAATCCCCCCTGGCCGTATTGTATGGGTTATGGGAGACCGCGCCTCATGCGAGTTTTCTATCCGCCCATACGTCCCAGACCCGACCCGTTGCTTCAAATGCAATAAATTCGGACACGTCAGCTCCGTTTGTCGACAGCCGCATCAATTGTGTGTGCACTGTGGACGACTTGCTCACCCTGACAGGTGCCCCAATACTCCCAAATGCTCCAACTGTGAAGGCGCACACCCCTCTTCATCCCGCGAATGCCTTTTCTACAAGTTCGAGAAGGAGGTCCGCGGCCTACAAGTGTCGGACTTCCTTAGCCCCCGTGAGGCACGAGACTGGGTGCGGAGTCGGGAGGTGAGGCCGGTGGTGTCCTATGCCGCTGCTCTCGGCTCTGTCATCTCGGCACGCCGCCCTGGCCTGCCGCCGAAACCCCCCCCCCCCAGCCACTGCCCCCTGTTCCCCACAATGCAACTCCTCGCAGGACCCGACGGTCCCCTGTCCCCCCACCGTTCCTCTTCTTCCCGCACCTCACCTGCCACGAATCCCCCAGGAGTCTTGGACCAGGGCACCCGGGTCCCAGCCACCTCAAACCCTGCCTTCCCAGTACTCCCTGTACACGCCCGAATCTGCCGCCCGGAGCAAGCCGTCGAGGCGGAGACGCCGGAGCGTGTCGCCAGACCCTCCGGCCTTCCAACGTCTCTCTCCCTCTTCCCCTAGGACCAAGAAGACGGCTCGGACCCTTACACCGCCCACCACGTCTACTATGTCCATCTCTTCCCATCGCAGAAGTCCCACCGCTCTACCCCCACAGACTCTGACAATAGTGGCCGAAATCCACGACCCGCCCCGTACGACGAGACAGCCCTGTGGATCCAGTAGATGCGGCTCTGGCGCGGCTGCACGGTGTGACCGATGGAAGCTCGGCCGCGCCCACGCCCACGAGTCTCATGGATCTGCCCTTGCCTCTTGGTGCCATATTCTCCACCCCTCCACGAGACCACTCCGATTCACCTCTTTCCACCCCCATAGTACCTACCCCCACAACATCCCCGGCCCCCTCCGTATCAACTACCCTGAGTACGTCCTCCCTCCCTCCCGCCCGGTCTTTTTGGTACCCCCTGTCACCGCCTAGGGTCCGCTGTGAGACCCCGGACAGGCGGGGTAGCGCCGCTTTAGGGGTTAACATGCCCCCCCCCCCCCCCTGGCCCGACCATAGAAGCCCGTCAAGGTATTTCTGACCCGCTCAGCCCACGATGTTCCTCTGTCTGCCGTGATCCACGCTTCCGGTCTCGCTCGGCCGACTCGACCCCGCAACCTCCGCGGAGTTCGACAGGCCGACCGATTCCTTCCCTGGTGAACGGTAGATAGCCAGCCATGTTCCCGACCCAGCCCTTCAATTTCGCGAACTCCAGATCTCCCTTCACACTCCAACCTCCTAGCGCCTACACCTTTACCCATCCCCCTTCATCAACTGATGGATCCCCCGAAAACCACAATAGTCTACTTAAAGAAGTAATCCTAGCCCGTCTCCGCATAGGTCACACCCGCATCACCCACGGACACCTTATGGCGAACTCGCCAGCCCCGCTTTGCCCTACCTGCCATACCCCTATCACTGTCTTACACCTCCTGGTGGAATGCTCAAAGCTGTCCGCTCTCCGTCGCAGGTGTTTCCCTCTCTCGGCCGAAAACCCCATACCCAACTGCTTACGATCCATACTTGCCGACGGCCCCCACTTTTCAGCGGAAGCGGTTCTCCTCTTCCCTACTCACTCCCATCTGCTCCATCGCATCTGAAACCGTACCCCTCCTACCTACTATCCATTGACTGACCCTTACTCATTCCCCTGGTCTACCACCCCCAGCACAGTAACATCACCCATCCACTCACTGCCTCGCCGAGATATGTACCACCTCTTTAGGTACGAATCGGCGGTAAATCTGGAATATATAATATATATATATATATATATATATATATATATATATATATATATGCTGCAAACCCACGAGGAAAAAGTAAAACGATTCCAAGGCCTTTCGTGTATTCAGAGCTACACCTCGTCAGAGAATGCAGGGAATTCCCTGATGAAGTGTAGCTCTGAATACACGAAAAGCCTTGGAATCGTTTCTTTTTCCTTGTGGGTTTGCAGCATTCATTCATTTCACGTGTTTAATTGTGAAATTCATCCCAATATATATATATATATATATATATATATATATAATATATATATATATATATATATATATAATATATATAACGGAAACTCATCTAAAGGACTGCCAGGCGAACTGTGAAAATTGTGAGTCCTGTATTGACAAAAAAGAAATACAAATTGACAAATATAACATCCTCCGAGCCGACAGAACAGTGAGACGTAAAGGAGGATGTGCTATTTACACACACGAAAGGCACATAGCAGAAATGGCTATAAGTACCTCAAACAACTACGTAGAATGTGTGGCAGCAAAAATTGAAAAATTAAATATGGTACTAATTGGAATGTACAGACCCCCAAACACGCCAACCTCAAAATTTTCAGATTCCATTACAGAGGTAAGAAACTTGGTAAAAGATCTACATTCTCCAACCCCAAATATTTTTCTCTGTGGTGATTTTAATTTCCCATTCATGAAATATAAAAGGATAGGAAAAAATATATGTATACACCAGGACAAGGGGGCACACGAGAAGACCAGGAGCAGGTAAAAATGCTACTAGCTTTAGCTGATGAATTTATGTTAACGCAAGAAATAACAGAAAACACAAGAAAAAACAACTGCCTAGATTTGGTATTCACAAACAACAGTAATTTAATTGATAATGTGGAAATATCCCCAACTAGGATATCAGACCACAACATCATTGAAATAACAACTAATATAAAGGCAACAGGAAAGGAAAGAACACGCACAACAGAAAGAAGCAAATTCGAAATTTTTAATTTTCACTCCAAAGCTATAAACTGGGAAGAGGTGACATCCAGCATGGAAGTAATAGATTGGAAAACCATTTTCGAGGCCAAGACAACGGAAGAGATGCTAATGACGTTAGAGGAGAAGACGTTAGAAATTGTGGAAAAACACGTCCCAAAGATACAACAAAGAGGAAAGAGAAGCAGGTTCGAAAGACAAAAGAGGGCATTGTTCCGAAAGAGAAAAAGAGTGACTGCAAAATTAAGTTATTGTAAAGATAACATCAGAAAAATATTAAATGATAAACTGCAAAGTATCGATGTCGTCATAGAGGAACTAATCGAGAAGCATACAGAAAAAGAAGATGATGACGCTATAGAAGCGATAAAGTCTAACTCAAAGTACTTCTATAATTTCGCAAAAAGAAAGTCGAAAAACTATGCGACTATCGGGCCTTTAAAAAATGAGAATAGTGATTTATCTGATGATCTAACAGAAGTAGCTGAAATATTAAAAGCTCAG
Source organism: Bathynomus jamesi (assembly GCA_023014485.1). Taxonomy (NCBI): domain Eukaryota; kingdom Metazoa; phylum Arthropoda; class Malacostraca; order Isopoda; family Cirolanidae; genus Bathynomus; species Bathynomus jamesi. The sequence continues at coordinate 237,097 of JAJOZX010000835.1, read as the reverse complement.
TATGAATCATCTTTCAGTATCCCAAAAACTGACAAACTGATATGCGATAGAAACGCGTTCTTTGAAGAAGAACCACAAGGGGAAAGTATAACGGATTTCGACTTTACGACGGAGGATATTGCACAAGTCATAGGGAAACTAAAAACACTCAGCGGCAGGACCGGATAAATGGAATGCCACACTGATCAAAAACTGCAAGAATGCAATCGCTGAGCCCCTATACTGGATATGGAGACGATCATTAAACACGGGAGAAATACCGGGCATCCTGAAGAGCGCGAACATAGTCCCAATATATAAAGGAGGAGATCGATCCGAGGCCAAAAACTATAGGCCAGTGTCGCTTACATCTCATCTCACCAAAATATTTGAAAGAATTGTTAGACAGAAAATCTATGACTTTTTGGAAACTCAGAAAAAATTCAATGATAACCAACACGGGTTTCGGTCAGGCAGATCATGCCTGTCACAACTAATGGAACACTACAACAACATTATTGATTCACTTGAAAGTAATGAAAACTATGATGTACTATACACAGACTTTGCTAAAGCGTTCGACAAGTGTGACCATGGAATCATAATACATAAACTGAAATATATGGGAATAACAGGAAAAGTAGGGAAATGGATATATAATTTCCTTAGTGAGCGGAGGCAAGTCGTTACAGTACAAGGAGTATCTTCATCAGAATCAGAGGTCCTCAGCTCAGTACCACAAGGAACGGTATTAGCTCCACTACTCTTCATAATCATGCTAACTGACATAGATGAGGACGTTACCAGAGACAGCACAGTAACATCCTTTGCAGATGACACAAAGATCAGTAGAAAAATACGAAAACCAGAAGACATAGGATCTCTACAAACCGACATAAACAAAATTTACAAGTGGACGGAAGACAACAATATGAAGTTTAACACCGAGAAATTTCAGCTATTACGGTACGGAAAAAGAGAAGACCTAAAGTCCATGGAATATTATACCCCAAATGAACAGGAAGTCCAGAGAAATTCCAGAGCAAAAGATTTAGGAGTTGTAATGACAGATGATGCGAAATTTGAAACACAAAATAAGATAGCAGTAAACAGAGCAAAGAGAATAACGGGTCTGATATTGAGAACTTTTAAACGAAGGGATAGGAATGTAATGATCCCCCTACTGAAAACCCTGATAATACCCAAACTGGAATACTGCTCGGTCCTAACATCCCCATATAAAAAAAGAAGACATTAGACAGCTGGAGGGGATTCAAAGAAGTTTCACAGCCAAGATCAATGGGTGCAAAGAACTAAATTACTGGGAAAGGTTACGAGAACTAAACCTATATTCACTGGAAAGGAGAAGAGAGAGATACACCATTATTTACACTTGGAAAATAATGGAGAAACTAGTCCCTAATCTTACTCTGAATCCCATAACTCCCCAAACAACGGTGGAAGGTAGAAACGGTAGACTGTGTCGTATTCCCAAATTGAAGGCGAGACAGGGAACATCCTTAACCCTGAAAGAAAATAGTTTTGTAGTGAGAGGACCAAAACTATTTAATCAGCTGCCCAAAGACCTAAGAAACACGAAGTGAGTTGCAGTGGAAATCTTCAAAAGAAGACTTGACGCCTGGCTCAGAACAATCCCCGATGAGCCGGGCGTACCTGGCTATGTGAGGTGGAGAGCGCAAGAATCCAACTCACTACTTCACCAGGCCAACTCGAGAGGAGGGGCGACACGCTTGACCTTCGCGAAATGAGAAATCATCACGTGGAACCTTTGTAAGGTTGTAAGGTAAGGTTATATATATACACGGTCCCTTTGCTTTGTCTGGAGCTATAGGGTGCGTCCCTCTGTGGCCAATGGGGGAATGCATCTTCCTTCGATGTAAGGGCTTTCTCTGCCCTCGTGGACCATTGGACCCGTATGTGGACCCGGCTGATCTCCTACTCTCCTACTCATTTCTTTCTCCAACTCTTTCTGGCTTTTTTTTTTCTCCTGCATTAGGCTTTGTTTTGGACCTTGATTTGACTATTTCCTTGGACCTTGGGTGAGGGAGGGTGGGTTACTCTTAAACCAAACCCAAGCCCTGTCCCTGCCATCTTTCACCGCGCGTTGGATGAGAGTGGCCGCCTTTTAGGCACGGGGACTGGGAATGGATGTATCTCCCCTGCGTGACATCTATTGGCGGTGGGACTGAGTGTGCCCGATTCGCCTTTCCCTTGTTGGAGTCGTTGATGGCTAGATGCGCGCGGGAGATGAAGTTTCTTTTTGTTTGCTATGGCTTCTTCTCCTCCTCGGCTTGCGACTTCTGCTTCTACTTCTCGAACTACTACTACTCTCGACACTCGGGTGGTGGGCAACCAAGCCCTCGAGTCCTCTACCACTGGAAGACGGTATCCTGATGGGGTTGAACCCCCTCTGGAAGCAGAACACTTGCATTCTCCTTTTCCGTTGCCGACCCCAGCCTGTACCTTGAATATGCCCTTGGACATACACCCTCTGGAGCAGGGGTCTCGCCCCAGCTTCCTTAGCCGCCTTCAGGCAAGTCAAGTTCCACCCAAGACTTGCCCCCAAAACCCGGCTTCTTGCTCTCCCCGTATGCCCCCCTCACCCGCGCCGGCCCGCCTCCCCACGGAGAGAGCCCCGCGGCGGATGGGGAAGTCGGCATTTACGACCTTCCTATCGACCGTTGGATATCCCAGTCCACTTCGATTCTACAGCCTCCCTATCCCTTCCAAGTATCCACAAATTCCTAGTGATCCGGCCTACCTCTGAGTCCCTCCCGTCCAACTCTGAACGAACGTTCCAGGCGATCCGAGTCCGCAGCAACTCCAGCCGCTACGATGTACGACCACAGAGGGATGGCTCCTTCATAAAATCAAGCTCAGCCGCAGAGACGGAAGCCCTACTCTCCCGCACTGACGTCCTTCGATGCTCAGTGTCCGTTTCCCCACACCCTCGCCTGAACCAGAGTTAGGGCACTATTTACGCCACCCGCTTATTGTCGATCACAGTGAACGAGCTCCTGGAGGACCTCGCACCCCAGGGTGTCACTAAGATCCATCGCTTCACATCCCGACGGGGAGGTACCCCCTCCCCCACCCCGCGTCTACTTCTTACCTTCAATACCTTAGTCCCTTCTGACCATATTGTATAGGGTATGGGAGACGGCACGTCTTGCGAGTTTTCTGTCCGCCCATACATCCCAGACCCGACCCGTTGCTTGAAATGCAACAAGTTTGGACATGTTAGCTCAGTTTGTCGGCAGCCGCACCAACGTTGCGGACAAATCGCTCACCAAGACAAGTGCCCCAACACACCCAAATGCTTCAATTGTTGAGGCGCACACCCCTCTTCGTCCCGCGAATGCCTGTTCTTCAGGTTCGAGGCCTGGAGGTAGCGGACTTCCTTAGCCTCCGAGAGGCACGAGACACGGTGCGGAGTCGGGAGGTGAGGCCGGGGGGGTCTCTTGCTGCAGCCCTCGGTTCAGTTCCCTCGACTCGCCGTCCGGATCCGCCACTGAAACCCCCATCGACTACTCATCCCCCTTCCCGATCGGGGCCCACGTCGGGACCGGCAGCCGCCTGTTCCCCTACCACGCTTACCCAGACCTCTGGAATCGGGACTCTCGTTTCTCGTCTCCCAGGAACCCCACTTTCACCGCACTCCGAGAACACATCCAAACCTAGCGCCCGGGTAAATCAACGAGGCGGAGACGCCGGAGTGAGTCTCCAGACTCACTGACCATCCAACAAACCTCCCTCTCTTCTCCGAAATCTAAAAGAAGTTGACAGTCGTTGCTGACGTGCACGAGTCACCACCTAGGGCGAGACACGGGGCAGATCACCCCACATCCGAGGATCCAGTGGACGCGGCAATGGCACGTCTACATGGTGTGGCCAGAATACCCTCGGCCACACCCTCGAGCCTCCTGGATCTGCCCTTACCCCCTGGTGCCATCATCTCCACCCCACCACGGGAGCACCCTGGCTCATTCTCTTGTACCCCCACTGACCCGGCCCCTCGTACCCCCTGCTCTTCCCTCATTGGCCACCCAGACATTGTCCTTTCCCCCACCGGCCCGGTTTTACTGGTATCCCCTGTCGTCACCCCGGGTGTCCCGGGAAACCACAACCAAACAGGAAGGTCTCTGCTCCACCTGCCATACCCCCATCACCGTCGTCCACCTCCTGATCGAATGCCCGAATCTGTCTGACCTCCGCCACAGCTATTTCCCCTACCTGTCCTGCATCCCCATGTCCGAACGTCTCCAGTCCATACTCGCCGAAGGCACCGACTTCTCAGCGGAAGCAATTTTCTCATACCTCACCCACTCTCAACTACTTCACCGCATCTAAACTCATACTCCCCCTCCCACATATTCAATAACTGAACCTTCTCATCCCCTCAGTCCCATACTCCCATCCCAGAGACACTATCCACCCTCTGTCTCGCCCAGATATGTACCACTCTAGGTACGAATCGGCGGTTAAGCAACTAAAAAATATTTTATATATATATTATATATATATATATATATATATCGAAACAAATGAAAAAATGAGGTACCCACCCGGGTGGGTACCTCATTTTTTCATTTGTTTCGTTCTTTCGCTCTCATCTTGCGCGGAAAATTCTCCTATACAAAGCGTCGTTCTTTACGTTAATTATACTGCGTGTTTGCAGTTATAATATATATTATATATATATATATATTATATATATATATATATATATATATATATATATATATACACACATACATGGTCTGTTCAGAAAGTATCCGGACAGGGTCTCAGGCTTGGAGTTGACTGCTAAACACGTCTCTGCATGTCGAGACAAGTTTAATTGATAGGTCGCACTTCATTGGGTAGCGTCAGTCCACTGTGGTGAGCCGATAAAGTTAAACGCGTTTTGTTTCGCGGCGATTTCTTACGATGAGGTTATGTTACTTGTTTTTTTTTTTTACTGTGAAGGTGTAGTGCACCATGAATATGCTCCACAGGGACAATCGATCAACAAAGAATTTTACATTAAAGTTTTGAGATGTCTACGTGAAGCAGTTCGGAGGAAACGGCTGCAGAAGTGGGAGTCCGGAGACTGGTTGCTTCATCACGATAACGCGCCATCTTACTCGTTGCAACTTTGTCCAGCGATTTTTGGCCAAAAACGCTACCCCGTAAGTATAGCAAGCTCCATATTCGCCGAATTTGGCTCCATGGGGCTTCTTTTTTTTTTTTCCCCCGGAAGCTCAAACATATCCTGAAAGGACACCGATTCGATGTTGAGACCATTAAATGAAATTAGACAGCAGCTTTTGGCCATTCCAAAAAGTGCTTTCGAAAGAAAAATATTTTCAACAGTGGCAGGATCGTTGAGCAAAGTGTGTGGCTTCAGAAGGAGCGTACTTTGAGGGAGATTTAGCCCCAAACCTTGTCAGTATCCTATTTTGTCTGTAATCGCGTCAGTCCGGATACTTTTTGAACAAACGTGTGTGTGTGTGTGTGTGTGTGTGGTGTGTGTGTGTGTGTGTGTGTGTGTGTGTGTGTGTGTGTGTGTGTGTGTGTGTGTGTGTACCAGGTGATTACAAATGATCTTCCCAATTTTAAACATTTATTATGAGAAATTAACAAAGCTACAGCGAAAAGCAAGATATGCAAATAAAGAAGAACTGAAAAATGTTCTTTAGACGCTATTGAAGTTGAATGAGCTCTTTTTGTGGCTCTGCAGACATCAAAGCGGTATTCTGTTCTCCTTTATACAGTACATTTTGAACTGTGAAAAGTGCTCTATGAATTGGCCCCCAATTAAGCCACCCCTAATATCTCCAGTCTAACTGTAGAGTAGGTTAAGCCTAGTTTTGTAGAGCCAGCATAGAGGTTCCGGAAATGGTCCAGAGCGGGTAGAGTAAATTGAGGTCCACAGTAGGATTCCTCACCAAACTAGGTTAGGGTAATTTACTGTAGCCCTTGTTAAACTATGAGTTGATGTTAGGTCTTAGACCACAGGTCTAACTGGACCTAGTTTAAACTGTTATCACAACTGGGCTTAGAAATACAACGGTTCACTTAACGAGTGTTATTAGATAAGTCGTGGTCTCCTTAGCCAGGCCTGATCTTCATAATAGAGTCCTTCTATTTGCTTAGTTTAGGTGAGCATACTTAAGCTGGTTCTTCTTTCTTCCGTTTCAAGACCCTCGCACGCCATGCCACACGTTCCTTATTCTGGCTTTTCTACCCCAGCTTGCTTGCTTTTTTTTTTTCTTTTGTCGGTTGGTTGGTTGGTAGTGTCATTGTTTCAGTACTACCAAGCATGCTTTATCATACAGTGTATAAATACTAGTGTGAAGATTAACTCTGGTCGTCAACCGATTGGCTTCATCCACCCACTCATTGACATGAAAGGAGTTTAATAATTGTTAGATTAACTACCTACCTCCCCATTACCCACACGTATCACTTTTCCATAGTAGCATATCATACTGAACTTCTAGCAGCCTCATGTATCCTTTCCCTCAAATCTTCCAAAGTTATTGCCATTGGTGGAACAAAACCTTCATTTTTGACATAGCCCCAGAAGAAGAGGTCAAGGGGGTTAGGTCGGGCGAACGAGCCGGCCAAGGAATGTGCCCCCAACGCCCGATCCAACGATCAGGCAATTGCTCATTCAGGAATGTTGTAACCTCAAAGGAGCTCATATTGAACTTCAATAGCTTGTAAATGAGACACTTTGAGTTCTTCTTTATTTGTATATCTTGCTTTTCGCTGGAGCTTTTAGTTTTTTCATACTTTTTTAAAATAGGAAAGATCATTTGTAATCACCCAGTATATAAAGTCAACATATCGAGTGATCGAGGTGGCCATGTTATCGGTCTACAAAGGCCTATGCAACGCTCAAACACAACATGAACGGGATTCACCAAAAATGTTTGGTGTACTGTTTACAGTCGTACCGAACTGGACCGAACTCTCTTAACCTCATATTGCAGTCAGTGAACATAGTGGAAAATTGTTTTAATGTACAATGTTGCTTTTAAGCAACAAAACCCGCGACCTTCAATGATTCATTCTATCTCCTGGCTGATTTCTGAACGAGTCTCAGCCGAACTTCGTTTGGAAGTTGAACTCTGTGCGAGAGAGAAGACCTAAATGTATTTAATATCGGGTTAACATCCTACACTTTTTCTCCTCCAACTAAAGGCTATTGGAGTTGCATTAGGGAGTGATTTCCGACAACATTATCGCTTATATTAATTATCCTTACTCTGTTGAGCTAATTGCTACAAATATAACATATTTACCACTTTCATAAGTCTCGAAGGCAACGTGTTTTCACTGAACGGGTGTTGTTCTCATTAACTTCTTTCGTGTACATTTTCGGTGACTGTAGTCATTCGCGCAACGCTCTTCTAATGTTTTAGTTGATAAAAGTTTTTTAACTTCTTGATTTGGGAGTAAAGTAATTCGAACGCTTCCACCCTTTCTACTCCACTTCGTTGATGGGATTGTATGAACGTTGGATTGATTGTAGCGTGTGTGAAGTAAACGTTGGATAGTGAAATTTTGGTTATTGCTCAATTTGTCCACACTTCAAAAAATATTACTATTGCCACCGTGTACTAGTTTTTCTTAAACAAGTAATTAAAATTTACGCTTCTGGAGTTCACTTTTCATACGCGCTTGATATAGGACACCCGGCAACCCAAAACACAACTATTGTACCTAATATCGTAGTTTTTTTAATGCAGGAAGGAGGGGCAAGGGTAAATGCCCGCAAAAGCGCCCCTCCCATAAAAGAAGAGAGCCAAATTAAAGGTCTGGATTTTCGAGATGCCTAGATACACTGCGTTTGAAAGATGGGAGGTCATAGATAGGAGGAAAGATGGATTGAGGAAAATTGTTCCAGAGTTGACCGATTGAGTAGATGAAAGACTGAAAATACCGATTAACCCTCGCATTAGATAGTTGGGCAGAAAAGGAATGGGAAAGTGTAGAAAGTCTGGTACTGCGTGCTCTCCTTAAAGGAGGAGGCACGCAGTTAGAGAGTTCAGAAGAGCAATGTCCGTTATGATAGCGATAGTAAAGAGAGAGTGAGGCAACATTGCGGCGAAGAGAGAGAGAGATTAAAGACAATCAGTAATAGGCGAGCGGCCAACCCTGATAACAGGCCATATTTTTTGAGTTTAATACCCCTCTCGTACAGAAATGTACAACATGTCCTAAAGTGATCTGCACCATCTGGACATATAAGTTTGGCATGTTGTCCTCCATTCTGAGTGTACTAAGATAGTAAAATCAGCCATTAACTTCAGCTATGTACAGGTACTCGTGTACATATTCATGTTTTCAATTCGCACATTACAACTGAAATCTTTGAAGACACAATGAACAGTGAAGACAAGATTTATTTCCCATGAAGTTATATATTTTCTGAAAGCTCTAGTGCTACACTATATCAATTTATCTATAAAAACATTCTTTTACATATATTTTATTTTTACGTTATTGTTAGACCCAAAAAATATCACCTAAAATACAGGTGTTTCACAAAACTGATTAATATGAGTTACACAAAACTAATTTCGAGTACGATAATTCAGGCATTTTGATACTCCAAGCATTAATACACTATGTTGAATAAAATGAATGCCATATTAAAATGTTGAATCACCATACAAAGTACTGTGCCTACATGGGTTAATAATGGAGACCTCTGATCGCATGCCAGCAGAAAGGTTTATCGTTCAGTTATGAAAAACGGGCAAATGTTGGCATGATTACAATACATATATAATAATGTTGCACTTGAAAATAGTTTGAATTGTTAACTACGTGAAAGGACCGATAGTGAGATTTGAAGAACGTCAGTTTTGGAAAACAAAAATCAATTAAACCAACTAAATTTTAACAGTTCTTATCTTTATGAAGCAAACTACTAAATAACTTTAAAGCAGAAATCATTACTTAAAATTGGAATCTTTCCACTATAAGTCTCAACTTGTTTTTCAATTACAAAACTGCATGCAAGTCAGTGCATACTGTATTCGGTGACTCTCGCAATATCAATTCAATGCGTTATTAGCAGTCTACCCCATACTGGGGAATAACTCACGTTGTAACAACATATATGAAACACACTAATAAATTATTAATGCACAATGCTATAATATGGTAGCTCATCCAGCGGTGGTTTGTGATGGGTTTCTTCATTCATGCAGTCCTCACTAGCCTTGCAGACGCATTTCTCCGTGCATGCCATATTCGTTGCACAACTGCAGTTCTTACTACATTGTCTGCATCCACGGCATGAGAACATAAGCTCATCTAATACTTCTGCAGTTGTTGGTCCATCAAATAACTTCAACTTTAATTCATCACCCTCTCTTTGCCACCCATTTTCATCTGGTGAAGACATATCTGGTTTAGCAACGTGAGCCAACATCCAAATGCGGGTCTGAAATGATGCTCTTAAAGTGTTGAAGAAAGCTAGGTTCTGATGGGGGTAGTTTGTGTAATGGTACATTCTTGTCACCAAGACGGACTCTCAGAAGATTCAAGTCATTATGTTCTTCTTTATATACATCCTTTGGATCGTATAGAGCAGCAACAAACTGTAGGGCTGCATGTTTGGCCTCAACTGTGTTGTCAGTACCCAAACAAAATAACACTTTCTGCAAGAGCCAAGACGTTACATTGTAATTTTTCTGCTGGCTGGTAATTTGAATCACGATTCAAATGCCTCTTTGCTCAGCAACCAGAGAAACGCCTTCTGTAAAAGTGCTGGAACAAATTCTTCAGATGTTTTCAGGCCGATTTCAGCAGCTGTGTAGTACTCAGTTGGCTTTTCAATTTGTGTTATTTCTTGTCTAAGCATACCAATGGCAGAATGAAGTAAGCTTTCTGAATTAGAGTTGAAATCTTCCTTCAGTTAAGCAAAGGCTCTGACAATATCTCCTAAGCTGACACTGCTACTGTAGGCCTGTTCAAAAATCAACTTTTTCTTATTTTCATAGGTTTCTGTACATTTTCCCATGCTTTTTGACCTGAAAAAGCCGAAAATCACAACTATTTTGACCTAGGATGTTGGGAAGCATTGCCGCATGGAGCTTTAAAGTTTCTGCCTTGAAATCGGCCAAAGCGCCAATTCCGGGTCCCTTGAATTATGTTTTGCACTTTAACTTTTGATCTAAACAAGATAGAGCAACAAATTAGGTATCAAATGAAAGAGCATAAAATTAATAAATAATAATAATAATAATAAATAAATAATAATTAATAATAATAATAATTATCTATCATTTTCCAGGAAACAACAGAAACTCAATCAGAATCTAGAAAACCATCTACAAGTTACAACTTCACAATGGCATTAAGCAAGGTGCTGAGGGAGCTCCGTGGGCGCACAGTTGATATCTCAGAACCTCCACGTACTGTCCACAGGCAGGTGTCAACTGGGCCATCTACCAGATCTCTCACTGAAACTTTCCTGGTTGGATACCCTTCAGCTTTTATCAGTGGTTCCCAGCTTCCCACCAACAGACAGGCGTTCCAGTATTTCCTTAATCTTCAGAATTTACCGGAAAATGCAGGGAGGCCCATGGTTCAAGACCTTGCATATGAAACAGTTGAATCTATCATCCCATTCTGGCAGATGGCTAGGATCAAGACAATGACCAAGTACAACGCAATGAAGCTCTTCATGAAACTACATGAGAAACATCGTGCTCTGGTGAAAAGCAAAGGAAGAGCAAGTAACCCTGGAGGAAAAAGAGGAGCATTTGTGCTGGAATTAGACAGCCTGTTCGATATAGGAGCTCCAGATGCAATCCAGGAAATACAGAACAACAGACTGTTATCCAGAGAGAAGAAAGATGAGGATATCAGGTTCTACGAAGACCAAAAGACTGAGAGGAAAGGTCATATGTCTGGTCATGACAAGATTTTGAGACAAGATCCCTGCAGCAAGCAGCGAGGAATGAAAGACTGCAGCGTAGACAAGAACAAGGTAAAACTAATTACTTTGAACGTTACAAAAAATTTTAAGTTTTACTCCATTGCGATATTTAGCATGTACTTAACAATTACTGTCTTAACATGTTGTACTATTTTACAGCTGCAGCAGAACAAGAGGCAGTTGTTCATGTGGATGACATTACCTGGGGTGACTCAACTGACAACGACGCTAACACAGAGGACATGGATTACCATCAGCCTCGTCCTGGATGTTCTCACCATCAAGACACTGTGACTAGTGTGACTGACGTTTCCAAGGAAGGTCATGGAATGTGATGTCATCTGCAATACAGCTGATCGTCTTGGTTTATCAGACAATCAAGTTACTGCCATGGTTTCTGCCACCTTGAAAGCTGGAGGGGCTGATCTGGATAACTTCGTCATCTCAACCTCAACAACACGTCGCAACAGAATGCTGTCCAGGTATAATATCAGCCAGAGTCACATGTCCAAGTTTTGTGAAAACCCCCCACAGTACGCTGCCTTACACGGATGGAAAGTTGCTCAAAGATGTCTTGGGCAGTGATAACCTGGAAGTACCTCAGAGACTTTAGCTGTGCTAGTGTCTGGTCCACCTTCATACACTGAAGTAAAGTTATTGGGAGTACCTGTCATCGACAATTCTTCTGGCACAGCTCAGGCTGAGGCTTCAATGGATTTACTGGAGACATGGGAACTTACAGATAATGTTACTGCCCTTGTTTTTGACACTACATCCAGTAACAGTGGAGTTCACAGAGGAGCTGCCAAACTGCTAGAGAAAATGCTGAACAAAAAGGTGTTTTATCTGGCCTGTCGACATCACATCCTGGAAATCCTAGTAGGAGCAGTTTGGGAGAAGCTGTTTGGGAAGGTGAAGGGTCCAGATAATCCCTGGTTTGAGCATCTGAAGGATGTTTGGACGGACTTGTCCAAGGAAAACCCAAAGATGCTGGCTATCAACAGCAAATGGCTGAAGGAAAAGAAGAACAGTGAAGAAATACTCCAAGACATTCTAACAGCAGAAAGGCTTCCAAGAGCCGACTACAGGGAAATGGCTGAACTGACAGTCATTGTTCTTGGAGGAACGCCTCCTCGAGGTATTCACTGGAGTCGACCAGGCGCCATTCATCAGGCCAGATGGATGGCCAGAAACCTGTACTCCATGAAAATGCTGATGTTTGCAGATCAACTTGAGTACGACGAAGACACTGTATCAAAGCTGGAAAGACTCAACACCTTCCTTGCGCTGTTCTACACTCCTGTATGGATGATGTCAATGTCTGCTGCAGATGCTCCCGTGAATGATCTAAGTCTAATCCAGGACATGTTGAAGTACAAGAAAACTGACCCAGAGCTTGCTGATGCAGTACTTAATAAGATGGAAAACCACAAATGGTACCTGACGCAGGAAGTCGTGCCATTTGCCCTGTTCAGCAGTAGATTGAGTGACACATTGAAGCACGACATTGCTGCCCAGTTACATGCCACTGAGAAGCCAGACAGCTTCAGAACAGGAAAGCCTCTATTCCAGAGTGTCACAGCTAAGACCACCCTGGTTGATCTCATTGGCCCAGAATCACATTTCCTGCTGGACACACTGAACATTGGATCCGAGTGGCTTCTGGAATCTGTCACGTCTTGGCCACAGAATGAGGACTACAGAAAAGCGTTGGACTATGTTAAGAATCTGAAAGCGGTAAATGACATTGCTGAACGTGGTGTCAAGATGATGAGCGACTTTGCAAATGTCATAACAGATGCCAAGCAAAGGGACTATCTCCTTCAAGCTGTGGAGTTCAACAGACGCCGCTTTGACAGCTTCAAGAAACAAACTCTCAACAACTGACTGTGTAAATGTCATTATGAAATTAATCATCATGTAATGCTTTCACTTCTTGATCGATTAGACTTGTGACAAAATGTTAATCTCAAATTTGTGTCATGAATAAGGCGCCTTGTCTGCCTTGAGTGTGAGAAAACGAATTTTGTGATATTTCTGAAATCTTTGTATGTACCAATGTGCCATTTCTTGTTCCAAGACTATCATAATTGTATAAGTTAGAAAGAGGATTAAAAACACTTTAATTTGGTGCCTATTTTGTTGCTCTATCTTGTTTAGATAAAAAGTTATAGTGCAAAACATGATTCAAGGGACCCCGGAACTGGTGCTTTTGGCCGATTTCAAGGCAGAAAACTTAAAGCTCCATGCGGCAATGCTTCCCAACAACCTAGGTCAAAATGGTTGTGATTTTCGGCCTTTTCAGGTCAAAAAGCATGGGAAAAAGTACAGAAACCTATGAAAATAAGAAAAAGTTGATTTTTGAACAGGCCTACTGCTACTGACAATGCTTGACTTGGACTGTCCTCGCTGGGCACAGGGCCGGCTCAAGGTACCGGCAACTCGGGCAGTTGCCCGGGGCGCCACGTGCTAAGGGGCGCCACGTCATGTGTTTGGGATCTTCCAAATACAAAGGGAAAAATAGAAAAATAAATAAATAAATAAATAAAATAAAATGAAATAAAAGAGTCAAATGTGAAAATTTCCTGATGTGGAGTCAAATTTTCAAGGATTATGACATTATATTAGCCAATAGCATTAGTACCAGACTACCAGTAAAGCTAAGGTCAGCTTGGCCCGACATGGGATGACATGTCACATGGGTTGATGTGGCCGCGTAGGTGAGCGTTGAGCACAAATTACATACGCCTGTCAGCGCTGCCATCCTTTAATATCTCATCAGTGTTGCCACTTTGTGGAATTTTTACATTTTTTTGTGGATTTACCTCAGACAAAAGTGGCAACACTGTCTCTCATATTTTCATACATGGTTCCATTTTGAGAATGTTTAGTTGTACTTTGAGTGAATATCGTTAATTGTAATAAACTCTTTATTCCTACATTTGTAGTTTTTCCTCATTGTGAACAAATTTTAAAATTATACTTGTAAGGGCGCCGAAGTTCAGCTTGCCCGGGGCGCCAGCAATCCTAGGGCCGGCCCTGGCTGGGCATGAATAACAATGTTATCACCATAATGCTTCATGAGACGGCGCTGAAGTTTTTTGCACGGTATGCTTGGGTGTGGTCAGGTAACAGCTGTTGGAATTTGTCTAGCAGGGTTTTCAACTTATAAGCTTTTCCTTGTTGTAGATTAACATCTATTTCTCCTACTAGTGCCATAAACGACTTCTCGTATATGTTCTCTCCTTCTTCCATTTTCCTTAAAGCACTGATGTTATGCTTGCTTGTATAGCGTGCCATGCAGGATTTGTGGTAAACAGCATCAGCTGCAATGAGGTCTTCTCCTGCAATTTTGGCAAGCATAGAAATGTCCTTCCGAGCTTGTGCTGCTTGATAGAGCTTACTCTGACACGTAGTTGTTTGTACCTTATGTATGCTGTCCCTCTTTCGCGCGTTGCATATTAAACACATTGAAAAATATGTAAGCTTGGATGTTTGAGCTCGTGTGCGAACACTTTGTTCTTCAGTACCATGTGATGCAGAATCATCCGTGTTACATTTTGTATTAACATGAGAAATGTTTTACTCGTAAATGATTGATAACAGCTACGATGATATGTAACACATACTATGTAATTTTGTAAGGTCATCAAACTCGATTCAAGTCTGTGAAAGGTTATCCTGGCGTAACGATGATGATGATGACAATAATGTTTCAGTACCCACTTTTGTGGGTACAACCAGTTTTTCTTTGCGACTCTGCTGACATATAACACATTTCTCCCAATTTGTTGACAGCCTCTGTTTCTTCGCCTGTATACGTTTTACTATTCATGTGATAATTCAGTTGTGTATCTAGATGGTAAGCACTTATAATAAACAGCATAGGTTGATTAATTAACAGTATTTCAGTTCGAAATTAAAACAAATTATCATCTGGATAAAGTTTCAGGTATTTTCTAGGTGTTTGTTTATATTGGCGTTTCCATGGCAACCTCACATAAAAAACTGAGGATAACACTTAAAAATGTGTTCACTGAACACAAAGGACTAATAAAAAACATATTACAACTTTCTGTACAAGGGGGGAATTAAAATTGTTTAAATTGGGGTCTGGCCGCTCGCCTATAAGAGGCGGGGAATTGAGACGAAAAGCCTTTGATTACACCCGGTCAAGTACGGCTGTGTCGGTTGAGCCACCCCACACATGAGAAGCATACTCCATACAGTGGCGAACAAGACCCCTGTACAGAAACAGCAACTAAATGGGGGTGAAGAAACCGCGGAGGTGGTACAGCAACACCTAACCTCTTAGAAGCTATTTTAGAAAGAGTATATGTGATCTTTCCAGGAAAGATCACGAGAAAAGGAAACGCCAAGAATGTTAAGAGAAGAGGAAGGATTGAGTTGTGTGTTGTTGAAGGTAAGGGGATAGTTGTGTGGAAGATTGTGACGAGTAGACAGATGGAGGAAATGAATTTTTGAGCCATTGAAATCCACAAGATTTTCTCTGCCTCAATCAGATATAGCAGAAAACTCAGAGGTCAGGTGTCAAATAGCCGTCCTACGCGAATCATAAAGTGACTACTGTGAGGGACGCTCTGGGAAGTGGGTGAAGTGAAGAGTGGAATCATCGGCATAGGAGTGAATAGGACAGGAAGTGCGAATTAAAAGATCATTAATAAATAAACGGAAATGAGTGGGTGACAGGACAGAATCCTGAGGAACACCACTGTTAATAGCTTTAGGAGAAGAACAGTGGCCATCTACCACCGTAGCTATAAATCGGCCAGAAAGGAAATTAGAGATGAAGGAACAGATGGAAGGATAGAAACCGAAGGATGGCAGTTTCGAAATTGAAGATTTATGCCAGACTATCAAAAGCTTTCAATATGTGTAGCGCAATAGCAAATATTTCACCGAAATCCAGAAAGGAGGATCTACAGATCTACAGAAGCTAAGGCTAACAAAGACCCTAAGATCCACTCTAAGGTTAGCCCGAGAGAAAGGAAAGAGTAGGGGGTTAAGAGAAGAGAATAAGGGGTTAAGTAAGTAGCAACACCTATCACTCGGAAAAATAGTCGAAGAGAATAGGAAAGGGGTGAAAGATGAAAAGAAGTAAAATAAGAACGCTTACAAACTATGCAAACACAGTCTTAACTCAGTCATACCATGCAAACTACAGACATGCAAGTAGAGAGAGTTACAGACATGTATGTAAGTAAGGAGAGGATAAGAAAAAGAAAAAAAGTAGGTAAAGTTAAACAAAAAGTGGGTTAGTTTACGCTACGAGCTACATCTACGTTAGTGTTAATCTAATTTTTTTTTTTTTTTTTTTTTTGCTGGCATATCACGCTGGCATTATCGTCAACCGACTCACCCTCGACCACCACCACCAGAGCTCCTGTTGCTAGTTGTTTTTTTTATATTTTAAACAACGTTAATATTTTTAAAATGCCTAGCTAGATGGTTCTTAAACATATTAACGCTGGTAGAGTTCACGACGGAAGATTATTCCATTTATCAATTACTTTAAACGTAAAGAAGTTTTTAGTGATATTGGTAATGAAACGTCTGCCACGCAACTTAAATCCGTTATTACGAGTATTGCTATTAATTATCGAAAGTGAACAGTTTGTCAAAATTTACGTTATAGATGTTATTAACGATTTTGAAAAATTCAATCAGCTCCCCCTTAATCTCCTAGTTTCGAGTGAATGCAAGTCTAACTCTTTAATCCTATTTTCATAAGGCTTGTTGCGCAATGACGGAATTAGTTTCGTGGCACGACGCTGAACCCTTTCTAACCTATTAATATCCTCACGCAAATACGGGCACCAAAACTGAACGGCATATTTTAAATGAGGCCTGACTAGGGACTTGTAAAGGGCAATATAATATCCTTCGATTTAAATTTGAAATTACGCGCTATGAAGCCTAACATCCTATTAGCTTTTGCGCAAGACTCCAGGCACTGGTTCCTTACTTTTAAATCCTTAGATAGGCGTACGCCTAAATCTACTTCCTCGTCAACGCTCGCTAACTGTCTCTCATCCATCGTGTACGTGTAATTATTGTTACGAGAACCTATATGGAAAACTTTACATTTGTCTACGTTAACTCGCATCTGCCACTTACCCGTCCACTCCATAATCCTATTTACATCGTCTTGGAGCCTATTTCTATCGTCCTCGTTAACAACCTTACCGCCTATTTTAGTATCGTCCGCGAATTTTGACACGTTACTAGTCAATCCTACATCTATGTCGTTAATGTAAATTACAAATAGCAATGGGCCTAACACTGAACCCTGTGTGACACCGCTACCTACATCCAACCACCCCGATTCACTACCATTAACAACGACCCTCTGTCTCCTAGCACGAAGCCATTCCTCTAACCAGTTAGCTACCTGACCGCGTATACCGTGCGCTTTAACCTTCGCAATTAATCTTCTATGCGGAACTGTATCGAACGCCTTTTTAAAATCTAAATAAATAACGTCAGCCGCTCTATGCCTATCGTATTCGCGCACTATTTCGTTATAAAATTCTAACAAATTAGTTAAACAAGATCTATGGCGTCGAAACCCATGCTGACTATTATTAATCAAATCTCTACTTTCTAAGTGATCGATGATACGATCCCTAACTACGGATTCCAAAAGTTTACCTACAATTGACGTTAAGCTAATGGGCCTATAATTACTAGGTACCGTGCTTTCGCCTTTTTTAAAAATGGGCATGACGTTAGCTAATTTGAAGTCTTCAGGAATAATCCCCGTTTCGAGTGACTGATTAAAAATCTTCGTTAAGGGGCCTACGGTAACATCTTTCAAATGTCTGGGATAAAAAGCGTCAGGGCCTGGAGCCTTGCTAACTTTTAGCCTATCGATATAATGCGCGCACTCACCCTCGTAAACAGTTATTTCATCCAAAATAGTCTCGCTACTAAATGGAACGATATCGTCCACGTCGGGGACATTATTTACGTCGTCTCCGGTAAAAACTGTCGCAAAAAAGTTATTGAAAAAACCCGCCATCGCCTGAGCGTCAGAAGCCAAAGCGCCGTTAACATCCACTAGAGGGCCTATGTTATCTTTTATCGGCTTACGATTATTGACGTATTCAAAAATGTTTTTGGATTATGTTTACTATCCGCAGCTATAAGTATCTCTAAATTAAGCTTAGCATTCCTAACTGATCTTTTAACCTGACGTCAAAGCTCGATATATCTGTTAAAGTTAGCTGCCGTGCCATTCCGCTTATTAAGTCTATACGCTCTGTTACGCTCGTTTATGAACTCGCCTATTTCACAAGAGTCAGAGAGATATGCAAGAAGATCACCAGTAGAGCATCCCTTGCGGAACCCATAATAATGATCTGAAAGAAGGTTGTGAGAGGAGAGGTGTTTAAGAATCTTCCTATTAAGGATAGATTCAAAAACTTTAGAAAGGCAAGAAATCAAAGTAGTTGGACGATAGTTGGAGGGTTGAGAGCGGTCACCCTTCTTTGGGACAGGCTGAATGAAAGCAACCTTCCAGCAGGAAGGAAAAGTACCAGATGAGAGAGAAAGACGAGAAAGTTTGCCTAGGCAGGGTGTCAGCACAGAAGCACAGTTCTTAAGAACAACAGG
This sequence comes from Bathynomus jamesi, assembly GCA_023014485.1. NCBI lineage: Eukaryota > Metazoa > Arthropoda > Malacostraca > Isopoda > Cirolanidae > Bathynomus > Bathynomus jamesi. Next base: position 218,517 of record JAJOZX010000835.1, on the reverse strand, counting down.
AGGAACATACGCCTTCCTAGAGTTGAGCCCAGATAGAGCAGAATGTATGAGAATTGTATAATTTAATCCAAGGCCTTTCGTGCTTCTTTTAGTATGGATGTTATATCATTATAATACCTACCAACAAGTTTAAAGTAAGAATCATTTGAACAGGAATTACTACATTCAAGGTGCAATAATTTAAAGTATTGAAAAAGGTGCCGTGTCCTATCTTTATATTCTATTTTCTGTTGCTTATTAACCTTAGACCAGTGACACGTTCATTTCTGCCTGAAAATTTATTATGTCATGTTTTATTTAAGTTGGTACAATTAATTACTAGCTTCAATGGTCTATGATCTGAGAGAAGGAAATCGTGCAAAATATGAACACTGACAATACGTTCCTTTAAATTATTACCAATGAGACAGTGATCAGTCTATCTTGTATCTCCTTTCATTTCGCTGACATACGTGAAAGTATTGCTATTTGAACCTAGAAGTTCTACATCACTTACACTTAATTTAGCTCAATTAGCTCATAGTACTCAATTCTACAAAATAATCTGACTCTATATTGGCATTAAAGTACTCTGTTATTATGCACTGCGAATATTGTGGCTTATTTGAAAGCGACTTAATTTTATACAAAAAATCGATGTATTCATCTAGATTACTGCCATTGTTGTAAGATAAATAGTAGTTCACAACTAGGCGGCGTTCATTGTTTATATGAAATTCAATACCTATCAATCTTTCATTCTCGCCCCCCCCCCCACCCCCCCCACCCCCCCCACCCCCCCACCCCACACAAAAAAAAATGTGACTAATTATTTTTTAATTTTGGAAGTATTGCGTAGTGTGTAAGATGCATGTATGCTTCGTGGGGAATGGAGGGAGAATGGTGTGCTTGAGAGCATGCTGGACTGATCACAGGGTAGCTGAGACAAAAAGATCAGCAAAGGAGGGCAAGAGTGGGTGCCCGCAAAAATGTTCCCCATATAGGAAAGAGCCAAAATCAAGGTCTCTGAAGCTCACGATGCCTTCTTTTTATAAATTTCGAAAAGGTTGGGTAGTATGTTAAATATGTGTGTGTGTAGTAAAGAATAGAGAGAGAAGCGTGTGTTTAAGAACATGCTGGACTGCTCACAGGGTAGATAAGACAGAAAAAGATTACCTAAAGAGAACAGTGACAGGAGAAACGGGAGTTCCAGCACTCCCTCTCTGTTTTTGGGATTTGAATGTAGGTTAACCTAACCTAACTTAGCCTAAAATAAAGAAAACTGTGTGTGTAAAATTGTGAGGTAGCATGAATTAGTAGTAATTTGATTTAGAGTTTTTCAATTAAAATTCTAACGCGACTAGAATTTGAAAAAATAAGAGAGATCACATGTAGGAGCTAATGCAACTTCAATGACTACCGACGAAAACGTAGGGGGAATTTGACGTTTTAGGAATATATATATATATATATATCAATGTGACGGAGGGGGTCAGGCAGGTCAGGCTGAGCCTGACCTGTTATTTCTCCTGCTAGGGACTTAAAAAAACTAACATAAAAGACTAACAATACACAATCCCATCTCTTGTCAAGTTGTCAGGCTAAAAATTTCTAACCATCCATCTATCATCTGAATCCCATTTCCCCAGCGAGGGTTGGGAGAGAGACAGACGCGGGAAGATAGGGAAGATATGTGACTAAAATTTTGAGTCAGATATCTTTACTTTATAAAACATGTTATAATGACCATGTTAGGATTTATAAATAAGGTTATATAGCTATTTGCATATACACTGTGACTGTACATTAGGGCGGAGTGAAAAACTCATTTTTCGAATTTTCAAATTGGCTAGTGTGGAAAATGTGTGGAGTAGTGAGGAAATAAGCTGGTATAAATTTAAAATCATAACATTAATATCTTCAGGTGCCACAATGACCTTCAATATTGAAAAAAATTGATAAAAGCAGATTTTAAACCAATAATTACAGAAGAGTCCACGATGCACAATAGACAAGAATTTATTCACACTTGTATAAAAATAGCTCAGTCAACCTTTAAAAAAAAGTTTCTATTCTCTAAAAAAGTTTTCTATAGTCAGCTCACTCAGCTGTCACGTGAGTACCTCGGTTCAGTGTAGCTGTCGCTCTCGTAGCAGGTGGTGTTCTGTTGTTGGCATTACTCAGATAGTCTAAACTATATTTATTAATATTTTGCATTTCTGTATTGTGTTGCCCTAAGTTTGCCATGTATTATTAACTGAAATTAACGTATAATTGATATTAGCTCTTTCTTTTTCAGATTTGTATACTTTCAAAATGTCTCGAGTTTGTGCAAAATCAACCAGGGCCTCAACTGAGTGCCCCATGTTTGGTATGGGGGAAGATTTGTGGCACAGGAATCTTCCTACATACGAAGGAGTTTTTAAATATTACTTGTTTGTAAGAAACGATTTGAACAGAATACTAATAAAGATCCTTCAATATCTCAAATATTAGAACAAGTTGTTGATAAATTGAAAACAATTTGGGAAAAGTGCTTCCGTCCCAATTCTGTCAGACAGGCGAATTGAAACAATGTTCAGAAGCTACCACGAAAAGTATCGTGTCATTATGAAGCCATACCAAAGCAGAAAAAATTCTGAAGCTTACAAAGCAAAGATTGATATGTTCAAAAAAGAAGCACACACGAAACTTTTTGACATTGCAGCGTGCAAGTGCAAAGTACTAACACAATGTTCTTGTCCCAAAGAAAAACGGTTCCAAAGGAAGCAGTGACGTTCCTCTTAGATCAAAGGAGTGAAAGAAAACTGTTTATTGATAGAGTAGATATTACACACTCAAAGAAAAAAGCATCTACGTTGCTAAGAAAGCAAAAAGAAGCTGTGAGGCTCACCAAAGAATCTTCACAGGAGAAATTGCAGGATACAAATGTTGAATTATCATCATCATCGACATCAAATAGTGAAAGTGAATCTGGCGAAATATCAGACGATACATTTCCAGAGCCAGTTAGCTCGAAGAGAAAGCTCGAACAACCTGAAGAACAATTATTCAAGAAAAGGAAAACTACAAATCTACCTTCAGTGGCTACTGCTTGTGACAGGACTGCAGTTTCAGATCGAGCTGCAGCATTCATTGTTAGTGCAGTATTGCAAGATATTGGAGAAGTTTCTATTGACAATACATCTGAAGTAGTGGATAGGAGTAAATCAGAAGAGAAAGACAAAAGAAGAGATCAGAAATTATGAAAGATCAAAATCAGGTCCCAATCAGAGGAATCTATTTTTGATGGTCGAAAAGATTCTACACTCTTCCAAGAAAAAAAAGAGTCCAAAGTATATCAGAAGAAGGTAACAGAAGAACATATCACTTTAGTGAGAGAACCTGGTTCAGATTATTTGGGCCATTATTCTGTGAATTCTGGATCAGCTGAAGAAATATGTAAAGGAATGTTTGAGTATATTGGAAATAATGACATGAACCTGGAAAACCTTGTTGCCATTGGATGCGATGGTGCAGCAGTCAACACTGGAGAAAAGGGAGGCGTTATAAGGCTTATAGAATTGAAGCTGAAGAAGCCAGTTCAACATTTAGTGTGCCAGCTCCATACCAATGAATTGCCATTACGCCATTTAGTTGCAAAGCTGGATGGAAAAACATCTGGCCCCCGCGGATTCACCGTCCTATTGGCAGGGAATTAGAGAACTGTGAGAGTCTTCCTATTGTCGAGTTTGAAAGGATTGATGCTGAGGAACCAACTGTAGACTGTGAAGATCTTAGCACCGACCAAAAATCTAATTGATATTCATCAGCCATAACAAAGGGATATTGCTCTCCAGATCTTGCTCATCGTAGTCCAGGCAAAATGGCACATTCACGATGGCTGACTACAGCAAATCGTTTGCTTCGTCTATACGTTTCAACTGTAAGTCCATCTGAGAACCTCATGAACATTGCTTCTTTTATAATGAAGGTCTACATCCCAATGTGGTTTTCTATTAAGCAAAGTACGTCTTTTGTCAATGGCTCAAAACATGTTTTCAAAACTATTGAACTAACAAGAACACTGAATGACGAAGTAAAGGATATTGTAAACCCTGTCATACAAAGAAATGCATTTTTTGCAAATCCAGAAAATATTCTAGCATCAATGATTCATGATGACCGCAGCGCCATAAGAGAATTAGCGTGGAGGTGAATAAAGAAAGCAAGGCAAACAAACAAGGAAAAAGTTGTGAGGCGTTTCACAGTACCTGTTATTCAATTTGAAGCTACTGATTATACTGACTTAATTAATTGGCAAAAATGCATTGTCACTGAACCACCTGTGACAAGACACCTGACAGAAAATGAGATTGAAGAATTCATAGAAAACAAGAGTACCCCTCCATTCGAGAAATTCCCTTGTCATACACAAGTAGTAGAAAGAATGGTAAAATTAGTGACTGAAGCATCATCAAAAGTATTTGGATTGAACGCGCGAGATGGCTTCATAAGATCAACACTTCAGTCACGTAAAAAAATGCCATCATTCGAAAGTAAAGCTGAATATAAAGTTTAAATAAAACGTTAATAGAAAAAAACATGCGCAAGGATGGGTGGTTGGGAGGGCATGGGTGGAGCTCGACACGCAGCCACCTCCTCGTGGTGAGTTCTGGATTATTTAGATCATTAATCAAAAGAACATTGATCTAAATAAACTAAGAGTTGCGTAATTCAGTAACTATTTTGGTAATTGGAACACTTAATATATAATAATAAGTAAGTTTCAGTTATTGTACTAATGCAGAATATAAGAAAAATCATTATATTTCACTTTTTCGACGGCTTTGTGGCACCTGAAGATATAATTTCGCAGGACTAATATTTATGCACAGTCATTATCTATAGCACCCACATATTTTCCGCACTAGCCATATTTGAATTTCGAAAAAATGTTTAAAAACCTCATTTTCGATCCGCCCTACTGTACATAAAGTTAATTATTATGGTATTATTATGCATCTTCTCAAATATCAAAGCCTTACAATTCTCATAAAAATGCACAATTCCACGCAGTGGCGTAGCTACACTTTTAGCGCCCTGGAGCAGTAGGCAATATAGCACCCCTTAATATTAAATAGGGGTATAGCAGCCCCTCTTTAAGCGTATTATTATTATTTAAATTAAATTGTATTGTACCTAATAATTAGTTTGAAAACAACTTACCGAATTTCAAAACTTTTTCTTCTAGCTTTCTGATTTGCAAATTGGTCAATCACATGGTCAAAAATCAAGGCAGCGTGCTGTAACTCTCTTTGTTGAAATCATTGCCAATGAGCTTAGTCGATGTTGAGACATACTACTCCTTAGATAAGTCTTTATCAGTCTCAATTTTGAAAACTTCTCTCTGCTGTTGCTGTAGTCGCTGGTAGAGTGAGAAAAATTAAGCAAGCGCTAACTAAATCACGGAAGCTACTCGATTTAGAAGTAATTCAGTAACTTCGCGTATTGTTGAAAGTTTTTGTAAGTCATTATGAAAGCATAATTTAAAACTTTGCAACTGAGGACCCAATCCTGGTGAAATATCTGTTGGATACGCTTCAATAAGATGATTGAATCTTTCATTTATATCTTCGTCAGATGAATTTGAAAGAAAATTGGGTGATAAACATTGAAAATTTTCGCAAACATTAAGAATTTATTCAATCTCCGAGTTAATTGACTGACGATTATATCTATGTTTCGGTTAAATACTTCGACTTGAAAGCGTTTTTCACAATCTTCTACGCGATCATCTGTCATCGAACTTTTTTTTGTACGATGTAATCTTTTTTTGAGGAAAAGCAGGACCGATTTTCGATCGATTTATAGATAACTCTATTGCTTCTTTTTTATGAATTGCCAATTAGCCCTCATATTTGAAAATTGAGTAATAAGAGAGGAAAGCACTTCAACTGCCTTTTCTATGTCTTCGTGTTTTCTTTGTAGCATTTTCGATACTACATTAACTGAGCCAACAATTTTAGTTTGAACGGTAATTAAAATTATTGTTGGAAATAGTTCAAAATAATTAATTAATACTTTAGCTTTATGCTGTTCCTCTTTGTTTTTGCCATTTAGTGATAGGTACGTTAAAATCTTAAGAACGTCAAAATAACGAGAGCAAAACGCTTCCGAGAGCTTGAATGCGTGAAGACCATTTTGTTGGACAAACTCTTAAAGGTTTGCGTCATGTGTCCTTGTTTTAATGCCATCAGTTTTGACCATCTACTAACTGCACTAAAAAATACATAAAGTTTTTCTAATTGGTAAAAAAAAATATCTGACTTCAAGAATATTTGAGAGTCGTTGATAACTAAATTTCAATTATGAGAGCAGCAGTGAATTTTTCTGCCTAATGCGCGCTTGAAGACCTGTATAGACGCCACTCGTTAACTTGTAATTTTGACAAATCGGTGAAATCATCCATAACCTTCAATACAGTACTTTCTAACTCTTTAGATGTTTGATTCTTAATCTCTGTAAACCCGCAAAATGATTCTTTAATCCCTAGCTAGCTGCACTGGTTTTTCACGTTCATCTTTTTTTATTACCACATAGCGAAACACCGTGCTAAGCTGATCAATTTTTTATATATCTTGTGTTGTGTCTGTTATTACAGATATAAATGCTGCTGCTTTCATTTCGCTCTTAATTGTCTGAATTATTTCATTAGCCAATAAGTTAATTATTTTATTCTGAATTTCTGCGCTCAGGTACGTAACATGGTTAATATGTTTTAAATGACATGGGCTGAACCTGTAAATCAAAATAACTTATGAGGTAGTTTTAGTCGCTTTATTCGAATTTGTCACTCATTTTTTTTTGTGCAAACTATTGTACAAAATAAATAAATAAATAATAAATTTTATATATATATATATATATATATATATATATATATATATATTATATATATATATATATATATATATATATATATATATATATATATATCAACTAATGGAACACTACAACAACATTATTGATTCACTTGAAAGTAATGAAAACTATGATGTACTATACACAGACTTTGCTAAAGCGTTCGACAAGTGTGACCACGGGATCATATACATAAACTGAAATATATGGGAATAACAGGAAAAGTAGGGAAATGGATATATAATTTCCTTAGTGAGCGGAGGCAAGTCGTTACAGTACAAGGAGTATCTTCATCAGAATCAGAGGTCCTCAGCTCAGTACCACAAGGAACAGTATTAGCTCCACTACTCTTCATAATCATGCTAACTGACATAGATGAGGACGTTACCAGAGACAGCACAGTAACATCCTTTGCGGATGACACAAGATCAGTAGAAAAATAAGAAACCCAGAAGACATAGGATCTCTACAAACCGACATGAACAAAATCTACAAGTGGACTGAAGACAACAATATGAAGTTTAACACCGAGAAATTTCAGCTATTACGGTACGGAAAAAGAGAAGACCTAAAGTGCATGGAATATTATACCCCAAATGGACAGGAAATTCGGAGAAATTCCGGAGCAAAAGATTTAGGGGTTGTAATGACAGATGATGCGAAATTTGAAACACAAAATAAGATAGCAGTAAACAGAGCAAAGAGAATAACGGGTCAGATATTGAGAACCTTTAAACGAAGGGATAGGAATGTAATGATTCCTCTACTGAAAACCCTGATCATACCCAAATTAGAATACTGCTCGGTCCTAACTTCCCCATATAAAAAAGAAGACATTAGACAGCTGGAGGGGATCCAAAGAAGCTTCACAGCCAAGATCAATGGGTGCAAAGAACTAAATTACTGGGAAAGGTTACGAGAACTAGACCTATATTCACTGGAAAGGAGAAGAGAGAGATACACCATTATTTACACTTGGAAAATAATGGAGAAACTAGTCCCTAATCTTACTCTGAATCCCATAACTCCCCAAACAACGATGGAAAGTAGAAGCGGTAGACTGTGTCGTATTCCCAAATTGAAGGCGAGACAGGGAACATCCTTAACCCTGAAAGAAAATAGTTTTGTAGTGAGAGGACCAAAACTGTTTAATCAGTTGCCCAAAGACCTAAGAAACACGAAGGGAGTTGCAGTGGAAATCTTCAAAAGAAGACTAGACGCCTGGCTCAGAACAATCCCCGATGAGCCGGGCGTACCTGGCTATGTGAGGTGGAGAGCGCAAGAATCGAACTCACTACTTCACCAGGCCAACTCGAGAGGAGGGGCGACAAGCTTGACCTTCGCGAAATGAGAAATCATCGCGCGGAACCTTTGTAAGGTTGTAAGGTAAGGTTTATATATATATATATATATATATATATATATATATATATATATAAAAAAACACAGACCGTGCATGGAACAAGGAACTCTTCTGGGAAAATTAAATCCACTATAGTCCGAATAAGTAATGGTAAATGACAAATACCATAGTTTTTCTTTTTCATGATGCAAGCCCGACCCTTACTTATTCGGACTATAGTGGATTAATTTTCCCAGAAGAGTTCCTTGTTCCATGCACGGTCTGTGTTTAACATATAAGTTTCTCAGGGGACCATTCTGAGTTTGTGTGTGTGTTATATATATATATATATATATATATATATATATATATATTAGTGTATTTGTAGTCGGGGGTGGTATGACGTCATATTACTCTGACTTAATTAGTTTGTTGGTTTCTGTTCTAGCTATTTTTTTTTCTAATTGGATTCAGTTTGGTGGTGTTTGTGATAGAATTATGACGTGCCGTTCGTGTGGTTTCGACTTTGAGAACTTGATTCGTCATGTGCCCTAGATGATTAATTAAATGATTAATTGAATGCCCGGTTAGGTCAACTGTACGCTCTTGATGATTGGTTAGGTTAAGTCGTGATATTTTCGTTAGTTTAAACGAAAATGACGAGAGCAAACTTTTCTGTTTAATTTTGAGGTGTTTTGCACGTTTCCTGTGGTAATGCGTCGTTTACAAGATCTCGTAACATGAACATGTTAGGTTATGCTTTATTGTATAAAATTAGGGGGTGGTGTTATTTTGCAAAAGTGACTTTTTCAATGCAGTCCCACCCCCCCCTAAGAATATGGAGGAGGTCTATCTGAATGGGGAAATTTCAACATTTGACCAGTGGGATCATGATAACCCCCCTGTACATACCCTCTGAAATTCATCATTAGAATTACCCCAAAACTGTCATTTTCACTGTTTTGCATGGGAAATACATTGATTAGTTTATTAGCTATATTATTAGCTATGATTAGTTTAATCTATGCATAAACACGTGTCATATGTATGTATGTGTATATAAGGGTGTATTTGTGTGTATTTGCATGTGTATGTGTGTGCAGGCGAATGGGTATATATGTATATATGACAAGCAGGTGATGCCTACCTGAGAGCCGAAGTATATATATATATATATATATATACATACATACATACATACAGGGTGTCCGAGAATTATCTGTACAAGTTTTGGCTGTTATTAAAAGTCAACCATGAAGTGTAGGAATTCCAGTGTTGTCCCATTTTACAGAGAATCTCATTAAGTTTTTTCTGATACCAAGTTTTGACAAGTTTTTTAGAAATTCCAGTGTGTCCGAAAATTATCTGTACAATTTCATCTTTTAATAAAATTCTTGATAACACGTAAAATTCTTAAACAAGATTATTTAGAATCTGTATTTTCAAAAGTTTCTTTTATTAAAGTAACGTTGTTACAAACATTCGATATGTGCACCATCAGTGATTCGCAAAACATCCAATCGATACTCCAAATGTTGCCATGTACGCTGCAGCATATCCACATCAATTCGCTCAATAGCAGCTGTGATTCTTGCTTTTAAATCATCAATGTCTGTCACCCGCGTACAAAAAAGAAAAAACTTTGAGTTTCTCTGTAAAATGGGACAACACTGGAATTTCTACACTTCATGATTGACTTTTAATAACAGCCAAAAATTGTACAGATAATTCTCGGACACCCGGTGTTATATATATATATATATATATATATACACACACCTTACCTTATGAACCTTATGTTGTTTCGTGCGTTGGTCTCTCTTCACACGGAGGTCAAGCTGGTGGCCCCGCCTCTATGTCTGGCTTGGTGGAGGAGCGAGTTGTTTTCTTACGCTCTCCACCGTACATAGTAGGGGGGGGGGGGTCGAAACATATCAAAAATAGAGTTTCTCCAATTCCACAGTATGCACGTAGTTGGAAATGATGATCTCAACATCTTGGGGTGGGGGGGAGTATATGCGACCCCCCTTACCCCTTCCATAGCATCCCCCCCATTTTACTCTCTCCACAGATATAAACCCCAAATGTAACAATCATGCATTATATTAAGTGGATTAGATTAACTTCGATAGATTATTTAGATAGATTGAATAGATTACATAGATTAATTTAGATAGATTAGATGAATTATATAAATTATCGTCACGTTTTTTTTGTTTAGTTTCAGATTGTTATTTTCAGATTGAGTGAGTTATGATTTAATTCTGAATGAGTTATATTAAATTCAGATTGAATGATTCAATTGCTAGAATTTAACAATTAGTTTCTTGTTATTAATGCTGCTAGGCCTAAATAAGTGAAATCATGGTGACAAGAAGCAAAACGCACAATTCAACATTTGGTCACCCTGCAGAATTTCCACCTTCAATGACTCCTTCAAAGGCTGACGTATTTAGGCATTATTTATTGGTAAGAAAACGAGAAGAACTGATTTCGCAAGGTTCTAGAACAGCAAAAGAATGTTACAGAATTGTCACTAAAGATGTGGAAGCCATTTGGGAGAAGTTTTCCTTTCCACATATAGGATTTGAAGGAATAGCTATAAAAGTTGAACGATTGATAGAATCTGCAGCAAAGCTAAATAAAGTACCATTAAAACAAAGAAACAACAGTTTTCAGCAGAAGGTGGAGACATTCGATGAAATGTTTGATATTTGCACTTGTACTTGTTACGATAAAAAAATCAGTCGAACGGACTGCAGATGTGATATTAGAGTTCCAATGATTGAGTGGGAGTCTTTTGTGGGGCAGAAACAAAGAAAAAACCAACTAGGACCAATCGACAGAGTAACGACTTCCGCAAGAAAAAGGACTCACGATAGAGTTAAAGGATAAGAAAGAAGAGCCAAGATAAGCCTAGATATGAATGTCGCCTCAACCAGCAAACTGGACCCTTTACATATTATGGAAGATGAGAGCATGGAAATTGATGATGACAGCGACGATATTGACTTTGTTCCGGATTTTGAGCTGAGAGAAAACCATCAGAACAGAATTATTTATGATAACTTAACAATAACAGCAGATAGATACCGTGTAAGTTACAGAGCTACTGCAGCTATAGTAAATGCAGCTTTGAAGGAGATGGGAACATTAGACGAAACCAATATGTGGGATAGGGAAAAAGTGGAAAGAGAGAGAATACGTGTGGGTAAAAAGAACATAATCAAAGTGAAATCAGAGAACACACAGATTGAAGGCATCGGATTTGATGGTAGAAAAGATCAAACTAAGACAAAGAAGGGAATGGAGTACGAAGAACATTATGTAATAGTCAAAGAACCTGGTGATGTTTACATGGATCATATAGCTCCAGATAACGGAACTGCTTGTTGTATTGCAGATGAAATAGTAACTTTTATAGTTGATTCTAATAGCAAAGAATCCCTCAAAGTTTTGCTATGCGATGGCACCCCAGTGAACACTGGCAGGATTGGCGGAGTGCTAAAATTGATTATTATATCTGGACAGGCCGGTACAATGGCTGATTTGCCTTTTGCATGCAAACGAACTGCCCTTCAGGCACGTATTTGAAGCAATTGATGGAAAAACTTCGGGACTAAACACCTTCAAAGGTTCTCTTGGAAATAAACTCCGAGGGGATTTGACCAAACTGGATATAGTTGATTATACCCCTGTAGAGGGCAACATTAAAGAAGTTTCGGCCGATATTGTTAAAAGTTTCAGCAGTGACCAAAAATATATGTATGAAATGTGCATTAGCACGTGGCCGGACAGATGACCGACGGACATTTGGCCGATGGACATTTCACCGACGGACATTTGACCGAACGGACATTGAGCCGACGGCTGTTTCGCCGAACGGACGATTCGCCGAATGTACTGTCATTAATAAAAAAACAATTTAAATACAAAAATTAGTTGCTAACTTTTATAATTTAAGTCTTGCGTTTGTGCCTTTATAGTTTAAGCTATTCTGAAACGTTTGTTGCCTTTTTTAAATCTTAGTAACTTACCGTATGTCTTAGGTTTTCGCACTTAAAATTGCAGTTATCCTGGAACTTTTACATTGTTCACTGTTCAGTAACCCATAATGCCTCTTCACTTTATTGATTCAGAGAAAGGCCATAAGTTAGTACACCCTTGACGATTGGTTAGGTTAAGTCATGATATTTTCGTTAGTTTACTGTTAAAACATACGAAAATATCACGACTTAACCTAACCAATCGTCATTTTTTTAAATATTAGTAATAGTTTCTCTAGACAAATTGTATCTGTAGACAAATTCGCCGGACACCGTCAAAGTGAATTCCATGGTCTAAAACGAAAGTTTTAAATTATACAATATACACCGAGATAGATAGATATATATATATATATAGTATTATCGATATAAATTTATTTAAAAAAGGTATCTATGTTTTTACGTCAAGCGTCTGTAACTGTCAATTTAACATAATTTAATATTTTAACAAAATAATTCAATAACATTTAATAATAACCTTCAATAACGTGTGTGTGTATTTTGTCATAGAAATATTAATGACAGTCCATTCGGCAAAATGTCCGTCGGCAAAATGTCCGTCGGCAAAATGTCCGTCGGCAAAATGTCCGTCGGCAAAACGTCCGTCGGCAAAACGTCCGTCGGCAAAACGTCCGTCGGCAAAACGTCCGTCGGCAAAACGTCCGTCGGCAAAACGTCCGTCGGCAAAACGTCCGTCGGCAAAACGTCCGTCGGCAAAACGTCCGTCGGCAAAACGTCCGTCGGCAAAACGTCCGTCGGCAAAACGTCCGTCGGCAAAACGTCCGTCGGCAAAACGTCCGGGTACCGCATCAGCATACAATCTGGACGCATCTCACAAGCGTTAGCCACCAGATCTCCCGGTGCCCTCCATCATGCAAGATGGCTAACACGAGCAAACAGGGTCCTGCGCTTATATGTCTCTACACGGAATCCAGACAAAAACATCCAAGACCTAGTAAAAATTATAATGCTGGTTTACGCTCCAGGCTGGTTTTGGATAAAGTCTCATACAAAGGCAAATGAGGGAGCATCTAATTTTTGGTATATCATGCACTGCTTAAAGGCTTAGATAAAAAGCATCGGATGATTATGGAGCGTGTCCTCAGAAATAACGCCTATTTTGCCCACCCAGAGAATATCTTACTCTCAATGATGACAGACACAAGAAGAGAGGTGGTCAGAGAGCTGGCTCTTCAGCACATCATTCGAGCAAGAACTAGGGACACCAATGCGAGAAATTTTGAGCTGCCAAAAACACTGAACTTTGAAGCAGACGATTATCCCTAACATGATCGACTGGGACAACGAAACCATCACCCCTCCACCTATTTTACAGAATTTGACAAATGATAATTTTCTTAAAGTCCGAAATGAACCACTTCAACTTATTCCTTTTCCCTGTCACAGCCAGGGAGTAGAACATGCTGTAAATGTGGTAACAGAAGCATCGCAAGATAGAATTGGTTACGAAAACAGACAAATTTATTTTGAATATACTGGAGTCGAGAAAAAAGCTACCTGTTTTCCAATGGAAAAGCCAGTGGTGTCAGTAATTTACAATTTTAAATTTCTTAAGGTGAATATTTTGGTTTTAATATGCTTCAATTGATTCTTTAAGTAATATACGGAGAAAGATTTCTTATTATATAACTAACTTTACTTATATCATTATTTACTTTAATCTTTGTCATTTATCAGGTTTTTTTATTCAAAGAATTGGTTTCAATTTCATTTCAATTTAAAAAAAGGGGGCATAGCGGTGTAATTACAGTATGTTGTTTAGGGCCCAAAGGAAACTCCGAGCATTGTGTAGAAGAATACAAAATTTTGACCACCCCTAGACGACATAGCCAGGCACGCCCGGCTCATCTGGTACCGTCCTGAGCCAGGCATCCAGTCTTCTCTTGAAGACTTCAACTTTGACCCCCGTTACGTTTCTGAGGTCCTTTGGAAGCTGGTTGAAAAGTCTTGGCCCCCTGACAACCAAGCTATTTTCCTTCAGAGTTGAGGAGGTCCCTTGCCGGGCCTTTAATTTGGGAACACTACACATTCTGCCTTTCCTATTTTCCAGTGTTGTTTGAATGGTAATTGGGTTTAGGTTTAGGTTTGGTACCAGTTTTTCGATCATTTTTCCATATGCAGATTATGGTGTACCTCTCTTCTTCTTTCCAGGGAGTACAGATTTAGTTTACGTAGTCTTTCCCAGTAGTTGAGTTCTTTGCAGCCATCAATCTTGGCTGTGAAATGTCTTTGCGTTTCTAGTTTATTAGTTTCTTCCTTTTTATATGGGGACGTCAGAACTGAGCAGTATTCAAATTTTGGTATAATCAGTGTTTTTAGCAGGGGAATCATTACTGTCCTGTCCCTTCTATTGAACGTTCTTAGTACCTGTCCGGCGACTCTCTCTGCTTTATTTATCGCTATCTGATTTTGTGTTTCGAATTTTGCATCATCTGTCATTATCATCCCGAGATCGATCGCGTTCGTGCTTCTCTTAATTTCCTGTCTATCTGGAGCATAATATGCAGTCTAAGTTCTTTTCTACCATATCTCAGGAGCTGAAATTTCTCGGTGTAAATGACATGTTGTCTTCTGACCATTTGTGTATTTTGTTCGTGTCCCTCTGCAAGGCCTCCACGTCGTGTACATCGCTGATTTTTCTGCTGATCTTTGTATCGTTTGCAAAGGATGTTACTATACTGTTGCTGTTTACTCAGCTGTGTATGTCTGTCAGCATGATAATGAACAGGAGTGGGGCCAGTACTGCGTACTTCCGATTCTGATGATGATATACCTTGAATTTTGACGACCTGCAGACGTTCTCTGAGAAAGTTGTAGATCCATTTTCTCCACTTTGCCTGTTATTCCCATATATTTAATTTTATGTGTTATTATACCATGGTCACATTTGTCGAAAGCTTTAGCAAAATCTGTGTATATAACATCGTAGTTGTCATTGCTTTCCAATGCATCTAGGATATTGTTGTAGTGTTCTATTAGTTGTGATAGGCATGATCAACCTGATCGGAATCCATGCTGATTTTCATTGAATCTTTCCCGTGTCTCCAGGAAGTCATAAATTTTCTCTCCAACTATTCTTTCAAATACTTTGGTGAGGTGGGACGTCAATGACACTGGTCTATAGTTTTTTGCTTGAGATCTGTCCACACCTTTATATATAGGGACAATGTTTGCTCTTTTCAAGATGCTCGGTATTTCCCCAGTGTCTAGGAATCTTCTCCATATCCTGTATAAAGGTGTAGCTATTTCATTTTTACAGTTTTTAATCAATAATGCGTTCCAATTGTCCGGACCTGCAGCTGAATGTGGTTCCATTTGTCCTATAGCTCTCGCTACATCTTCTGGTGTAAAATCAGTGTTATATATACTCCTTGCAATTCCTCTTCAAAGAATGCATTTATGTCAGGTATCGCTTTGTCACTTTTTGGGGTACTAAAAATCGATTCATATTGAGCTCTCAGTGTATCAGATATTTCTTTTCGATCGTCGGTTAGTTCATTATTTCTCGTCTTTAAGGGCCCAATAGCGCGCACCGTTTTTGTTTTCCTTTTTGCATAGCAAAAGAAGTATTTTGGATTTTCCTTTATTGCCTCTACCGCCTTTTCATCTTCCCTCTCTGTATGGTCCTTAATCAGGGCTTGTATTTCCCTATCTATCTATCTATCTATATATCTATATATCTATATATCTATATATATATATCCCTTTGCTTTGTCCGGAGCGATAGGGCGCGTCCCTCTGTGGCGAATGTGGGAATACACCTTTCTTCGGTGTAAGGGCTTTCTCTGCCCTCGTGGACCATTGGGCCCGTTTGGGGACCCGGCTGATCTCCTGCTTCTTTTTCTTTCTTTCTCCTTTAACCCATTCTTTCTGGCTTCTCCCTGTTTTTTTGGCGTTGTTCTTTGGACCTTGATTTGACCCTTTCCTTGGCCCTTGGGTGTGGGAGGTGGTTGCCCTGCACCCTTGTCGCTTTCCAACCAAACCCAAACCCTGTCCCTGCCACTTTTCACCGCGCGTTGGATGAGAGTGGCCGCCTTTCAGGCACAGGGACTGGGTGCGGGTGTATCTCCCCTGCGTGACATCTATCGGCGGTGGGACCAAGTGTGCCCACACTTCGCCTTTCCCTTGTTGGAGTCGGTGGTGGCTGGATGCGCGCGGGGGATGAAGTTCTTTTTTGTTTTGCTATGGACACTTCTCCCCCTCGGCTTACGACTACTGCTTCTCATTCCCGGACTACTACTTCTCTCAACACTCGGGTGGTGGGCAACCAGGCCCTCGAGTCCTTTACCACTGGAAGACCGCAACCTAATGGGGTTGACCCCCCTGTGGAAGCGGAACGCTTGCACTCTCCTTTTCCGTTGCCGACCCCAGTCCGTCCCTCGACTACGCCCTTGGACCTACACTCTCTGGAGCAGGGGTCTCGCCCCAGCCCACTTCAGCCACCTTCGGGCAAGTCAAGTTCCACCGAGGACTTGCCCCCACAACCCGGCTTCTTGCTCTCCCCATATGCCCCCCTCACCCGCCGTCAGCCCACCTCCCCACGGAGAGAGCCTCGCGGCGGACGGGGGAGCCGGCATTCACGGCCGTCCTATCGACCGTTGAATATCCCAGTCCATTTCGACTCTACAGCCTCCCTCTCCCTCCCAAGTATCCACAAATTCCTGGTGATTCGGCCTACATCTGGGTCCCTCCCGAACAACTCTGAACGGACGTTCCAGGCGATCCGAACCCACAGCAACTCCAGCCGCTATGACGTACGCCCACAGAGGGATGGCTCCCTCCTCGTAAAATCACGCTCAGCCGCAGAGACGAAAGCCCTACTCTCCGTCACTGAGGTCCTTGGATGCTCGGTGTCCGTTTCCCCACACCCTCGCCTGAACCAGAGTCAGGGCACTATTTACGCCACCCGCCTATTGTCGGTCGCAGTGAACGAGCTCCTGGAGGACCTCGCACCCCAAGGAGTCACTAAGATCTATCGTTTCACATCCCGACAGGGAGGCACCCCCTCCCCCACCCCACGTCTGCTCCTTACTTTCAACACACTAATCCCCCCCGGCCGCATTGTATGGGGTATGGGAGACCGCGCCTCATGCGAGTTTTCTATCCGCCCATACGTCCCAGACCCGACCCGTTGCTTCAAATGCAATAAATTCGGACACGTTAGCTCCGCTTGTCGACAGCCGCATCAATTATGTGTTCACTGTGGACGACTCGCTCACCCTGACAGGTGCCCCAACACACCCAAATGCTCCAACTGTGAAGGCGCACACCCCTCTTCATCCCGAGAATGCCTTTTCTTCAGGTTCGAGAAGGAGGTCCGAGGCCTACAGGTGACGGACTTCCTTAGCCCCCGTGAGGCACGCGACAGGGTGCGGAGTCGGGAGGTGAGGCCGGGGGTGTCCTATGCCGCTGCTCTCGGCTCTATCATCTCGGCACGCCGCCCTGGCCTGCCGCCGAAACCCCCCCAAGCCACTGCTCCCTGTTCCCCTCAAAGAAAACCCTCGCAGGACCCGACGGTTTCCTGTCCCCCCACCATTCCTCCTCTTCCCGCACCTCACCTGCCACGAATCCCCCAGGTGTCTGGGACCAGGACACCCAGGTCCCATCCACCTCAAACCCCGCCTTCCCAGTACCCCCTGCACACGCCCGAACCTGCCGCCCGGAGCAAGCCGTCGAGGCGGAGACGCCGGAGCGTGTCACCGGACCCTCCGGCCTTCCAACGTCTCTCTCCCTCTTCCCCTCGGACCAAGAAGACGGCTCGGATCCTCACTCCGCCCACCACGTCTACTATGTCCATCTCTCCCCATCGCAGAAGTCCCACCACTCTACCCCCACAGACTCTGACAATAGTGGCTGAGATCCACGACCCGCCCCGGACGACGGGACCCAGTCCGAACAATATCCTCTCCCCCGAGGATCCGGTGGATGCGGCCCTGGCGCAGCTGCACGGTGTGACCGAGGGAAGCTCGGCCGCGCCCACGCCCACGAGTCTTATGGATCTGCCCTTGCCTCCTGGTGCCATTTTCTCCACCCCTCCACGAGACTACTCTGATTCACCTCCTTCCACCCCCATCGTACCTACTCCCCCAACATCCCCGGCCCCCTCCTTGTCAGCTACCCTGTGTACGCCCTCCCTCCCACCCGCCCGGTCCTTTTGGTACCCCTTATCACCACCTCGAGTCCGCCATGAGACCCCGGACAGGCGGGGTAGCGCCACTTTTGGGGCTACCGTGCCCCCTCCTGGTCCGACCATAGAAGCCCGTCACAGTACATCCGACCCTCTCAGCCCACGATGTTCCTCTGCCTGCCGTGATCCACGCCTCCGGTCTCGCTCGGCCGACTCGATCCCGCCACCTCCGCGGGGTTCGACAGGCCGACCGATTCCTTCCCTGGTGAACGGTAGATAGCCAGCCATGCTCCCGACCAAGCCTTCAATTTCGCGAACTCCGGATCTCCCTTCATACTCCAACCTCCTAGCACCTACACCTTTACCCATCCCCCTTCATCAACTAATGGATCCCCCGAAAACCACAATAGTCCACTGGAACTGTCGAGGAATATTCGCAAATTATGAAGGCCTTACCTCCCTGCTTGCCACTTCCCGTCCGGTGTGTGTCTGTCTCCAGGAGCTAATCCTGGGGACCAGGCCCATGCCCTGCCCTACTGGTTATTTTTGCACCGCCACCCCGCCTCCTACCTGCACTCGAAGGGGAGCTGCCATCCTCGTACACCACGCAGTCCCCTTCTACAACCTCTCCATCCGGTCCCCACTACAGGTGACTGCCGTCCGGCTCTCCCTGGATAGACAGTACACCGTCTGCTCCATCTACCTCCCCCCCACGCTCAAGTCTCCCGCGACGACCTGGTGGAAGTCGTGGAACAACTCCCTAGGCCCTTCCTACTGCTGGGCGATTTCAATAGTCGCCACCCCTTGTGGGGCGACACACGCACCACCTATATGGCCCCAACCCTGATATCCGTCATGACCGAACTCTCCTTCGAGTGCCTCAACAATGGCTCTCCTACTTTTTACCATGCCACCACCTGCACTCCATCCTGTATAGACCTGTCCCTCGTTTCAACTGATGCCCTCCTAGACTTCACGTGGCAAGTCCTCCGAGAGGACCATGGAAGTGACCATCTCCCCATACAACTCACCCTTAATCGACCCGACCAGACTGTTCGGGTACCGGTAAGGTGGGTTACTACCAACGCGAATTGGGCCCGCTTCCGCGACAACACCTATACCACCCTTACAACTGCCCACTTCCCATCCATCGACGAGTGCATCGCTTACTTCGAGTCCGTCGTTCTAGCGGCCGCAAGCACTAGCGTACCACAATCCTCCGCCTACCCCCGCGCCCGACGGGTGCCTTGGTGGACCCCGGAGTGCGCGGAGGCCGTGCGCGCCAAGAAGAAGGCAACTCGGCGCTTCTACCGGACGCGACTCCCCATCCATCGCACGGAGATGCAGCGGGTCAGGGCCATCGCCCGCCGCACAATGAAGACAGCGCGCCGAACCTCTTGGCGTGCCTTTGTGTCCGGCATCACCGCCAACACACCTTCGGCTACCATCTGGAAGAAGGTGCGGGGTGTCGAGAGGCGACATGTCCCCTCCCGACCCCCGGTCCTCCGGACTAACGACGGACTCCTATGTGAACCCAAGTCGGTGGCAGACCACCTTGCTTCTACCTTCGCCGCCGTTTCTTCCTCTACAGCCAATTCCGTACCCGCCCCTGACGATAGCCCCTCTCCACCGTCCATAGACAGCACCTACAACCGATTGTTTACCATGCGTGAACTACAGGCGGCACTGGCCTCTCGACGATCCCCTTGTCCCGGTCCGGACGGTATTCCGTACGGCATGCTCCAGCACATCCACTCTACCTTACAAATTTTCCTGCTGGATCTATACAATCGCATATGGATAGAGGGCGCCTTCCCTCTAGGTGGAAGGAGGCCCACGTCATCCCTATCCCCAAACCCGGCAAAGATTCCCTGGACCCCACAAACTACAGACCAATCGCCCTGACGTGTTGTGCCTGCAAGATCCTCGAGAAAATGGTTGCCACGCGATTATCGTTCGTCCTTGAACATAACAATTCCTTCCCGTCTACCCAGTCCGGCTTCAGACAATTCCGCTCCACCACTGATCCCCTCCTGCTTCTCAGCCGAGACATACAGGATGCCTTCGACAATGGACAGTTCGTACTGTCAATTTTTTTTGACATCCAGAAGGCCTATGACACCACCCGTCGAGCAATGATCCTCGGTCAGCTCCGACATCTGGGCCTCGTCGGAGCCATGCCGACCTTCATCAGAGGCTTCCTCCTCTTCCTCTCAGTCCTCTCTGACACCTTTGTGCAGGAGGACGGGGTCCCACAGGGAAGCATCCTCAGTGTTCTCTGCTTCTCCGTCGTGATGAACACGGTCTCACAATGCCTTCCACCCACCATCCGCTCTTCCATTTACGCGGATGACCTTGCAATCTACTTCGCAGGGCGAGAACCGTCTGTTGTTCAACGACAGATGCAGCTCGCCATCTACCGGGTGGAAAGGTGGGCGACGTCGGTGGGTTTCCGCCTCTCCATCCCTAAGTCCAAGTGTATGGTCTTCAGTAGAAGAAGACCCACAGCCCTTCCTCTACCCTCTCTCACATTATACGGCAGGCCTCTTGAGGTGGTACCCTCCACGCGTTTTCTGGGCATGACCCTAGACCGACGGCTCAATTGGGTTCCCCATCTCAAGCCTAAAGCAATCCCTTCGACGCCCCCTCGCTCTCCTGGATCACCTCTCTCACACCACATGGGGTGCAGATCGACGCTCTCTTCTTCGCCTTTACACTTCCATAGTGCAGTCGAAGCTGGACTATGGTAGTGCAGTTTACGGTTCAGCCTCCACCGCCCGCCTCCGTATCCTGGACCCGGTACTTAATAGAGGCCTCCGCCTCGCCACCGGTGCCTTCCGCTCCTCCCCAGCCTCCAGCCTCCATGTGGAATGCGATCATCTCCCTCTCGCCCTCCGACGGGGTCTTCTCCTCATGAGGACATACCTCCGTGCACAGAGGCTACCTTCTTCGCTTCTGGGCACGGTGGTTTCAGAACTACCACCTCAGGGACGGAGCTGGCACTTCACTGAAGCGGTCCGCTCTTTCCAACATGCCCGCCCCCTCAGTTCTCCCCATTTCATTCAGCATCTACCCCCCTTGGATCCTCACCCCTATCAAGTTTTGCAAGGATCTGTGCACCCTACCGAAGACTACCACGAGCGCCATGATATACAGGTCACTCTTCCGCGAACACGCAACCCAACACCCGGACGCAGTCGCCATTTACACGGATGGTTCCCGCTCGGAAGCCGGTGTGGCCTCCTCAGCGGTGATTCTGTCCCAGCCGCTTTCCCGGGGCGTCGGCCTGCCCCGCGAGGCCTCCGTTTTTTCGGCGGAACTTTTCGCCATTACGGAGGCCCTCGATATTGTGCGCACCCACTCTGCCAGCTCCTTCGTCATTTATTCGGATATTCCCAAAGTGCACTCCTCCCTGGAAATATTTAACCCCCCCCGCTCGTCTGTACCATCCAGCAAACCTTCCACTGTCTAACGACCCTCCAACACAAGACAATCGCCTTCTGCTGGGTCCCGGCTCATGTCGGCATCCAGGGTAACGAGGCGGCGGATCGCTGCCGGCCTCCTCCCGACCCCTCCCTTTCTCCGACTTCTTCCCGACTTTCCGCTCCCACTTCCGCTCCATATGGCAGCGGGAATGGGACCAGGCCACACAAAATAAACTCCACACGATCAAGCCACGAATAGGATACTGGGCCTCCTCATTCCACCGGTCCCGCCATAAGGAAGTAATCCTAGCCCGTCTCCGCCTAGGCCACACCCGCATTACCCACGGACACCTTATGGCGAAATCACCAGCCCCGCTTTGCCCTACCTGCCATACCCCTATCACTGTCACACCTGGTGGAATGCACAAAGTTGTCTGCTCTTCGTCGCAGGTGTTTCCCTCTCTCGGCCGAAGATCCCATACCCGACCGGCTACGATCCATACTCGCCGACTGCCCCCACTTTTCAACGGAAGCGATTCTCTTCTTCCTTACTCACTCCCAGCTGCTCCATCGCATTTAAAACCATACCCCTCCTACCCACTATCCAGCGACTGACACTTACTCACTCCCCTAGTCTACTACCCCCAACACAGTAACATCACCCAATCACCGCCTCGCCGAGATATGTACCGCCCTTTTAGGTACGAATCGGCGGTAAATCAGAGAGAGAAAGAAAAAAAAAAAATATATATATATATATATATATATAATCTCTCTTATCTTTGCAGGCTGAATAGATATGGCTTCTCACGCATCCTTCACAAGATCACATTCAAGAAAGACACTTGATGGTGTAGACTATATAGAGAGAGCAGAATTTCCACATGGGATGCTTCCAACGGGCAAAGATGTCATACAGAACATGCTGTATTTGCTGCGGCCGAAACGAGCAGGCCAAGCCCAACGTTCCAGAGATGCAGCAGCTTATTTGCTGGCAGAACTGGTTCAGGAGCATTTGCTCTTCTGCAATCTATACACCATACAAACCAAGCATATAAAGAAAAACATCTTGAAGCTGTATGGTAATTTTGTGATACTGATTCAGACACGGAAACAGCGACAAAATGAGTTTCCGTGAAAGATCCAAGGCCTTCAACAAAAGGGCAGAACAGGTGTTGGATATCTTCTGCCAGGACTCTGCAACACGTAAGCAGCTGGAACTGAACATGGAATGGGCCTTTCTCGAGGATCAAACGACCCAAAGGAAAATGTACTGAGAGGACTTTGTTGATCGGAAGTGGATGAAAACAATGGAGCGCCGGAGAAAGGACTTACAAAGCCTAGAGAAGATGAGAGAAGATGCAGAAAAAGAGACACCTCTGCAAACCACTTGCCTCTTTTGAGGACAGTAAACAGTCAGAAGAATCAGATGATCAGGGTATGGACACTGACAAAACATACTCTGATATACAGAATCAGAGTTCTGCTGATGGAGAAGATGGCCCCGGTGTAAAGAAGCGGCGGATGTTGTCAGTTACAGTGACTCAGCAAAGCGATGAACTACCACCCAGATACCAGCATATCCGTGAGAGCATTAGAAAAGTGCGACCAAAATTCTACGGAACTGGAAATGTTTGGGAGAACATGGAAGCAGTATCAGACAAGCAGGCAAAAGCATTGAGGCACTGACATTAGACGAGATTGTCAAAGAAATCACGAACACTAATGAACAGGTTGTGGCGACTTATTCCGCTGATAGTTCCAAGAAACGGCGCAGGGTCATTTTCTGTTCAGGGCATCACAGTACAGGTCCTTACCCACCATAGGCATTGCTTCAGAGTCCAGAGAGAACTTAGCTGCGCTAAAATGGCAGTCTTGCAGATCCTGCAGGCTGCAAGTGGTGTCGAAGCCAAAACTCTCTTTGAGAAGATAGACTTTGTCATAACAGATCAGACAGCTCACATCATCGATGTGGATGAGATGGTGGCAGAAAGTCTGGACTCTGAACATGTCCCTGATCATCTGTTCTGCAATGTACACCCAACACTGATGTTCAACAGGGTTGTCACCAAGCAGTGGTCTGAAATAGAGAACACGCTGGGAAGGGACAAGATATATACTCAAACTTCTTGGTCAGTGCAACAACAGCAGCAGCGAGTGTCACTGAGCAAGCCCTTGACTGCACGACCCGGCTGATCAACCATGACTTGGACCACAAGCCATGGAATAAGGCCAGTGAATTTGATCTCCACATAGCCCCCAAACCAAACAAGTCGGTCAGTCTTAAGGACGAACGCTTCAATCGCTTGACGCTCACCTGTGCTATCTGCGTCTACCATCTGGATGATGTGGCATCGTTCCTGTAGAAGTATGATCATGTCACCAACCAGCTAGCCTGCATCGTCAGATGCTTCCTGGACTTGGACTTCCTGAAGGTCATGTATTGTGCTGGTGCCCTCATTGGACTCCACCTGGTTGAGCCTTACATGTCACTAACAACGTCATCAAAAACAACGTACTCAAAGATAATTCCTGCATTCCAGGAGCTGTACAAGGAACTGACAGACTGATCCTGCTAACCTCCTAAATATAGATGAACCAACGTTCAAGTTTGTGTCCAAGGACATGTTCCAACACGAAGTATGACCAGGATATCTGGAGGCCATAGTCAAAGTAGCCACCTCATTTCAACCCCCAAGTGATCAAGTTCCTGAATATGATCCTCCCCAAGTTGGCTGCTGGATTCCAGAAACAGAAGGGGGATACTTTTGGCTTTGGAGACTATGATGAGTTCAGAGATGTCCCTTGCCTACAGGGACACCCAAAGCTAGAGAAAGCACCAATCCACAACCTGACTGCAGAGCGCAGTGTTGGCTTCGTGAATTATGAGCTCTCAAGGAGGGGTGCCAAACAGCTTGGTAGTGTATCTTCAGCCCAAGTGAAAGCCAAGTCAACAGATCTGATTGACCAACGGCAGCCAGGGTCATTCAGGAACTATAGCAATATTGTTAGAAAAGGAGGCAGAATACCAGAAATCATGCTGACATGGAACACTAAACACAAGGAACTCAAGAAGCAAGGCCTGCAAGACAAGGAAATTGCTAATCTGACAGTAGATCGCAGGAGAAACAAGGACCTTGAGGTGCTGAAAACCATGGGAGGTCCATATACATCAGCTGATGAGTACGTAGCATCAGATATCGATGACACCAAGTTATCACGCCTTTACCTGGAGGTTCGCTACGCTCGCGACACGTCGTTTTCACTGCCCAAAACAAGCGATCTGTTCCGTCTCATGAGTGACCACAGGAAGCTTCCAATCAAAACGTATGCAGTAAACCTGAAACTGTACTTGAGCAACATCACTTCCAATGCAGAGGTGACACTGGAGGATTTCAGCCAGGCGATGGACACACTTCTGAGCAAAGACAACTAAGACACCTACAGTTGCAGTGAAACGCTACCCTTATGATTCGCAAATTGAACAATGCTAACAGAAAGTGTGACGCTATACAGTTTCTACTGTGTTCTAACATGTTTCCTATGTATATCTCATTGTTTGTTGCAGAGTAAAACTCATCAATATAATTTTCATATTGATTTTCAGACTTGTCATCCCCATTAGAATTCCATTTTGAGAGAAAACTGGCATGTACAGGGGGGTTATAATGGACTACTGGCTCATGCAGTGGTATCTCCACACTTAGACCATCTCCATATTTTAAAAGGAGGACCTGAAAAAAGTGTGCTTTGTTCGAATATGACCATTTCTTGTGCAAATGAACAGAAATACAGTTGTCATTGCATGGCCCAAACAGTATTTCTGTTCATTTGCACAAGAAATGAAGGTTATATTTGAACAGAGCACCAAAATACACTAGAAAAATGTATTTTTGATTTCAACTTCAGGCCATGTCATTTGCGACATAATTACCCGTAACATTTCCTTTGGGACGCTTTAAAAGTTCAGATAAAACATAACATCGAGCTAGTAATTGAATAATTTCAAGAAAATTTCCTTGTGGAGTTCCATGATCATCCGTAATTCTATGAGCTCGAAAAAGTAAATCGTTTGTAGTGAGTGTTATTACATCAACAATACGTCGCAATATCTTGCGCTAAAAATTTACTTCGTGCACACTTTTTCGTCTGTTGATTGTATCAATAATAGAATTAGTTTCCCAGCGATAGTACACCGCGCAGGAAATAGCGTGAAATAGCGTGTTGATCGGATTCTTCGTGTTGTTCAATATTACGACTTATATGAACCCAGTCCGCTGTTCCTTGCACAAAACTTAAATCTAAATTCAGTTGATCAAACAGCCAGCAAGGTTGACAATAGCAAATATTTAATTTCGTTGAATAACACAACCATTGCCTCCTAATTTTGAACTTTTCATTGTTTTGCGATTTTTAGTAGTACTTTTCATTAAAGCCTCTATGGCGGTGTCAAAAAGAGACCAGGATCTTAATAAATCTAGGATTGGAATTTAAAAGTTACACTTAGTGGTTAGGATAAAGAAAATTTAAATTATATTTATAATGAAAGTTATGTTACTAATTAAATGGGTATAACAAAAGGATATATAATTAAACTACATGGAAATTAACTTAAATGAATGGCTAAAGTGACTAAATGCAATTGACTAAACATAAATGACTAAAAGAAATGATAAATGACGATATATATTTATATAAATATGTGCAGGAAAGCTTATTGCTCAAGTTAATAAATAAATCAGAACTAGAGGCTAGAAAACCCCAAAATGGAATCTAGTGAATGAGGAGATGCAGATGACAGCCTCCAAGTGTATTTCTCTTATCACTGAATTATTTACGAAAGAATCTATTTTCTTTGCCGATGTGGTAGCAGAGAGTACCAGCATTCAGAAAGAACCTTATAATAAAAATTATGAATGCAAGTTATATTGAAAATCGAAAGACACACATTTACATTACACAATTGAAGCAAACAAAAAAGAATCACAATAGTACAAATATCAAAACATCACAAATTCTAAACAATAAAATAAAGAATAACAAAAGTTACAAGACAAGTCGGGCTGTACTCACCAGGAGGTAATGTATCTCAAAGAGAAATGAGGTTAGAGACGACTTGTCAGACAAATAACCTATCGCTTCTGAAACGAACGTATGAACACACACTGATCGTTTAGAAAGAGTCAATGTGGGAGTAGAATTATGTTGCAAATTTATAGTCTTAAGTTATTTTAGCTTTAGTAAACTGGGCATTTAAGATGAACTGATAGGATTAATTCTGGCCAAGAAGAGTATCTTCTTGACAGGCGGTTATGCCCGTCTTTATCTTTGGGAAATGGACCTTTAGGTTGACAAGGACCAATTTTAATAATCAATCTTTTTTGTTCAGGGGTAAGAATTTCAGAAAAATTAGCTCTGTCTGATGACTGAATAATTTCTTCTCCGACATTAATATGTTTTTGCGTTAAAGGTACAGGCTGTAAAGGAGTAACAGATGAATCTGGCTCTAGTTCCGGTAATAGCTGTTCTTCCAGAGTGGCAACGCCTTCGGGTTGAATACTGCAATCGCTGTTACTACTGCTACCACAAATTACTGTCGATACTTCTGAGACTGCGTCAGGCTTATTTGAATGAGAAGTAGAAGGCGTGATTGTTTTAAAATATGTTGATAATTTACACATTTTTTGCGAGACTTTTTTTCAGATTCTTCTCTCTCTCTCTCTCTCTCTCTCTTGAAATTCCACTCAGTTTCTTAGAAGACATTGTCCGCAATAATAGTAACAAATACATTATTTTATCCGAAGCTAATTCTCGAAAAAAATACAGGATTTCCATTGAGTAACAAAAAAGTTTGTAAATTTTACTGCAAAATTTCTATTGTTTTAAAGTATAAAAAATATACAAAATTTAATTAAATTGTTACTTTAGCCGCGCATTGTTAATAGCAAACGTACGTGCCTATAAGTTACATCATTCGATTGAAATTTATATAGTACAATATTACATTATGCTATTACATAGTTTGTGATAACGTTTAAATGAAATTAATTTACTTACACAAATTTAACTTACTTATGAAAATTAAGCAATTAATTGTAACAAATACTGACAATAATAATGCGCTTACCTTAAAAGTAAATCACTTTACAAATATTTTTCACTTATAGCTTATAAAAGTTTATAATAAAGTGATTATTTTATTAAAATTTAGGTTACAATCAGCAATTTAAGCGCGCAAGAAACGCAAGCTGTCACAGCTACAAACAAATTACATATACTAACTCAGTGGCGTAGCTACGGAGCAGAGTTAGTAACTAACTTCGCCCCTTCTCAGCGAGTAGTGCAGTTTATGCAGTTTATTCTACTCAGCGTCAATAGGGCGAAATAGGGTATATAAGTCCAAGCAATAATCATCTTTACAGTAGGAATTTTTAAGTGCTAATTTATACATTTCACGTGAGTAACTTTTCTGTTTCAACAAAATATTTGTTGTCTGACGAGCCAAGTCGTTATATTGTTGAGTCAAAACAAGACAGACTGCAAGATTCATTGTTGATAAATTTGCAACATAGGTAAACATTCAATGTGGCAAATTTTGCGCCGCCTATTTTTGCGGCACCTGGAGCAAACTGCTCCAATTGCTCCACAGTAACTACGCCCCTAATTCCACGTCTTGTCAGGCAAACAATTTTAAGCCTGACGTCTCTTTGAAACATGCTATGATGTAAATCTTATGATTTATTTATAATGTTATAAAGTTATTTGGATATTCACTATACGTAAAGTTAATTAGTATTTTAATTGATTTATTACTTTGTATCCACTGAATAACCAAGTTTTAACGTTCGAAGTCAGGCAAATTCGTTTCTGCTTGACGACTTGCTGCTGTGCCAAATGTCCAAAATGCTGCGCTGAATTGCCAAATCCCTTTTTTTTTAAACTTAATCTTGTTTTCAATAATATGTATATTATATACTTTATAAGGTGGGTTGGGTGGAAAATAATTGTCCCAAGTTACTTAACATTTAAAAATTGATTTAGTTCAAAGAAAAATTTGGTGAAAGAACTAATTAATAGCCTAATTAATAGATTGGAGTTCAAGTATAAATAAATAAGGTAAGGCGATGTTATATTTCCTAAATTTATGCCAGTTAAAAATATTCTAATTATCATACATATAACATAATACATATCACAGTCAAGTATCAAATTTTATATATATATATATATATATATATATATATATATATGTGTGTGTGTGTGTGTGTGTGGCCAAACCAGAGCCGTTTGTGCAAACTGCTTCACTTGCTCACCTCGAAACCGAAGTTTATTCTGTTCTTAATCAAAATTTGATGAAAAATAGATGGTTGTTGTGCTTCTTTCGCCTCTTAAGAGATTTGAAAAACTAGAAGGTAATCCATTGTAAATGACAATCATGTCGCAATAATTAATTATTAATTAATAATACAATAATTCTAATAGTTTCATTCTAAATTCCTACAATAGAGGTCATATTATTATTAATACGAGGAATCCAGTTTAAAATTTAACCCTTTCACTACGGCATATCTTTGAAGCGAATTATGATGTATGAATTCGAATTATAATACGTATATCCCCTCATTTTCAACCCGAGAGGGAGATACCCTCTGTTTATAAACTACACCCGGAGTTCAGAAAAGATTAGTTGGTTTATTTACCACACCCGAATTTGAGAGCAAATTGGACGTGTAGTTTATATGCCACACCCGGAGCGAAAGGGTTAAATTCTGATTAATTGGAGTAAATGTGTTTTTGTGTTAGTCCGGTGTAACTGTAGGCTGCTCTTCCATACAACCATTCACTCATAACCCTGTTATATACAAGTTATCTTTTTATTCACTGGTACCATAAACCTCGTTTCCTTTTAAACTCGCTCTTCCAAATTGTATTTTTATTAAAAAAAAAAAATCAACATAATTCCGCTAATAATTACTAAGTTCCCTTTTCTTCCCTTTGATAGAGAAACGCATAACGTCGGGGCTGTGGGCGCTCTTCGGAAGGTGAAAAGTGCCATTTCCGTAGCGCGGTACGTGATGGAATACACCCAACACACACTACTCGTCGGCAGTCAAGCTACAGAATTCGCTCGCATGATGGGATTTCCAGAAGAGAACTTGACAACGCCCGAGTCGGAATTAATGTACTCAAATTGGAAAGAGAACTATTGCCAGCCCAACTTTTGGAAGAACGTTCAACCTGACTCTACCAAGTCCTGCGGTCCTTATACACCGATAATGACAAAGCGCAGCGTCGACAAACCCTTAACGGAGATGGAGGACGTTTCTTCCTACAACCACGACACTATTGGAATGATTGCCATCGACTCACAGGGCCAAATTGCTGGCGGAACATCGACGAACGGATTGAGGCACAAAATCCCTGGCAGAGTTGGAGATTCACCAATACCCGGTTGTGGAGCGTACGTGGATAAGAAGATTGGAGGAGCCGCCGCCACTGGGGATGGTGACGTCATGATGCGTTTTATGCCTAGTTTGGTTGCCGTTGACGGCATGCGCATGGGACAAACCCCCGATGAAGCAGCTGCTTCAGCTCTCCAGAGGATAGTTGAGTATTACCCTTCTTTCTCCGGAGCAGTTGTTACGCTTAGTATCAAAGGAGAGTACGGGGCAGCCTGTAACAATTTGCATGATAGCATCTTCAGATTCACAGTTGGAAATGTGAATGAAGGTGTTCATTTACAATCTGTTTCATGTTTAGAGTTCAGCGCATTTAATTCAACTTCATCAGTGGAATAAGTTTTATAGTTATTTATGTCCAACAGAAGGAAATATTTTTCCAGATCTTTCACGCACTTCCTCTTACGACCTTTTCATCGTTATCTAATTAAAAAAAAATTGTTATTTTATTTTGTGACTAAAAACAAACGCTGCGAGTGTTGTCCTTGAATTTGTACGTGGGAAGACAACGAATGAGGGTTAGATAAAAACATTTTTCAGGATGGTTGAAACATTCAAACCTTTTATTAGATTTCAGGTCTGCCTTTTATTTCTACTTTACTGATATGTCTCGTGTCTGGCACCAACAAAAAGTACCTCATTTGGTAGATAAATTTTGTTGCAAATTTTGACACTAATTTAATTTCTTTGTAAATGGCCTTTGTGTAAATGAAGAGAGTGAAAATATGTAAATTAAGAACGATATTCCTTATGAAAGAATTTACTGAATGGGTCTGTCATTTTTACTTTTTATCTTAATTTTTTTTTCATTTGATTACAGTTTGTCGCATTTCCTTTAGAGGAGTCGTCAAAAGAACGGTGGTTCTTAAACTTCGGTCCACGAGATCGGAATTGAAAAAAAAAAATATAAATAAAAAATATGCCTATTTCCCTCAACGTTTCAAACCTTTTCATACGCTTCGTATACTCGCCTGTCCAGGACCCAAGAGCTTCTCATTTACATGCAACTAAATGCATTCGCTTATCATTTTCTGTATAGTAGTTGATATTTATTTATTTATTTATTTATTGTGTTTGTGTGGAAAATAATTTTGCAGGGATGTTGGCCTGACTGGTGCGCAACATGAAAGTTAAATTTACTGGTCCATCCAACAAAAAAAAGGTTGGAAACCATTGGTCGGTAAATATTTCTCAGAACACACAACCCGAAATTACATACCAGATAATAATTTTCTGATGTATTGTAATGCGTTTTAATAGAATCTGGTATCCGTTTTTTGTAGAGTTGAGCGGGTTTCGAGATAAATAATTTTTTTTCAAAGAAATGTGCATCTCGAAAGCTGCTCAATTTCACCAAAAACGGACAGCAGATTCTGGGTATACGTATAATTTAGCGTCGGAAATTATAACATTATTATTATTATTATTTAAAGTATGAAAACTATATTACAACTGATAAATGTCATTAATGGATATAATCAAATGTGCAAATAAGTTAGTTTTATATTTTTCTCCATAAGAATTCGTGAATATGGCTGGGAAATAAGGCGCGTGATGTATACCATGTTGACGACGTAGCCGCTTCTTTGGCCGGTTAGGTCAACTGTACGCCCTTGACGATTGGTTAGGTTAAGTTATGATATTTTCGTTGAAACTAACAAAAATATCACGACTTAACCTAACCAATCGTCAAGGGCGTACAGTTGACCTAACCGGACAAAGAAGCAGCTACGTCGTCAACATGGCGCATTTATCAGTTGTAATATCGTTTTAATACTTTTAATTAAGTTATATTGAGGCTTACGTATTTTTTGTTGATATTAAACGTATAAATAATTTCCGACGCTAAAGTATACGTATACAGATTCTGTTAAAACGCCCCAAAGTACATTAAATAAATTACTTTTTTGCACGCTTACTTTTACGGTGAGTATATTGCCTATTACAATAGAAAATATTTCGGTCTTTTCTATAATTACACTCTTTTCCAGTTTGGATATAAACGAGTTTTTAATATCACACCGTGATTTGCTAAAAAATCCAAAGCTTTACCTTCGTCTAATAGTTGGGTGATTAATACAAAAATCGTTCAGATCTAGCAGAAAGTGTGAAATTTGGCATGAAGTTATCTTTAGCCATAGAAACATTTCCAGGTTGGGGACACGCTGGGACCTCACTCTGGCGGCCATTTTAAGCAAATTCAAAATGGCTGCCTCGATTCTACGGCCAAAACCATAAAATGCCATATCTCAGGAATTACTGGGCCGATTTTGATGATCTTGGGCTCGTTTCTTATACTTTTGAGGATGCCTGATCAATCTAATTATGTTTCGAGGTCAAGGTCATTTTTTTTACCCTAAAACACCTACATCGCTCTATCTCTGAAACGGCTGGGCCAAATTAGATTATCTTGGGCTCGTTTCTGTCAGATTTCATAGCTCCGTGGTTGCGGTTGTCAGGAAGTCACAACCGCGCGGTTGCAGTTACGATTGCGATTGTTTGGTTTAAAGTTGAATTATCACTGTAACCTGTGTGAACTTATGGAGAATAAGAGCAATACTGGCAAATCAAAGATTAACGCGTTTTAGCCACACTGTCTGACTGCAAATTCAATCATTATTCAATAGTCAAGTGTGTTTCCAGGGTGCGGTACGAGGACCCAACGCGTTATGCACCCCACCAACCACTTTCCCCAACCTCCGCCATCTGAAAGAGAATATATTTAGTTATATAAAACTGATCAAGAACATTGGGCAATGAGGTGACGTGTGTGTATATATAGTATATAGTCTAAAAGTCACTAAAGGGGAAATATCACTAAAGCTAAGCTGAATGGCAACAGCAAGGCATAAACGAACCAACGCGGCTGTTCGTATTGTTTTGGGCTAACCTAGAGATGTTTTTTCCTATCTGACCTATTCGTTGGTGCTGAGTGTAATTAGGTGGTGTTTCTAAGGTGACAAATGGGGTAGGAAGTTGTCCGTACTTAAGTATAGGTAGGGGTAATGTCTATAGCTTCTAAATTGGTAATGTAGGAGAGAGTTAGGTAGGCTGTTTGTGGGACACAGGAATCTAATGGTAGGCTCCCAAAGGAATATCTAATTCAACGCACCGGTAAGTGCCTTTGAGTGTTTGCTAGAACCTAAGTAACCTAACTGGGGTGTCTACCCGACGCTATCACATTTGGCGACGAGGATGGGATTCAATTAAGCTCATGGGATTCAATTAAGCTCATGGGATTCAATTAAGCTCATTGGATTCAATTTGGCTCATTGGATTCAATTTGGCTCATTGGATTCAATTTGGCTCATTGGATTTAATTTGGCTCATTGGATTTAATTTGGCTCATTGGATTTAATTTGGCTTATTGGGTTCAAGTGGTGGTTTGGAAAATTGGATGTAGCCTAGTGGGTCGTCCGATTTGGTTTGTTTGTGTGGGTAAGCTACCGAACTATAGCGTAGGTCCCGCCGGCCTAACTCTAAAACTAATTCCTACTCAGCCCTAACTCTAATACTAATTCCTACTCAGCCCTAACTGGGGAGTAACTAGATCAAATTTAAACCAAATTAACCTACTTCACGTTATTTGGCCTAATTCGGTTTTGCTCTAGCATGTCGGTGATTGGCCATATAAGCCCCTACGAAGACTGGGGAGGACTTCGAAGGTTATGCCACTAGGGTGAGGTTTTTCGAGGCGAATTCCATTCCTGATGCTAAGAAAGTACCTACCTTTTTAACTATAATAGGCCCTAAAACGTTTGGTTTAGTTATGGACTTAGTTTCTCCTGAAGCACCGGAAACTTGCACCGATAACACCAGTACACATTTGAAAACTTGTCGATCGATCTTTACAAACTAGTTGGTGATTCTGTATAATTTGAGTGCGCTGATCTCAAAAATATAGTTAGTTTTTCCCTATCACGTATGGTTTTCTTACTACAGGGTGTGTCATAAATCCCCCATTTATCCCCAAATGTGAACCATCTTATCGAGACCAACATTGGATTGCACATGCTAAACCATAAATTTTGTTGTTATAGACTACAGTAACGCTTACATAATAATGTAGGGTAAATATATATAACAACCAGTCCCGTTCCCAGCAAAATACTCTCCCCTCCCATCAATGGGTGGTTAACATTTGGGGACAGATGAGGTATTACAACACCCCTTGTAGCACGAAATCTTTAGGTGATAGAGTAAAACCTAATTAAAGCAGAATTAAATAGCTCCTAGCTCTTGGACAAGCATATTGCTTGTTTATGAAAGAATAAAAAAATAACAAAGAAACAAAATATATTGGTGCTACTGTAGTATGCGGTCTACCGACGATTGGTTAGGTTTAGTCATGATATTTTCGTTAAAACTAACGAAAATATCATGACTAAACCTAACCAATCGTCAAGGGCGATTGACAATGGGATGTAAACAAACAATTAGTAAACAAGATAAGAAGCTATAATTAAAAGGTAGACCGCCGAATCGTAGGTAGACCGCATACTACAGTAGCACCAATATATTTACCTTCTTTTCTTGCAAACATTTCAGGACTTCTTCCAAAGACTTAAGACTACGAAGGTAGATCTGACTAATGACGACTAAACCGGTGCTTCTTTGATGTTTTCTTATGCTGTGCGTTAGGCTGATCTCGTTGCAGATACCAGCAGTAATCCGCCATCATATTTGTATGCCATCTTCCTTGATATCATCTTTCCATGGTTTTGATGTCCTGGTGAAATCGTTCCCCTTGCTCCTCACTGACATCGAGATTTTCGGGAAAACGGTCAAGATGCGAAAATAAGAAGTGAACTTTCAGGCTCATGTTGCAGCCTAAGGCGCAAAACTTTTTAAGCATATTTTCCACCAGTCTTTCATAATTTTGGCTTTTGTAGTTTCCCAAGAAGTTTTCAACAACATCTTTGAAACCAAGCCATGCTTCTTTTTCTTTATTGGTCATTGTGTTCAGGAAATGATCGTCTGTCAATAACTTTCTAATCTGAGGACCTATAAAAACACCTTCCTTTATTTTCTCGTAGCTAATCTTTGGATATTTTGAACAAATGTACTTGAAACACACACCTTCTCTATTCAATGCTTTGACATACTGCTTCATGAAGCCTAACTTAATGTGCAAGGGTGGTAGGAGGATTTTATTTGGTTCAACTAGATGTTCATGTAAAATGATCTTTAATCCTGGGGTAAGATTCTCTCTAGGAGGCCAAGTTTTCCTCTTCCAGTGCTGGTCACGTGCTCGACTATCCCATTCGCAGATGAAACATGGCATCTTAGTGTATCCTGATTGCTGCCCAAGTAACATGCAAAGGACTTTGAGATCCCCACACAATATCCATCTATGATTTTGATACTGAATTTTTTCCAGAAGCAGTTTCACGTTATCATAGGTCTCTTTTAAATGAGTAGAATGGGCTACTGGGATTGATGCATATTTGTTACCGTTGTGCAGTAACACTCCTTTTAGACTGGTTTTAGAGGAATCTATAAACAACCTCCAGTCACTGGTTTAGTATTCGATGCCTAGCTTGCACACTAATCCTGTGATGTCCTTGCAAAATACCAAGGGACCATCTTCTTCGAAAAAAGGCACGAAGTCTTTCTCACGATTTCTGTACCAAGCGAAGTATGTGTCGGATGCCAATAAATTGTTCTGCAATCTAGACCCCAAAAGTTCTGCAGAGTCCTTAGGCAGATTCAAATCCCTGATTAAGTCATTTAGTTCGGCTTGGGTTAATGGTTTAGGATCTCGGTCAGCTGTTGGCTGTTCATAAACATCATCATTGTCTGGATTTGGAGCTGAATCAGAATCTGAATTGTATTGATCCAGACTCTCGGGTGGGCGGGGAATAGGAACTTCTGGACCATGGGGTACCGGCCTTATTGCAGATGGAAGACTTGGGTATTGAAGGCTCTCTTTATTCTTTGCATTATAACCTTTAACATTACAAGAACAGAAGTAGCAGTCGTCGGTATGGTTTCTAGGCTCGCGCCATACCATAGAGATCCGAAATGGCAAAATTTTCTTTTTACCTTTGCTCCAATTCCTTAGTGCCGCAATACACGTAAGACAAACCTTGTGTGGAGCCCAACTTTTGTCTTGATCTCTTAATTTAATTCCAAAATAAGCATGATAAGCTCTCTTAATGAAGGTCGTTACATTTGTCCTTTGTTTTACAACAACATACCGACCACAAATATAACAAAATATGTCTGGACTATGGGTACATCCTCTAGAAGCCATTATTAAAATTTTAAAGACGTAATGTTAGAATTATCTCTCTGAAAAATATGAAAAAACGAAATTAATTAAAGATAAAAAAGGTAAAAAATTACAAAACGCCCCAAAATTGTTTTGCTAATAACTTTAAAACTGTGGGTGATAGAAAAAAACTGGTAGCATTTTTTAATTCAGCGCAGCGAACTGCTTCAGAATCACAACTCAAAATAAAGAAATCGATTTTCATGCAGACCGGTGTAATGAATTGGTACAGGCCCTAACTGATCACTACAAACCCCCGAGTAGTTCTCATCTATGAACGTTTCAAATTTTATTCGAGGCATCAGACGGGAAATGAAAGCATTGCAGAGTTTGTTGCAGGAATAAAAAGCCATAGCCGTACGTGTAAATTTGGGGACAAATTAGACGAAATGCCAAGAGATAGGTTTCTAATGGGTCTCAAAGAGGAGTCTACCCAGAGAGCCCTATTAGCCATACAGGACCTAACTTTTAGTCAGGCTGTAGAAATAGCTACGGCTAGAGAAGCAGCTGCTAAAGATGTTAGAGCTGTTGGCAATCACAGTAGTAAAGCCCAACACGTAAATAGCTTTAAATCTACTAGGCCTGGCAGACCTAATGAGCCTACTAGACAGGCAAATAAAAGGTATGAGGCAAACACGACTAAGCCTACTAATTCTACTAAGCCTTCCAAGCCATGTACGGGGTGTGGAAAACACCATTGGAAGAAGGACTGCCCTTTTAAAGAAGCAGTTTGCCGAAGCTGTAGTAAAATAGGCCACATAGTTAAAGTGTGTTTTTCAAAGAAAACGAAGGGTGAAAATTCTAATTATAACATTTCTAGTGTAAATCCTCAAAGGGGAAATACTTCGAACATTGGAGTGGAGTACCTATTTTATGAGCAGCAAAGTGGGAATAATACAGGCCCATATATTGTAGAGGTAGGCCTAAATGGAATTACAGTTCCTCTAGAACTAGATACAGGTGCTGCCCGAACTGTCCTGTCCAAAACAGTTTTTGACAAAATTTCAAAAATACACCTAAACTACATGCATCTAAAACTATATTAAAGAAATATGGGGACATGCAAATACCTATTTGCGGAGAAGCATCCGTCACAGTTACACTCAACCAGAAAACTTTGTCTCATCCCTTAACCCTTTTAGTGGTGGATGAGCGAGGACCTACTCTACTAGGCCGTGATTGGATTGATGCTTTGAAAATGCCGATTGACAAAATCTTGCCAAAGGGTCAGGCAGATGTGCATACACACTCATTGTTAAGGGAGTTTTCTTCTGTTTTTGGGCCTGAAGTAGGCAACCTAAAAGGCCATCAGGTCTGTATAGAAGTAGATCCTAATGTAACTCCGAAATTTTGTAAGGCTCGTTCAATTGCGCATGCACTGCGGGAGAAGGTAGATTTAGAAATTGACAGGCTGCTAAAAGATAAAATTATCGAACCAGTCACACACGCTAAGTGGGCTGCCCCAGTAGTTCCTGTACTAAAACCGGACAAGTCCGTGCGGTTATGTGGGGATTACCGTTTAACAGCAAATAGAGCCATCCTTCTAGATTGCTATCCTATACCCAAGCCTGATGAAGTATATAGCTCTCTTGCTGCTGGGGGTAAATATTTCACAAAATTCGATATGTCCCAAGCCTATGCTCAACTAAGTTTAGATGAAAACTCTAAAGAACTAACTATCATAAATACGCACAGAGCACGGTGACCGAGGCCTATATAAGTACAATAGGCTATGCTATGGAATAGCATCGGCTCCAGGTATTTTTCAGAGGACAATGGACCAAGTTCTAGGTCACATTCCAGGGGTACTTTGCTTTCTAGATGATGTCCTCATTTCAGGTTCGTCTAAAAAAGAACACCTAACTAGATTAACCACGGTCCTAAAAAGACTCCGGGATACCGGACTTAAGCTAAAGAGAGAGAAGTGTGCATGGGTCACTAACGAGGTTTCATATTTAGGGTTCCGCATAGATGCCTCAGGCATTCATCCAACGGTGGATAAACTGGAAGCAATAAAAAATGCACCACCTCCACAAAACATCACACAGTTACAAGCTTATTTAGGTATCCTAAACTTTTATGGGAAATTTTTGTCTAATGCATCGACTTTCCTTGAACCCCTAAATAAGCTATTACGATCTGGGGAACAGTGGAGATGGGAGAAAACTCAAAAGGAAGCATTTGAGGCTTCCAAGGACGTACTACTAAAGTCCACTCTCCTAGTGCATTATGATCCAAAACTTCCTCTCGTAGTTTCAGCAGACAGCAATTCTTATGGAATTGGGGCAATGTTATCTCACCACATTGATGGTGTAGATAGGCCTATCTGTTTTGCTTCTAGAACATTAACTGAGACTGAAAGACGATATGCACAAGTGGAACGTGAAGCATTAGCCTTAGTATTTGCAGTAAAAAAAATTCATTTCTATCTATGGGGTCATGAATTTAAACTAATTACTGACCGTAAGCCTCTTTTAGGTTTATTTTCACCTAATAAAAATATTCCAGTTATGGCCTCAGGTAGAATTCAACGATGGGCACTGATTCTACAAGCCTATAAATTTGACTTAGTACATCGGTCAGGTAAACTTCTAGGTACGGCTGATGCGCTAAGTAGTTGCCTTTAGAAAATCCAAATGAATGTGGACCTATACCTACAGAATGGGTTCACTTGGTGGAGTTTTTGGAATCCACTCCAGTATCTGCGGTACAAATAGAACAGTGGACAAAATCAGACCCTATTCTGTCTAGGGTCATCCATTACTGCTCGGTTGGCCTACTAAGGTTGAGAGTGAATTACAGCGTTTTTATCAACGTCAGTCTGGCCTCTCGATCCAAAATGGCTGTCTCTTATGGGGCCACAGAGTGATAATTCAGAATGAAGGCAGGTCGAATTTAGTGAAGGAACTTCACGCTGAACACATGGGTGCAACAAAAATGAAAGAGCTGGCGAGAGCTTATTTCTGGTGGCCCGGTTTAGATGGAGAACTCGACTCATTGATTCGTTCCTGTCAAAACTGCCTGGAGAACAGAGATCTCCCAAGGAAAAGTCCACTTCATCCTTGGGAATGGCCTACTACACCTTGGCATAGAATCCATGTTGACTATGCACGTCCTATAAATAATACCTATTTCCTAGTCATTGTGGACGCCTACTTTAAGTGGGTGGAAATTTTTCCAACCACTTCCACGACTTCGGGTGTTACTATTCGCTTACTCCGTTCGTGTTTCGCTCGATGTGGTTTGCTCGTAGTCCTGGTTTCCGACAATGGTATTTGTTTTACTAGTGAGGAATTTCGTTCTTTTGTCCACCTAAATGGCATTAGACATGTCCGGTCTATTGTTTTCCACCCGTCTACTAACGGTCTCACGGAAAACAGGGTCCGTACTTTCAAGTCGGCCTTGCGTCATTATTGTGGGGAGGAAATGCAATCCAATGGTGTTGGATAAATTTTTGTTTAAATATCGAATAACACCTCACACAACGACGGGGGTGTCTCCCTCTAAACTTATGATTGGCCGGGCAATTCGTTCAGTTTTCGATTTGTTACGTCCAAACGAAACGTTACAACAACGAGTTTTATGCCTCAGGAAAAACAAGTTGTACCACGACACTAAAAGAGGGAGAGTTATAGAAGCGCAACCTAATGATCCAGTTATGATTCGCAACTATGGGGCTGGACCAAAATGGGTTCCTGCAACTGTGTAGGAGAGAACGCGCCCTGTTTCCTTCAAGTGCCAACTAGAAGATGGTCGTTCTATTAAACGCCATCAGGACCAGATATGGGAACGTGAATTGCAAAAGGACCAGAGTCTTCCGGAAGAGAGAACTGATCCTCCGGAAAATGGTTCAACTCGCCCGCCTATGCATGTTCCACCTAATCCTACTACATCAATCCCGCTCCGCAGGTCGTCTATGGTCCCTCATCCCCCTGACAGACTAAACTTGTAGGGGAGGAGTGAGGTGACGTGTGTGTATATATATATGTATATACTGTAGCCTAAAAGTCACTAAAGGAGAAACATCACTAAAGCTAAGCTGAATGGCAACAGCAAGGCATAAACGAACCAACGCGGTTGTTCGTATTGTTTTGGGCTAGCCTAGAGATGTTTTTTCCTATCTGACCTAATCGTTGGTGCTGAGTGTAATTAGGTGGTGTTTCTAAGGTGACAAATGGGGTAGAAAGTTGTCCGTACTTAAGTATAGTTAGTGGTACTGTCTATAGCAGTGATTCCCAACGTGGGGCGCACGCCCCACAGGGGCAATTTGAATATTTTGAGGGGCAATTTGAAAATGCTACACGACGACAACAATTCCATATTTTACTTAACATGTTGATTCAAAGACAAAGATATTTGGCTTCATTACATTTCTGGAATTATGTCAAAAGAATATTTCTGCAAGAAAATATACCCAGTTATATTGGCTAAATAAGTGTGAGGTAACTGATGATGCTTTACTTGTCATTGTGGATCATTTGAAAATACTGGCCTGTGATTTAAATTACAGATTTTCTGATTTAAAAGAAATGAGTTTTCCATCTTCGCTAACTCAGCCATTGCTAGTGGACCTATCTGATGTGGGCATGAAGTACCAAAAAGAACTGACTGAAATACAAAATGATGAGTCTGTTAAAACTATATTCAAAGTAAAAGGAACCATGATGTGGCTCTGTGATGAGACCAAGACTAAATACCCAAATTCAACTCGTTTGGCGAGAGAGCTATTGTCAGGGCCGGATTTACTTGCTTGTGGGCCATAGGCCAAACCTTATCAGTGCCCCCCACCAAAAAATATTATATATATATATATATATATCGTAATATTGTAATGTAAAAAAAAAAAGAATTACAACATAATGTAACACATCAATAATTTTATTCAAATTAGTTTTATATCATGTACAACTTATTCTTACACAAAGGAATAATGGAAAAAAATAGTCAAATTGAAGCATAATAAATTTTGCAATAAGAATTACAACATAATGTAATACATTACACATTAATAATTTTTAATCAAATTAGTTCCATATCAAGTACATCAAAGTAAATCAAGTTCCATATCATGTAAATCTTACACCTAGGAATAATGGAAAAATACAATGAAACTGAAGCATAATAAATTTTGCAAGCACAACTATGTGAAGTTCAAAATGACTTTTTCCTGCTTTTTTCTATGGCAAATTTGTCAATGATACTGTTTGTGTCAAGGGATTGTAGGAGGTCCCCAGTGGGCCCCCAGTTACTGGTGGGCCCTAGGCCAATGGCCTATGTTGCCTATTGGAAAATCCGGCCCTGGCTATTGTTACCATTCCCATCTTCATATTTGGTGGAATGTGGTTTTAGTGCTGTAAGTGACTTACTACAGAAAAAAAGAAACCGACTGGATATCACAGAACGAGGAGACTTAAGACTGAAGCTAACTAAGTTAGTGCCTGAAATCAAAACCATTTGTAGTAAACATCATGCTCAAGGATCTCACTAACTTGAGATTATCAAACTTTGAATTTGCTGTATTTTTACCTAATATTGTGAATTTAAAGTGGTATTATTGATTAAATTACTTTTTTGTGAATTTAAAATTGCAACTTTTCAACTGAGAAGCTTTATTTCAAGGAAATAATATAGTTAGCTTCAATCTCAAGTTTCTTGACTCATATTTAATGTAACTCATATTGAATGTACTCATATTATTGAAATTTAAAATTATAACTTTTCAACTGAGAAATTTTATTTCAAGGTAATAATTTAGTTAGCTTCAACCTCAAGTTTATTTACTCATATTGAATGTACGGTAACTCATATTAAATGTACTCATATTATTGTAAATTTTAAATAATACCTTTTCAACACCAAATTTGTTTTTATATTAATGGGGGGCATCAAATTTTTTGAGGTGTCGAGGTGGGGCATGGCGCAAAAAAGGTTGGGAACCACTGGTCTATAGCTTCTAAATTGGTAATGTAAGAGAGAGTTAGGTAGGCTGTTTGTGGGACACAGGAATCTAATGGTAGGCTCCCAAAGGAATATCTAATTCAACGCACTGGTAAGTGCCTTTGAGTGTTTGCTAGAACCTAAGTAACCTAACTGGGGTGTCTACCCCACACTATCACAGGCAAGATTATCGTTACTACTGTAGTGACCGGTAAATAAGGCTAGGATGTCCCTATCCAGTCCGGGCCACCAAAAATAACCGGGCCAGTTCCTTCATACGAGTAGCACCCATATGATCGGAATGAAGTTCTTTAAGCAAAAGAGACTTGCCCCAGGTCTGGGATAAGAACCCGAGACCCCCAAAGGACACATCCATCCTGACTAGACAACTCTGTGCGTCTTTGGTGGAAAGGTTGGTAAGAACTGTCCACCTTCATAGGCCAACCACTAGAGACCATCTGATTGATAAACATGAGACAAAATAGGATCAGATTTAGTCTACTGAGCAATAATCTTGCCCAGGTCTGGGCTAAGAACCCGAGACCCCCAAAGGACACGTCTATTCAGGATGGATAATTCTGTGCGTCTTCGGTGAAAAGGTTGGTAAGGACTGTCCACCTTCATAAGCCAACCACTAGAGACCATCTGATAAACATGAGACAAAATATGATCAGATCATAGCTGTAACTGGTGTTGTCCTTAGAAATTCAACAAAGTGAACACATTCAGCTGGAATTGGGACACATTCAATGGAAGCATCTAAAGGTAACCGGCTTAAAGCATCAGCATTACCCAAGTGCTTACCTGACCGATGCACTAAATTGAAATAATAGGCTTGTAGCATGAGAGCTCAACGTTGTATTCGTCCTGCAGCCAAGATAGGAATTTGTTTATTAGGAGCAAACAACCCTAACAACGATTTATGATCAGTCACTAGGGTAAACTGCTGACCCTACAAGTAAAAATGAAACTTTTTTTTACTGCGAAGATTAGGGCTAATGCTTCACGTTCTACTTGTGAATAATTCCTCTCTGCTGTATTTAGAGTGCGGGAAACAAAAGAAATGTCTTTCTTCCCCGTTAATATTATGAGCAAGTACTGCTCTAATGCCATATGAGCTGCTATCAGCAGTTACAACTATAGGTAGTTTAGGATCAAAATGCACTAAAACATGAGAATTGAGTAAGAGCTCCTTTGACTGTTGAAAACTAGACTGTTCCTCTTTACCCCAACTCCATTTAGTGTCTTTCCTGAGTAATTTATTTAGTGGTTCCAATGTAGTAGCGGAGCATTTGGTAGAAATTTTCTGTAGAAATTAAGCAAGCCTAGATTATGCTTGAAGCTGAGTAACATTAGTAGGTGCAGGAGCCTTACAAATAGCATCAACTTTATCCTTAGTAGGATGCAGACCTAATGCATCAATCTTAAATCCCAAATACTGAATTTCATTAGTTATCCAGATACATTTTTCCTTATTTAGAGTTAAACCAGTAGCTGCTAACTTCTGCAAAACTGTCCTTAGACTAGACATATGTTCTGCTTCTGTTTTTCCAGCTATAAGGATGTCATCCAGGTAACATACCACATCTGAAATTCCATCTAATATGCAACTAATAGTTCTTTGGAAAATGCCAGTAGCTGATGAAATACCATAACATAATCTATTATAACGAAATAGACCCTTGTGAGTATTTATAGTTGTGATATCCTTAGATTTTTCATCAAGCTCCAGCTGTGCGTAGGCTTGTGACATATCCAGCTTAGAGAAGTATTTATTACCAGCTAACTTACTAAAAATATCAGCAGGATTAGGAATAGGATATTTATCTATTAGAATAGCCTTATTAGCAGTTACTTTGTAGTTCCCACAAATACAAACACTCTTATTAGGTTTTAACACAGGGACAATAGGTGCTGCCCATAATGAGTGCGATATAGGTTCAATAACCTTTTCCTTAGTGAGCCTGTCTAGCTCCAATTCTACCTTTTCTCTTAGAACATAAGGCAATGGCCTAGCTTTACAAAATTTAGGGCTGACTTCATTATCTAATTCAATAGACACTTTATGATCTTTCAGCATGCCAAGAGTAGGTCCAAATAATTTTGGAAATTCCTTTAAAAGAATTGAGATATTAGGTATTACAGAGCAATTTATTGATTGATGATTGTTATTTATTTATTTGTTGGGTTCAAAATCCCAGTCGAGCCGTGAACGGCCACGTTCTAAAGGGCCAGTTCAACCTACAGCCCAAGTTAAGTTAAAATTAAAAACTTACGGACTTGAGGTCCTATTAGGTCCTACCTCAGGGTTGCTGACTCGATGTGGGCCTACCTTAGGCCTCAGTTGCATGAATTTAAGATAAAAACAAAAGGGGCACTATTTATGGTCTTCTTTCTCAACCTTGCAACAACAACAACACAACCTGGACTATTG
Organism: Bathynomus jamesi; assembly: GCA_023014485.1. Classification (NCBI taxonomy): domain Eukaryota; kingdom Metazoa; phylum Arthropoda; class Malacostraca; order Isopoda; family Cirolanidae; genus Bathynomus; species Bathynomus jamesi. Next base: position 173,570 of record JAJOZX010000835.1, on the reverse strand, counting down.
CACGATGCAACAATCTTGTATCTAAACAACCAAACTGAATTGCAAGAGAGCTCTCTATAAGACCACACCCTGTAAGTACGGCATTCCACAAACGAGTAGAAAGGACGCGCAGCGCCCCAAAATGATGCCACCAGAGTGCCCAAACAATGATGCCACAAGAGCCCAAAAATGCTAGCTCTAAATTAAGTGAATTTTTCACTAACTTTACAATTATGAGATGGATATATATACACCTTAACTTAATATATATACAAGCAATGCTGCATCAATCAGCTTAGTCATCATATCGTCTTGGAACAACAATGGTTCTTCCTCTTCTAGATTTTCTAACAATGATCAACTATAATGTTATGAATAGGCAAGTTTAGAGCATGAGTCCAATCTCTACCTAGAAGAGTAGGACCTGGTTCATCAATCACTAAAAGTGTTAATTGTTTGTGATATTTTGTATCATTTATTGTAACTTGAACTTTAGCCTCTCCTACTATTGGCATCTCAACATTTCCATATTTTCTCAGAGTAGCCTTAGAATGATATAGTGGTATGGAGTTTTGGAATTTTTCTACAAAATAATCCTTAGAAATTATAGTTCTAGCTGCATATGTATCCAGTTCCATTGGAAGTTTTACTTTATTTATAGTAGCTTCTATAATATAAGGACCAGCATTTGTAGTGTCATCCTGACTGAAAATATATTCAGAGCCTATCTGTGACTGTTTTAGATTGTTGGCTGATAAAGGAAGTTTATGCATTTTAGAAAAACAAACCTTTGCTAAATGTCCAACCTTGTTACATTTATAACATACTGCCTCCTTGAAAGGGCAGTCTACTTTCCAATGCTGTTTGCCACAGCCAGTACAAAGTTTTTTAGGTTTAGCACTTTGCTTAGGCCAATTTTTTTTAACTATCTGCTTTTAGAAAGTTTCTTTGGCTAACCTTTGGATTAGCCTTAGCCTTAGTTCCTGTAGACCTACTTTTTAGGTTAATATTAGATTAAAGCCTGATCAAATTCACATCACCAAATGCCTTTGCATCCTTAGCAGCAGCTTCCCTAGTTGTGGCTATGGGGTGACGTGTGTGTGTATATATATATATATATATATATATATATATATATATATACAGGGTGATTCAAAAGTCAGGTTGCATAGAGCTTTTCTGTTTGTTTGCAGGTAAATGAGTTATGAGATTATCGAAGGAGGAGCGCATTGATGTGATATTCCTAGCTGGCTGCACAAGTGCATTGCCGTTAACGGTGGCCATATCGAACATGTGATGTGACTATTCCCCTGTATCATTACATAATACAATATTTCCCTATGTAACCTGACTTTTGAATCACCCTGTAGTCTAAAGTCACTAAAGGGAAAAATCGCTAAAAGAAAGCTGAATGGCAACACGAAAGGAAAACAGAGCAACGCGGCTGTTCGTTGGTTTTTGGCTGGACTAGAGCATGGTTATTCATATCTGACTAAATCATTGGTGCGAAATTTAATTTGGTGATGTTTCTAAGGTGACAAATGGGGTAGAAAGTTATCAGTAAATAATAATAGTTAGGAGTAGTATCTATAGCTTCTAAATTAGTAAAGTTTGAGAGTTTAGGTAGACCGCTTGTGGGACGCAGGAAATCTATGGTAGGCCCTAAAGAATATCTAATTCAACGCACCGGTAAGTGCCTTTGTTTGTTGTTTAGAAACCTAGTAACTTAGCGGGGTCACTAACCCCAAGCTATTACATTTGGTGACGAGGATGGGATTCAATTTGGCTCATTGGATTAAATTTGGCTCATTGGATTAAATTTGGTTCATTGGATTAAATTTGGTTCATTGGATTAAATTTGGCTTATTGGGTTCAAGTGGTTGTTTGGAAAATTGGATGTAGCCTAGTGGGTCGTCCGATTTCGTTGGTTTGTGTGGGTAAGCTACCGTACTATAGCTTAGGTCCCGCCGGCCTAACTCTAATACTAATTCCTACTCAGCCCTAACTCTAAAACTAATTCCTACCCAGCCCTAACTCTAATACTAATTCCTTCTCAGCCCTAACTTTAATTCAATTTACTATTCAGCCCTAACTGGGGAGTAACTAGATCAAATTTAAACCAAATCTAACCTACTTCACGTTATTTGGACTAAATCGGTTTTGTTCTAGCATGTCGGTGATTGACCATATAAGCCCCTACGAAGACTCTGGGCAGGACTTCGAAGCTTATGCCACTAGGGTGAGGTTGTTTTTCGAGGCAAATTCCATTCCTGATGCTAAGAAAGTACCTACCTTTTTAATTATAATAGGCCCTAAAACGTTTGGCTTAGCTATGGACCTAGTTGCTCCTAAGGCACTGGAAACTTGCACCTATACCCTATAGTGAATTGGTACAGGCCCTAACCGATCACTACAAACCCCGAGTAGTTCTCATCTATGAACGTTTCAAATTTTATTCGAGGCATCAGACGGTGAATGAAAGCATTGCAGAGTTTGTTGCAGGAATAAAAGCCCATAGCCGTACTTATAAATTTGGGGACAAATTAGACGAAATGCTAAGAGATAGGTTTGTAATGGGTCTTAAAGAGGAGTCTACCCAGAGAGCCCTATTAGCTATACAGGACCTAACTTTTAGTCAGGCTGTAAAAATAGCTGCTAAAGATGTTAGAGCTTTTGGCAGTCACAGTAGTAAAGCCCAGTGTTGGGCACTAAAGCGTTAATCCGATAACAGTTAATTAACGAAGTTAACTTTTTTTAACGGACTATTAACGGAAGTTAATTTCCATTTATCGTTATCGGACCAGTTAACTTCCGATAACTCGATATTTAGTCTGTTAAAGTCCGTTAACACGTTAACTGCGAGGAGTCATTCACGGAAGATCACCGCTCCGCGAATGAATTCAAACCGCCATAACTTCAGTCTGCTTCCAGATCTCGCAAGGGGAGGTTGGGGAGGCCCAAGAGGTCAAGACTGGCAGTTGGGCCTAACTTTGAGAAGTTGGTCTTTCTGAAGGGCAACTAGCACATTGTGTCATAGTCTTTAATAAATGTGCCTAAAATTTAATTTTACCTTTCAGTTCCCGCCATAATAATTCTCTGGTAAATTAAAATTTAGTTAATGGTTAGTGGTTACAAGGGTTTCAAAACATGTAATCAGTACATTTTATTAAAATAAAAAAAAAAGTTATTAAGCAAAAAAGTTGCAAAAGTTGATAAAAATACCTATTTATTGTTGGATTTTGCATAAATAAACATTTTCTATGGGTTTTAAAGCTTTTTTCCTTGATTTTTTTAAAATGTTAGTAAAGAAATAGTTATCGTTAACTTCCGTTAACGTTGTAGTAAAATTATCGGATTATCGTTATCGGAGTTAAAAATTGGGGTTAACAGATTATCGTTATCGAAGTTAACTTTTTGGTTAACGGTGCCCACCACTGGTAAAGCCCAACACGTAATAGCTGTAAATCTTCTAGGCCTGGCAGATCTAATGAGCCTACTAGACAGACAAATAAAAGGTATGCGGCAAATACGACTAAACCTACTAATTCAAACGCTAAACAGGAGGAAAAGCCTGCCAAGCCATGTACTGGGTGTGGAAAACACCATTCGAAGAAGGACTGCCCTTTTAAAGAAGCAGTTTGCCGAAACTGTAGTAAAATAGGCCACATAGCTAAAGTTTGTTTTTCAAAGAAAACAAGGGGTGAAAATTCTAATTATAACATTTCTAGTGTAAATCCTCAAAAGGGAAATACTTCGAACATTGGAGTGGAGTACCTATTTTATAAGCAGCAAAGTGGTGATAATACAGGCCCATATATTGTAGAGGTAAGCCTAAATGGAATTACAGTTCCTCTAAAACTAGATACATGTGCTGCCCGAACTGTCATGTCCAAAACAGTTTTTGACAAAACTTTCAAAAATACACCTAAACTACACGCATCTAAAACAATACTAAAAAAATATGGGGACATACAAATACCTATTTGTGAAGAAGCATCCATCACAGTTACACTCAACAAGAAAACTGTCTCATCCCTTAACTCTTTTAGTGGTGGATGAGCAAGGGCCTACTCTACTAGGCCGTGGTTGGATTGATGCTTTGAAAGTGCCGATTGACAAAATTTTGCCAAAGGGTTAGGCAGATGTGCATACACTCATATCCGTCTGACATAGACTCATTGTTAAGGGAGTTTTCTTCTGTTTTTGGGCCTGAAGTAGGCAACCTAAAAGGCCATCAGGTCTGTATAGAAGTAGATCCTAATGTAACTCCGAAATTTTGTAAGGCTCGTTCAATTGCGTATGCACTGCGGGAGAAGGTAGATTTAGAAATTGACAGGCTGCTCAAAGATAAAATTATCGAACCAGTCACACGCTAAGTGGGCTGCCCCAGTAGTTCCTGTACTAAAACCTGACAAGTCCGTGCGGTTATGTGGGGATTACCGTTTAACAGCAAATAGAGCAGTGTAGTGCCTTGCACCACAAGATTATTTATTTATTTAGATTTAAATATTTCACTCAGCCAATTTGTGGCAGTTTTCACTAATAAAAAAGAGGCAAAGGCCTGCCTATTAATTTTCTTAGTATATTTTACTTTATAATATAAGCCTATTATGTTCCATGTATTTTCTTAGCAGGTGGCCTACAAAAGCCAAATTGTAACTCTAGCCTAGCTGAGGCCTACCGTAGCCTTTGTTTTAGATTAACCTCAGCTCTATTATATTGAAGAGGCATAGGCCTGCCTATTAATTTTCTTAGTATATTTTACTTTATAATATAAGCCTATTATGTTTCATGTATTTTCTTAACAGGTGGCCTACATACTTCCTTAGTTTTCCCATTCAACTTAACACAATCCCATAATGAGAATCAACTGTAATTTATCATCCACAGGTTACTGGGCCTATATAGCATATGTATATTAATTATTAATTTTTGCCATTTTTATTATTCTTTTTCTCTGAAATATCACTTACAGTATTCTTGTCTGTCTCTTTGCAGACAAGGTTGTCATTGTGGCTATTAGTGTTACATTATTTATATATTAATATTATTTGTATATTATTTGTACAATATTATTTGTATATTAATATTAGTTCCATTAGTTGTTTATCAGTATTAGTTGCAGACTGTTATATATTAGCTAAACGGTGCCATTATTTAATTCCGCATTTATATGTCAAAGTTGTTACGGGTAAAAATCCCCTTTGCATTTATAAATAATTGTTGCATATAATTTATTAATTGTTGTCAATAAAATACAAAATTCATATTGATGATTTTATAATCAGTCCTTCCCTTTTTTATTAAAATTAATTTTTGCGCCGCAGTGCTGGATGCCAATCTAGTATTTGGGCGCTGGTCACGTGACCCTGGTAATTAATAATTTACGTAAAGGTCTATAATAATAAATCAGACTCTTACAATTGGTGACCCTGGTAATTAATAATTTACGTAAAGGTCTATAATAATAAATCAGACTCTTACAATTGGTGACCATTGTAAGAGTCAGATTTATTATTATAGACCTTTACGTAAATTATTAATTACCAGGGTCACCAGCGCCCAAATACTAGATTGGCATCCAGCACTGCGGCGCAAAAATTAATTTTAATAAAAAAGGGAAGGACTGATTATAAAATCATCAATATGAATTTTGTATTTTATTGACAACAATTAATAAATTATATGCAACAATTATTTATAAATGCAAAGGGGATTTTTACCCGTAACAACTTTGACATATAAATGCGGAATTAAATAATGGCACCGTTTAGCTAATATATAACAGTCTGCAACTAATACTGATAAACAACTAATGGAACTAATATTAATATACAAATAATATTGTACAAATAATATACAAATAATATTAATATATAAATAATGTAACACTAATAGCCACAATGACAACCTTGTCTGCAAAGAGACAGACAAGAATACTGTAAGTGATATTTCAGAGAAAAAGAATAATAAAAATGGCAAAAATTAATAATTAATATACATATGCTATATAGGCCCAGTAACCTGTGGATGATAAATTACAGTTGATTCTCATTATGGGATTGTGTTAAGTTGAATGGGAAAACTAAGGAAGTATGTAGGCCACCTGTTAAGAAAATACATGAAACATAATAGGCTTATATTATAAAGTAAAATATACTAAGAAAATTAATAGGCAGGCCTATGCCTCTTCAATATAATAGAGCTGAGGTTAATCTAAAACAAAGGCTACGGTAGGCCTCAGCTAGGCTAGAGTTACAATTTGGCTTTTGCCTAGATAGACCTAACTTAGCCTAAGGTAATTTATTGTATGAATTGTACAGTATTATTTATAGTATGAATCTTACAGTACTAATCACAAACACTATAAGGCTTGTTAATCTCTGCAGTATGCGGTATTGCATACAGATATGCAATAGTAAAGAATATAAACATTATAAATAGGAACTTACCACGAAGAACCTTTGCTTGCTGGCGCCGTGTTTTCAAATAATAAAATGTGTAAACGGCGTCCTTTGTGTTGTTGTACATAAGCTTGTTTTTACTATACAATTTTACCAACAAGCCAAAATAATCCTTAAAAGCCAATTCATGTCTAGTCACACCACACTGAATGCTTAAGAATTAAATTTGATCACTGGACATGTTTAACTTGTATTTATTTATTTATTTAGATTTAAATATTTCACTCATGCCAATTTGTGGCAGTTTTCACTAATAAAAAATAATCTTGTGGTGCAAGGCACTACAAGTACTGCCCTCCAAAAACATGGTTGTCAGAGGTAAAAAAAACAAACTTAAATGTCAAAGCGCACTGGCTTACGAATGACTCTTCCAGAACGAGTCATTGTTTGCTTTTGGACGGCAATATCCTGCAGCACTGGTTCTGAAGGCATGGATGGTGCTACAGGTGCAGTAGGGACATTGGGGGAAGGGGATTCTTGGTGCCTGTGCAATGGGGCCACTGGCTGGTTCAAAGACAGTTGGTTGCGATAATGAAGGAGAATTGGAAGAGGGATGATAGATTGTTGTACCCTCGGATGAGGTGGTGGTACATAGGATTTAGGAAGGGTAGATTGCTGTACCTGTATATGAGATGAAGGTACAGAAGATTGAGGAGGGATAGGTTGCTGTACCTGTATTTGAGGTGGAGGTACAGAAGATTGAGGGAGGATAGGATCTTTTGTTGGAGAAAAATCAAGGTATGCTGGTTTCAAGCGGTCCACAGAAACGGTTTCACGCTTGCCCACCTTGTCAATGATGAAAGTTTTGGGTCTACGGTCTAGCACAAGGAAGGGACCATCATAGGGACAGTGAAGAGGGTAGCGGTGAGCATCATGTCTCAAGAAAACATGTGTGCAAGTTTGTAAATCAGGGGAAACGAAGGTAGTTTGTGAAGTGGAAGTTCTAGGTGCTGTGGGACGAATTTGCTTCATAACAGAGCGTGATGTCTTGACATACGAAACAGGATCACATGTGGGGTTAATGGGTGTAGGTGTGAAAAATTCTCCGGGTAACCGGAGTGTGGTACCGTAAACTAATTCTGCTGCAGAGCATGCAAGATCAGTCTTCAGAGCAGTACGAATTCCGAGTAGGATTAGGGGTAGCCTGTCCACCCATGTAGTAGATGGATCAGTGGCTCGCAAGGAACTTTTAAGTTGACGATGGAAGCGTTCTACCACCCCATTGGATTGCGGGTGATAGCTTGTTGTTCTGATGCGCTCAGTCCCAAGAAGGAGCATGAGTTCCTTCCATAAGGCCGATTCAAACTGGGCACCTCTGTCTGTGCAAATGGTTGCAGGTATTCCAAAACGGAAAACCCAACATGAAACAAAGGCATGAGCTACTGCAGAAGCAGTACAAGAAGTCAAAGGAACAGCTTCTGGCCATCTTGTGAACCTATCAATGACAGTGAGAAGATAGGTATAACCTCGAGAAGAATAGAGGGGGCCGACTATGTCTAGATGTATGGCCTCAAAACGAGCCTTCGGCAAAGGAAAGGTACCAATTTCTGACTTTGTGTGTCGGTGAACTTTGGCACGCTTACCTGAAGCCATTATTTGCATTCAACAACATTTGTTGAAATCTTGTCAGTTTTTGACACATTTTTAATTTTTTTAGTACCTTGTAACAATATAATAGCCACAATGACCCACAACAACAACAACAACCTAGGATCATCCAACGGTGGTACTCCAAATTCACCACCTATAACAGACCTTCTAACAATGTATCAGCCTACCACTCCACAATTCACCGCTGAAGAGCCTGGAATCTTTGTGAGTCAACTGCGGGATTATTTCGCGATAAAAGGAATTACGGACCCACGAACCAAGTTCCTTATCACAAAGAACCTCCTGCCTACACTAGTATACAAAGTAGTGCGGGATGTGACTCTATTGCCTCCGTCTGACCAAGCTTTTGAGAGCCTCCTCAGCGAGTTAGTCAGGAGACTCGGCCAATCAGAAGAAGAGCGACTCAATGCTCTACTCAAGGACCAAGTTCTTGGGGATCAAACGCCAACAGCCTTCCTGAGGCATCTGCAAGACCTGGCTGGACAGACCAATGAAGACGATAAAAACTCACCCTTAATGCGACGCCGCTTCCTCAATGGTCTCCCCACTGCCCTACGACCAATGCTCCATTGTATGCCAGATGATACAGACCTCCTCACTATGGCCAAAACAGCTGATAAGATGATGATTGAAATCCACCTTGGCCAAGTAGATAACCACACCCATCACCCCCAAATCTGTGCCACGCAGGACGACACTCAGAGTCTGGCCGCACAATGTCTTAAAGTATCCAACGAAATTCTACAAACAATTAAAGATGAATTTAAAGCTCTCCGAATAGAGCTAGCTAACAACAGGGAACGAGAGAGAAGTTCTTCAAGACGAGGACGACCCTCTGGTCCAAATAGAGCCTCCCAATATGAACCTGGACAACGCCTCGTTCTACTACAACCACAGCCACCGCAAACAGGTCAGTTGGTTGCTCCTAATTCAAATCTATTAGCCTTACCTCATCCTCAATCCTCAATCCCCACTACTCAGCCTCATTCTCAACCTATTTCCTTACCTCAGTCTACTGTTCATACCACCCCTTGCTGGTATCATGAAAAGTTTAAAGATCGTGCAACGCGCTGTCTCACACCTTGTCCATGGACTCCTAATCCTCCTTTAAACTAACTAGGCTAGTGTCAAAGGCGTCTGACGCTACAGCCTCTCAACCTATCCTTTCTTCAACTAACCCTACCACTACTCCATCTAATTCTACCTCAATTTTAACTAAGTATTACTCTAGCTCAACCAACCCAACCTTTACCACAAATAATCAACAACCTATTACTACGCACTCAACTACCTCATTTAACACTGTCAAACCAACACATACGTATGCAAGTAAAGTTAAAGAATTGCAACCTACTTATTCAACCACAACTAATTTAATACCTACAACTAATCCTTCAAATACAACACAAACTCCTTCCCACAGCAATACTAACCTTCCTCCACAAAAATTTAATGATTCACAAACTACTGCACCACCTGGTCCAACGTTCACCTTGCATGATCCATTTTCAGGCTATGCATTCCTTATTGACACTGGAGCTCAATACAGTGTTATTCCTGCAACAGCCGCAGACCGTGCAAACGGACTTTCTCCTTTCATTTTACGTGCAGCTAATTCTTCATCTATTCACACTTATGGACGTCGTTCTATTTCAGTTTCTCTTGGACTTAGACGTGTTTTCCGCTGGATATTTCTTGTCGCGGATGTATATACCCCAATGTTAGGCTCTGATTTTCTTTCTGCTAATGATTTATTAGTTGATGTTCGTAGAGCACAATTAATTGATAATGCCACACATCTTTCAGTAATTGGTTCTCCTATTCTCCTACCGCGCACCCCTCTTCATTATTGGCAAGTTCTCTGCCACAGTGCTCACCTGCTATAGAGCAGCTCCTAAATGAATTTTCTTCCCTTACTCAACCCTGTTCTAAGGATACCCCTATTAAACACTCTGTTGTCCACCGTATTGATACGGTAGGCTCACCTGTTCTCACCCGCCCACGTCGCTTAGCTCCAGATCGTCTTGCAATTGTGAGACGAGAGTTTGAACACATGCTCGAACTCGGTATTATACGGCCTTCAAGTAGCCCGTATGCCTCTGCTTTACACATGGTCCCAAAACCTACACCTGGAGACTGGCGTCCATGTGGAGATTATCGTGCTTTGAATGACAACACGATTCCAGATCGCTATCCCCTTCCTCACTTACACGATTTTACGTCTGCTCTCCATGGCACCACAGTATTTTCACGCCTTGACTTGGTGCGAGCCTTTCATCAAATTCATGTACACCCTGAAGACATACATAAAACTGCTATAACAACCCCTTTTGGGTTATTTGAAATGACAAAAATGCCATACGGACTGCGTAATGCGGCCCAAACTTTTCAACGCTTCATTGATGAAGTGTTGAGAGGTCTCTCCTTTACTTTCACATATGTCGATGACATTCTCATCGCAAGTTCTTCTCCCTCAGAACATACTCAACATTTACGCTTAGTTTTTTCTCGGTTGGCAGAATATGGTGTATTGCTAAACCCTGAAAAATGTGTCTTTGCTGTAGATGAACTCACCTTCTTAGGACACAATGTTACTTCGAAGGGCATCTCTCCTCTCGAAAATAAAGTATCTGTGATAAGGTCTTTCCCACAACCGCAAACTCAAAAGCAACTTCGCCGCTTCTTAGGGATGGTAAACTTCTACCATCGCTTCATTCCTCAGTGTGCAAACATTCTTGCACCCATAACCTCTCTTCTTCGCCAATCAAAAAGGGGCAGATCCACTGTAGTTTTGTGGAACCCCGAAGCTACCAATGCTTTTTCACAAGCAAAAGAGGCTATAGCACAAGCTACATGCCTTGTTCACCCTTAACCAGACGCTCCTCTGAACTTAGCCACTGATGCCTCTGACGTTGCCGTGTCAGGAGTGCTCCAGCAGCTTGTTTCAGGCGTTTGGGAACCTCTCGCATTCTTTTCACGCAAGCTCTCACCTTCACAAATGAGGTACAGCACTTTCGGTCGAGAGTTGCTGGCGATATACCTCTCCATCCGTCATTTCAGGTCATTCCTGGAAGGACGTGACTTTAGCATTTTTACGGATCATCGTCCGTTAATATTTGCTCTCCATTCTCAATCAGACTCTCATGCTCCTACTGAGAGAAGATACCTTGATTTTATTCTTCAATTTACTTCAGACATTCGACACATTTCAGGTTCTTTGAATGTTGTGCCGGATGCGCTGTCTCGCATCTCAGCAATTTCTGACCCTGGACACTCTCACATCAACCTTTCAGAGATGGCTAAGGCTCAGTCCACGGATACAGACCTCCAAGCTCTTATTAATTCACCCACTTCGTTGCAAGTCCCCTCTTTACCAGTTGAACCCAAGTCAGACTTACAAATTTTGTGTGACGTCTCGACTGAGCATATTCGACCGTTGGTCCCACAAGGGCTGCGAAGAGCTGTTTTTGCTAAACTCCATTCCCTTTCTCACCCGGGAATTAAGGCCACCCAAAAATTAATTGCAGCTAGATTTGTATGGCCAAGTATGAACAAAGATATCCGCAATCCCATAATGAGAATCAACTGTAATTTATCATCCACAGGTTACTGGGCCTATATAGCATATGTATATTAATTATTAATTTTTGCCATTTTTATTATTCTTTTTCTCTGAAATATCACTTACAGTATTCTTGTCTGTTTCTTTGCAGACAAGGTTGTCATTGTGGCTATTAGTGTTACATTATTTATATATTAATATTATTTGTATATTATTTGCACAATATTATTCGTATATTAATATTAATTCTATTAGTTGTTTAACATTATTTGTATATTAATATTAGTTCCATTACTTGTTTATCAGTATTAGTTGCAGACTGTTATATATTAGCTAAACGGTGCCATTATTTAATTCCGCATTTATATGTCAAAGTTGTTACGGGTAAAAATCCCCTTTGCATTTATAAATAATTGTTGCATATAATTTATTAATTGTTGTCAATAAAATACAAAATTCATATTGATGATTTTATAATCAGTCCTTCCCTTTTTTATTAAAATTAATTTTTGCGCCGCAGTGCTGGATGCCAATCTAGTATTTGGGCGCTGGTGACCCTGGTAATTAATAATTTACATAAAGGTCTATAATGACTCGTTCTGGAAGTCATTCGTAAGCCAGTGCGCTTTGACATTTAAGTGTTTTTTTTTTTACCCCTGACAACCATGTTTTTGGAGGGCAGTACTTGTAGTGCTTTGCACCACAAGATTATTTTTTATTAGTGAAAACTGCCACAAATTGGCATGAGTGAAATATTTAAATCTAAATAAATAAATAAATACAAGTTAAACATGTCCAGTGATCAAATTTAATTCTTAAGCATTCAGTGTGGTGTGACTAGACATGAATTGGCTTTTAAGGATTATTTTGGCTTGTTGGTAAAATTGTATAGTAAAAACAAGCTTATGTACAGTACAACAACACAAAGGACGCCGTTTACACATTATATTATTTGAAAACACGGCGCCAGCAAGCAAAGGTTCTTCGTGGTAAGTTCCTATTTATAATGTTTATATTCTTTACTATTGCATATCTGTATGCAATACCGCATACTGCAGAGATTAACAAGCCTTATAGTGTTTGTGATTAGTACTGTAAGATTCATACTATAAATAATACTGTACAATTCATACAGTAAATTACCTTAGGCTAAGTTAGGTCTATCTAGGCAAAAGCAAAATTGTAACTCTAGCCTAGCTGAGGCCTACCGTAGCCTTTGTTTTAGATTAACCTCAGCTCTATTATATTGAAGAGGCATAGGCCTGTCTATTAATTTTCTTAGTATATTTTACTTTATAATATAAGCCTATTATGTTTCATGTATTTTCTTAGCAGGTGGCCTACATACTTCCTTAGTTTTCCCATTCAACTTAACACAATCCCATAATGAGAATCAACTGTAATTTATCATCCACAGGTTACTGGGCCTATATAGCATATATATATTAATTATTAATTTTTGCCATTTTTATTATTCTTTTTCTCTGAAATATCACTTACAGTATTCTTGTCTGTCTCTTTGCAGACAAGGTTGTCATTGTGGCTATTATTGTTACATTATTTATATATTAATATTATTTGTATATTATTTGCACAATATTATTCGTATATTAATATTAATTCTATTAGTTGTTTAATATTATTTGTATATTAATATTAGTTCCATTAGTTGTTTATCAGTATTAGTTGCAGACTGTTATATATTAGCTAAACGGTGCCATTATTTAATTCCGCATTTATATGTCAAAGTTGTTACGGGTAAAAATCCCCTTTGCATTTATAAATAATTGTTGCATATAATTTATTAATTGTTGTCAATAAAATACAAAATTCATATTGATGATTTTATAATCAGTCCTTCCCTTTTTTATTAAAATTAATTTTTGCGCCGCAGTGCTGGATGCCAATCTAGTATTTGGGCGCTGGTGACCCTGGTAATTAATAATTTACGTAAAGGTCTATAATAATAAAACTGACTTTTACAGCAGTCCTTCTAGATTGCTACCCTATACCCAAGCCTGATGAATTATTTAGATCTCTTGCTGGGCTAAATATTTCACAAAACTAGATATGTCCCAAGCCTATGCTCAACTAAGTTTAGATGAAAATTCTAAAGAACTAACTATCAATAATACGCACTGAGGCCTATATAAGTACAATAGGCTACGCTGTGGAATAGCATCGACTCCGGGTATTTTTCAGAGGACAATGGACCAAGTTCTAGGTCACATTCCGGGGGTACTTTGTTTTCTAGATGATGTCTTCTTTTCAAATTTTCAAGTCTACATATGAGCCGACATTTAAATGCATGACAATAACTTAAGATTATCAATAAAATAAATAAATACATACCTCGGTAAAAAAATTATTTGAATTTTATTTACTTGAACATAAAGTCCAAGCGTCTTGGTTTTAAAGCAAATTCCTTCAATATTCGGTTATGTAATTCCTTTTTGCTTTCTAAATCAATAAGTATTTCTTTTTCAATTGAAATCCTAGCCAGGGACGAGAGCCGTTCTTGAGCCATTGTGTTTCTTATATATGATCTAATTCGATCAAGAACAGAGAAACTTCTTTCATTTGAAACAGAAGTTACAGGTATGGTAAGAACTAAGAAGGAGCTGAATCAGCTTTGTGGTTTCCGACATCGCAGACAATAATCCTAGTTCGTGAAAGACTTCTAAAATTTCATTTGCAGATTTGCATTTTCTGAAGTCACTGTCACGATAAAGATATTTCAATTCGTTAACTAAGGATTTGGAGTCAATTACATTTGGATATTTAGTTTGTAAAGCATTAAGATGATGCATTGGAAAATTTTCAGCAAATTCTGGAAATTTGGTCATATCAATCAACTCAAAGAACGCAAACTCCTGAATGCAATCAAATCGTTCCCTCATTGACATTATTATAATGTCCATTATTTCGAAATATATTGCTTTACAGTTCATTTGTTTGCCTCTAGCTCTTTTTCTCGGGGGAGAAGGCAGGTCTTCGGATTGTTCGAAGTCTGCCATTGTTTCTTGAAAAACTTTATTATATACTTTATCAGTACGAGCGCACTCAATAAATTCAATAAAGTCATTTACTGTCTGTTGTGCAAACTTCATGCCAAGCTGCTTGCATTGCAGAAGATCAAATAGTTTTTCGGCTGTGACAATATATTTTCAAAGCAGTTAATAAAAAACAGAAAAGTGAAATCATGCAATTTTATAAGTAGATTATCAGTTTGATTAATAGTATCTTCATCCCATCTTGCACTGTCATCTAAAATCTTTTGAAATGCATTTTTCAGAGTTTCACGCTGCCTTTTTATTGCTGACAAGGTTCTAGATCTACAGCACTACCTTGTTTCACAAAGTGATAAAGTGATGGAATGCTGATATTAAGCTCTAAATACAGCTTTTCGTTTCGTACTTGAAGAAGCAAATTTAATGAAAGCACGTACATTGGAAAAGAACATTTTAGCCCCGTTAATTTTCTCTGACATTTTACTTAACACTAAATTTAACTTATGTGCGTAGCAATGAATAAAATAGCCGAATTTAAAACCTTTTTCTCTCAGGCAGTTGAAGGCACGCTTATCGAAATGTAAAAAGTTACCATGTATTGCCAGAATTAAAAATTGTGCCTCTACAAGGCCGAAGGATATAAGCCCGAGTTGAAATGTTTTTTTCTTTATAAAAAAAATTAATAGGAGGAAAAACGTATTTTATTTAATGAGAATTAGAAGAAGGACTATTATGTAACCGTATGCAAGCAAATAATTATTCATTAAAAGAACTTTAAATATACGATATTACTTATACTTTCTCGGGCGTAATGTCTTGCGCCCGAGTAAAGGATCTTGAAAGATTACACGAAAATTTAATGTGTCAATATAGTTTTTTTATAGGTAGTAAGGGTATCTAAATGCACTCAAAATTTGCTTGCGTGACGAAGGCTAGACAGAAAATAGTAACATACTACCAGCCAAAAACCATTTTTACAATTTGTATTTAAAACTTTTTAAAAACTTAAATCTATAAATACACAATTTTATCTCTCATGCTTCTCCTTGCCCCTTGCCTCTCGGGCTCAGCCCGAGAAGCCCGAGTGCATATATATAAATAACTTTAATTGCAATAACCGCAACAATATAAAATTATACCAACCCGCAAGGAAAAAATATAAAATTAAATATAAAACAGTGTTTAGAAAGGCTAATTAATTTTCAAACCATAAACTAATTAAAATATCTAAAAAAGTTATAAAACTTACGTCAGGCGGAAGAGCTAAAGTTAAAATGACTGTATAAGGGCATATACACGGACAGAGAGATGATAGCTGTCGTACATCTGGCAGTTGGCAAAGGCAAACTATTGCCCAGATTTCAACCTTCGAGATGAGAAATCTATAAGTAAAAATCAATCGTGTACACCTGGCAGCCGGTCACGACCCGATATTGCCCTAAAATATTATAAAATGTTAAAAATAAAGTAATTATACTGTAGGCCAATTTAATGTTAGAAATGGTGTTTTCTGCCAAAATATTAAATGCTTCGTATATTTGTTTCTGTTCCTGGTCCCTGACCTTCATGATAGGTTTAGAATCCTGGAAGTTAAACAAATGATTATGCTGTTCCCTATGCTGAACTAGGCTACAAAAGTATTACCCGATCTCGGGTCACGTTTGTGGGAATTAATCCTCTGAAAATCAATTGTCTCCCCAATGTATTTTTGAGGGCAGCCTCCACATGGGATTTCATAAACTACCCCAGAATTGTTGGAGGCTTTAGCAATAGGATGACGAATGAACGCAGACAATTTATTTGGCACAACGGAGACGAACTTAATCTGCTTTGGCAAGAGTGAGAAAAGCCCTTTGTTAACCTCAAAGGGCACTTTCAGGAATGAAACTTCTTTATCCCGGTTCCCAGTTTTGGGAGAAAAGAAAGATCTCTTAGCGGCGAAATAAACTTTATCGATGAACAATTTGGAATAACCCAAACATATAAATATACTTTTAATATATAAAACTTCATCGTCAAGATAAATGGGGTCACAAATCCTGAAAGCCCTCAAAAAGAGATCGGAAATAACGCCTTTCTTAGTACAAAGAGAATGATTGGAAAAAGCATGAATATAGCTGTCTGAATGCGTAGGCTTTCTAAATACTTTGAAAGAAGGTCTTTGGTTGGGATCTCTTAAAATAAGAACATCCAAAAACGAGAGAGATCCACTATTTTCAACTTCATACGTAAACTGTATTGAGGGTACAAAACTATTAAGAACTCCCACCAGCTCATCCAGACCCACATGATATTCCAAAATAACACACGTGTCATCAACATAACGGAACCAATTGACTCCAGGCACCAAAGATTCTGGCAAAAAATTAACTTAAAAAAAATTCCATAAAAATATTAGCTAAAATTAGAGAGAGCGAAGAGCCCATACGGCATAGGTAAACCTGTCCTCTGTCTAAAAAATGACCCGTTAAAAGAAAAATAGTTGTTTCGAGCAAAGTCTAACAAGCTCCGAAATAATTCCATAATCAAACGGAATGGTCTCAGGATGATCATGAAGCTCATAGGCGTACGAGCCGGGGGAACTGCATTCGGGCAAAATTAAAAAAATAATAGCTTGTAAAAGTTGGAGAAATGCTATCCTTATATCATATTATAAATTCATGATCAGAAAGTTATAAGATCTCATATTTTTATTTATTAGCTGTTATTAAGTACTTATAGGCTATTTTAAATTTAAGTTTAAGTTGTGTTGGCTCGCAAATTTTTATTATCTTTCTTATGCATGAATAAAATATTTGATATAGTTTTATGCCCTATTAATCGAAATTAACTAAGTACCGGTAGAGCATGGGTCGGGGAACTTTTTTGGGTATTACCCAAAAATCTAGTTGAGTAAAATGAAATTACCCCCAGACTTCAAAGTAAACAAAAACAAGCCAATTGCTCTTAAAATTGTTGCATATGGTATACAAAAAATTCAAATTAAAAAAATGTTTATTAGATCTATTATTATGGAGAAATAAAAAAAAGCCACACATGCTGGCATAAGAATAGCACACAAACAAAATTAGTAAAAAGGATTGAAGAACTGAAGAATTTCATTCAAAACATCTCCACTTCAGGTTTTGGAAAAATGATGCTGTTTCATTTTTGATACAACAACATCAAAATCAGGACGTAAATTCGTAATATTCTAAAATTTAGAATAACGCCACATTTATGTGACAAAATAAAATAAAAATATATGAAAAAAATATCAGCACAAAGTGTCAAGCACTAAAAGCACCTCTTCGTTTCATGATACCATACACACGACTGAGGCTCTGAGGGAAGTGTCTCTCATACCGCACGCATTACCCCAAAAATGTTTAAATTTACCCCATTTGGGGTAATTTACCCCTGTTCCCCGACCACTGCGGTAGGGATTACAATACATCATGGAAGTTGCATAAAAAAAGAAAAATCATGCAATTAATTTTGCAAAGCATGACACGTATCCTTTGGCAGTGGCGTATCAAGGGAGGGGCGAGAGGGGCGACCGCCCCGAGCGGCACTTCCCGAGGGGCAGCAAATTACTGTCAGGCGGGCGCAGTATGCAAAATTTTGGGTTTTTATGTTTTAAAATGCAACCCTCCAAAAACTTATATCTCATCAGTGTCGCGCGTTATTTGTGTACAAAATATCCATGGTTTTGATGAAAAATCATCATTAAATGCTATATATGCCACCTCAATGCCACTATTTCCACAAATAGTTGCGTTAAATTTTCACATCGGAAAGGTTGCCAGCCCTATTTTTCAGACTTTCCCTATATTATTTAGGTTAGGCTTTGCATTCTTTGAGCTTTGATGACGTTACTAATTAATGGTTGTTTTATTTTGCAGATACCCTACTGAATTAGCAAACGACAGAGACTGAGTGGTGCTGCATACAAGAATCTTCGCGAAAAAAAAGAGGAGGAAGGCAAGCGTGCTGCTAAGCGATTTCATCAGTTAATGGGATTCTCAGACACACCTTCAGTGCCTTCTGGGAAGCAAGGAGATCAACCGCAATGTGATATATCTTTAGAGATAGATGTTCAAGCGGCAACTTCAAGTGAACCCCCAAATAATCAGGATCAACCCTCATCTACATCACAAAGTCACCCACCCACCCATCACCCACAGAGTCTGTTTAACGATTCTGGCAACTGGCCCGTTCCAATGACGGACAATTTGAGAATCGAACTCATTAAACGTGGACCATCACATTTGAAAAACATGAATAGACCCTTACCAGCTGATTCAAACAATAGGTCAATGTCAAAAGTTTGGTATTTCAAAACTTTGGAAAATGGCGAAAAAATTGAAAGGTCATGGCTAATCTTCTCACCTTCAAAATGTAGCTTGCATTGCTTTTGCTGTCGTCTCTTCAACAACATCTCCAGCGCATTTGGAAAAGAAGAAGGATTTTTTGCCTGGAGGAAACTGAATCCAAGAGTACCTGAACATGAAAACAGTCCATATCATACCCGATGCTTTGAACAATGGAAAGAGTTGTCTATGCGCCTTCAGTTGAATGCTACAATAAATAATGCACATCAGTTGCAAATAAAACATGCTACTGCTAAGTGGAAAGAAATACTGAGACGAATTTGACTGCATCATGTTCTTGGCAAAACAAGATCTTGCATTCCGAGGGCACCGAGAGAACTTAAATGAAGAAGCTGGGCTAGCTGGCAATTCTGGAAACTTTTTGGAGCTAATAAAACTAATGGGCAAATATGACCCAGTAATTAGGGAACATCTTACAAAAATACAAATGACTGACAAGATATCCACTACGTATTTGTCACCTAACATTCAAAATGAGTTCATCACACTAATCGGCTGTAATGTTCGAAAATGTATAATTGATAATGTGTCTAGTGCAAAGTACTTTGCAATAATTTTCGATAGTACACCAGATATATCGCATATTGATCAGATGTCTCAGGTAATTCGCTATGTGTCGATTAAAGATGGTAATGTAGAGGTGAAGGAATCCTTCGTTGATTTTATTAAATTAGAGGGGAAGATTGCTGAGGCAGTTACTGATCTCATTGTCACTAAGCTCCGTGAGGATGGGCTGGATATCCAGAATTGTTATGGTCAAGGGTATGACAATGCTGCTACGATGGCAGGTATTCATCTTGGAGTTCAACGCAGAATTCTTGATGTTAGCAAACACGCTGTTTTCATTCCTTGCAATAACCACTCGCTGAACTTGGCTGGAGTTCATGCCGCGGGACTGAGTCCTAATGCTGTAACTTTCTTTGGAACAATTGAACGAATTTTCGTCTACTTTTCTTCCTCTACTCATCGTTGGGATGTCTTAACAAAACATTCCAAAATCACTGTCAAGCGAGTCTCTGATACACGGTGGAGTGCTAAGTATGATGCTGTTTCTAGTCTTAAGAAGAACTTGACTCACGTTGTTAGTGCCTTGGAAGAACTGAGTGAAGGGGTCTCCGAAAATCTGGACACAAAGGGCGATGCTGAAGCTCCGTTGACCTCCATCATTAGGGTGTGTCAATTTGGGAAGTGAAAATTAATTTTTGCCAATTCCTTCACTGAGGGGTTTTAAAAATATGTTTTTGGATGTGAAGAATTCAAATCTGCTATTATTTTTGTGATTGCTCAACACTTAGCTTGGTAAATCTACTTTTGATTAAAAAGCACATAAATTGCTCTCGGAAAACAACATTTATTAATTTTAGCTTCTCAAAATGTCAGGTAATGCTATAAAAATTTTAGTTTCTCTGCATAAAACATATCCTAGTAATCATAAAACATATCCTTGTAATCATAAAACAACATTAGAAAGTAATGACATCAGTAAAAAAAAATATTTAAACAACAAGTTTCATCAAGTCTTGCTTTGATTCGTTCTTGGACATCAGCCGCCGACTTGCTTCTTGGCCTCTGATATAGCCCTCACGTTTCTCATGTGCATACACCCTGCCTGCTGCCTCTGTGACTTGTTTCACACACCTCTCTATTGACTGAGCATGACAGGGCCACTGTGGAACTTGCATAGGCTTGTCAAAGAACTTCTTTACTTCCGCTGTAGTCAGTTTACATGTCAAAGGAGGTTCAAATACCCCGTCAGACCAGTCTGTCAGCTCCAACACGGAAGAAGCACTGGGGTTGATGGAAGGTGTCTTCCTGGGACGTACAGAAAGATCTCCAAGTGTGTCATCATCTCCACCCCCTCATGTCAACAATCTTTTGGACACCAGCTCTCCTCTCCTCACTGTCATCTGAGCACAAGAGTGTCTGGATTATCATTTCGCTGAATGCATACCATGCTGAGCGCTTGATGGTTGGCAAAACAGCATCCACTACAGCCTTCTTTTGCAGCCTAACTAGCCGCAGCTGAAACACCAACAATGTATTCCACTATCAGTCTTAAGTTGATGAGGGTTTTGCCTTTAAGGCCATGTTTTGAAACCCATATGCGACAAAGCCTGTTTGCTGTTGTCAACCACCTTGAATGGCTCACTGGACCAATTTCAAGAAGGGCCAGATCTGTGGGAAGTTCTCCTGTCCTTATGGCCTGTGTGATCCTATACCCATACGCTTGATCAGTAGAGAGATCCTTTACGACATTGTCACTCAGTGAAGTAAGAGGCTCTCCAATTGAGAGTTTGGTGAATGAAGGATCAATTTCAAGGATCAATTTAGAATTTATTATTTAGCTGGAGAGAGAGATTATTGAGGTTTAGGTGTAATATTAAGGTTAAGTTTACTTTAAATAGACACAGTAATTATAGAAATAATAATGGCCTATTTAGACACTGTCAACATAGCTACAGACTTTTTCACTGTAGGTTGCAGTGGTTTTCAGGTTAAAATTTGGTCAGCAGCCAGATTACTAACTATGGTGAAGCTAAATTCATTAAAATTAATTTAGACTTACCAAAATGAAGTTGCCAGTTGAACGTTACCCTTTCTGTTTCTAACTAATCCATAAGTTTCATTTAGTTTCCAGGTTTGAATTTTATTTTGTTAAGTTTTAAGTTATTATTTAACACACTGCTAGGTTATTTATTTGTAGGGGCTATTTCCCAGACCTAGGTTTTGCAGGTTAAATTAGGCTAGGGCTGGATTGCCCTTACGTTTTTGGTTTTAAAGGTTTAAGGTTTAAGGTTTTGAAGGTTTTACTCAAGTTAAGTTAGGGCTATATTGCCTTTAGGTTTTAATAGGGGCTATAACAGCCATTTAATTATTGAGGTAGGGCAGTTGTAGCCGGTTCGAGTTTCTCCTAGGTACCTAGTTTTTCTCTTACCTTAGTTATTTTCTTTAATTAACTTACTTATACCTAGTTCTGATAGGCCTCTATTTAGTTAAACAGGGTTTTTGTTTAATTGCAGTGGTTATTAAGGTTAATATTTAAAAGTTGTGAGGTTTAAAGGTTGACTTTAAGTTGCCCGGTTAGTTGGGGAACTACGAGAATTTTACTTTACGAAAAAACTAGCCCGCTTCATGCGGTCAAAATTTTTCAAGAAGGGACAAAGCTCCGTTTTTCTTTGTCTCGGAAACTTTTTTTCTTTCTTCTTTTTGTTAATTAGGGAAACCCAACTTCACTAGTTGGTTAGAAACGAGGGTTGTTATTTTTATTTATTTTGTTTATATTTTATTTGGAAATATATGCAGTTATTTCTAACCACTTTTTTTAACAGCAGTGTCTAGCATCTTGCCAATGTTACCTGTCCACTTGTTGTTAGACAAGGTCTTCCCATCCAGTGCTGTGATCAAGTGTCGCAGGGGTAACTCGTTAGTGTGGAGGGCACAAACCAACCAGATCAGCTTACGGCAAAGCTTGACCTCTACCCAATGCATGGAACCACCCTCCCAGCCAGTGTTAACATTTGTAGAATCACCTCCAATGGTCTGCAGGCTTTTATCAATGCCTTCTTCTTCATGAAATCTACAAGATTATCAGCAATAACTTCAGCAGGTTTTTTTCTCGTTGAGCCTTTCTCAGGAGTGAAGTGGTAGAGATATCTTCCACCTGGCTCACTGCACACAGAATAATGCTCTTCTTTGATGATGCTTGAACTGACGATCTGAATTGTCTGCTTTCAGCATAACTTTAGTTGTATCTTGACGGCCGTCAAAGAAGATGCAGTCAATTTCACCCTTCTTACAAAGATCATCAAATTCCTGATCCAGGGATCTCATAACTTTTTCTTGGGCCCTCTTGACTTTATTGTGATCAACTACAAGTCTCTTGTCTTCTTCAGTGATCAAGCCAGCATCCATAAAGGCAGCAGTGGTGATGGCAGCTGTGGCACGCAGGCCAACACCATATCTGATGCTATGCATAGCAACATTAGGTATTTCTAATGTGTTGTACTCTGGCTTTTTATTGGAAGTTGAAGACGTGCTTGGTATTTCTAATGTCACTTCATAACTTCCATCCTTTCCATCTTGAGCATCAGCTATTTGTTCTTCATTTTCATCATCAGAGAAAATTATTTCATTTGATGGCATTGAAACATCCTGCTTACTTGTCTGCTTTATTCAGCAAGCCTTCTTCTTTCGTCTTCTTGCCGCTTCTGCTTTTTGACTTGTCTGTTGTGCTCAGATTGATCTGGCAAGCCAATCTGATGTGGTCCAATATAACCAGACTTGTCTCTCTGACCTTTAATGAAAGCAAGTTCCTTCACAGGGATCTTCATCTCCCTAGGGCATGTACAGTTAATGTGAGTTTCGTTTTTGCAACCAGCATCTGCAAGGCAGCCAAATTCAGAGCAGAGAACAATTTTACACTTGCAACTGAGGATGTCAAAAAGCTTGTCAAGTTTTGCAATGAAAGCCTCTTTGACATGTAGCTTTCCTCTCCCAAGAGATATGTTTTTGGCCTGCTCCCAGCTCTCTTGGATCTTGTTGGGAGTTCAGAGGGCAACAACTCTCTACCAGTTCCAATTAGGTTGCTCATATGTGTGAATGTCCCCAGTCTTGTCCTCCTTTTAGAAGCCATTGTAGGTCAATTCCCACTGGTTAGGATGGTAGCACTGACGGACAAGTAATCTTCAGCACACTGATGAATATGTTTCAACCTGTGAAATAAGCAAAAACAGCAGTGCATTATATATACAGCATATATAATTATTAATATAGTAATTATTATATAATTCCACAAAAAAGTAAAAAAAGTCACTATTTTTATGTAGCTTCTTACCAAGCAAAACTAAATTATATTAAATTAACAAAAATATCTTTAGAATTCCTAAGTCATGCTGCAACTTTTTAGCACCCCTCATATTTGGAATTTGAAAGTTGAAACATTCGACACCCCCTACGAGTCCATCATGTCATACATATTCATTGTGTACTTATTTTTCTGAGATCCAGTGCTGAAAGAAATCAATGATGCTCAGCTATATTTTCAAAGAAAGGGACTTGCTTTGGACCAGTGTGCATTAAAAATGAACTCTTTATCCGTGTTTTTAACTGATGAACGAGAGGCAGTAGTATCAAACGCTGCAGATGCCGCCGAAGAGTTCTGTAATGAAATGGATATCAGTATAGACCGCAGAGTCAGGAGACGGAGAAGAATGCCTGGAGAGCAAGCTCGTGATGCTGGATTGACCGTGCAAGAGGATGTACGCAGAGAATTTTTTGAAATCATGGATTGTTTATTAGCAGAAATTGAAAAACGCACAGTTTGTCTTAAAAACATGAATGATCGCTTTGAATTTCTGTCTCCTTCGTACCTTTTGAATCAGTCCAAAGATGAAGAAATTAATACCAAGGTCAATAATTTTTCTTCCATCTACAATGACATTAATCCAGGAAGTCTACTGGAAGAAATAAAGCGTTTGCGCAGACATTTGCTCAGTTTCGAAAGCATAAGCGTCGACGATGATCCAAAGAACTGGGATATGTTAAAACTACTTCAGTGGATCGTTAAATGGGATCTAGTGGAATCTTTGCCTCATATAACAATTGCCCTCCGGATCTGTCTAACTACATGCATGTCCGTGGCAAGTTGCGAACGAAGTTTCTCGAAACTGAAACTTATAAAAACTTACCTCAGATCAACTATAAGTCAATCTAGACTGAGCAATTTGGCGATTATTTCAATTGAACGCGAAGTTGCAGAGACAATGGACATAGAAAAAATCATTCATGAATTTTCTGTTATGAAAGTCCAAAAATTTAACTAGGCATTATACATTATATAGTTATCGTTAAAATTATGTAGTGTATTATGTACGGTACATTATGTATTAGTATTGTTAAAATTGAAGTTGCATTATTTAAGTTTTTCTTCCAATAAAAGTTTTGTTTAGAAGTGTATTTTTGTAAAGGAATTGTTTTTAAAATTGAAAATTGTTGCAAGGGGGGGGGGCGTTGGCATTTTCGCCCCGAGCGGCAAAAAGTATTGGTACGCCTCTGTCCTTTGGTAATGTTAGTGCTTCTAATGGCCTGTTGGAATGAGGGAGCCTGAGCCTGTGATGATCCTAATTTCATATATATATATATATATATATATATATATATATATATATCAGTGGTGGGCACGCGCAACGATTTTTGTAGCGCCGCAGCCGCAACCGCAACTCTGCTGAAATAGTTGCGCCGCACGCGCAAGCGCAACCCTTTTCAAAAAGTTGCGCCGCAAGCGCAAGCGCAACCAAAAATGTTGCGCCGCAAGTTGCGCCGCAACTGCCCATCTTTGTATATATATATATATATATATATGTGTGTGTGTGTGTGTATATATATGTGTGTGTGTGTGTGTATATTAGGGTTATAACCTTTTTACAACATAATATTCCTGTACTTTAATTCGATGAACTTTTGCCTAAAATCAAAGAAATGAACTTTCATTTTAATATCTTTTTAGAAAAGGTCACCCCGAAATAAAAAAATCGATTATTGCATACGTTATTTTCATATTCCATGTAATATAATAAAAGAACTCACAACATAATCGTTATAATACTTGTACATATATTACTCAGTATTACTGCTTATTGCTTAGAATAAACCGAAGTTGCAGTTTGTTTTTGTTTCTGCAGGCAGCATACAGTTCCTGCATAACTTTGATTGCACGTTCTGCACACTGATTACTTCTTGGTATCTTGAGTGGGGATGGCTCCTGCTTCCAGTGATTTTCCAATGAGTTCAATGCTTTTTTGTAAGGTTTCAATATTTCTGACAAGTTCTTGAAGTCATTTTCATTGTACATCTGATTAGTAAACCAATATTCTGCCCAGTTGTATGAAATGAATCTGCATACCTTCTCCAAAGTCTTCCTTGTTGTAGGTATAAGAATAAATGCAAGGATAGCTAGAATGGCTCTTGAATGCCACCTCGCATTGCTGATGTTTGGAATTTTCTGAAAGTTAATCAAAGGAAAATTCCCTTTTTCTTCAAAGAATCTAAACATCCGTGTTAGATGGTACAAA
>JAJOZX010000835.1:132500-142500 GCA_023014485.1 Bathynomus jamesi | reverse complement strand
CGTTTGTTGAATGCGGCACTTATAGGGCGTGGTCTTACAGAGAGCTCTCTTGCAATTCAGTTTGGTTGTTTAGATACAAGAGTCTTGCATCGTGCAATGGTGCAGGTTGTGTTGTTGTTGCAAGGTTTAGAAAGAAGACCATAAATAGTGCCCCTTTTGTTTTTTATCTTAATTTTATGCAACTGAGGCCTAAGGTAGGCCCACATCGAGTCAGCAACCCTGAGGTAGGACCTAATAGGACCTCCAAGTCCGTAAGTTTTTAGTCTAGCTTAACTTGGGCTGTTGGTTGAACTGGCCCTTCAGAGCTTGGCCGTTCACGGCTCAGCTGGGATTCTGAACCCAATAAAATAAAAAATAACATGGTTCTTCGAAACCGGATTCTAGCCCAAGACTGAGTCAGTGACTATTTTCCGGCAAAGTTCTGATTGTGCAAATTGTAGCCCAAGTTAGGCCTGGACGGGTTGAGCATAATTGAGTTAAGGTCCCAGCGAAACTTGGCCGCTCGTCTGTCGTTGTTTTGGGTCTACATTTTTACTGGTTTAGTTAATTTTGGTTTATTATTCGTAGGCGAAAGTTGCAGACTTCAGTGCGCCAGTTACTTGGGTGGAAAATTTGATATTCCATACTGGTGGTTGATCAGTACTCTAACCAAGCAATTCAGTTTATTTGAAAAAAGCAAAATTTGAGTTTGATCAGTTTGGTTAAGTATTTTTGCCAATTCAGCTTATTTGGCATTGAGTCCAATTGTTGTTTGCATTGAAGATGAGTGCAGCTGAATTGAACAAGTTTAAAAAAAGGAGAAGCGCCTACAAAGGTCTAATTACAAAGGTCATTACCATTATAGATTCTGCCATAGAGCAAGAGGATTTATGCTTAGTGACTGCACAGCTTTCCATATTAGAAACTAAAAAGGTTGCTCTAAGCGAAGTAAATGTTAAAATTGAGGCTCTTATAGAAGAGGATGAAATATAAAATAACATAATTTACTTTGAAGAGATTATTGATGATATAATTAAAGTATGCCACAGAGCAAAAGAGTTTAGCAGCTCAGTACAGTTAGAGACCAGGTCTAATAATGAAACACAACCCTCAACAAATGGTGTTTGTGAAGTTAAGGGTAACAGATCTGCAGTTCAATTAACGAGGTTTCTACTCAAAACATTTTCTGGGAGTATTCAGGAATGGCAAGGATGGGCAGACAGTTTTCAATCAGCAGTTCATTCTACTAGATTCTAGTCAAGTGTTAAGTGCGGTGGAGAAGTTTAATTATTTGCAGTCCCTCTTGGAAAGGGAGGCAGCAAAGACAATAGCAGGATTAGCATTAACAGGCTAATTATAATGTGGCTTGGGATATATTAAAGAAACGGTTTGGCAAGCCAGAGATCTTAATTAAAAGCCACCTCCGCGAACTTTTAGCTATACCTCCTGTTAATAATCCCAATAGTGTCAAGGAATTACGGCAGTTATACGATGAATTTGAAGTTAGAACTAGGTCCCTGGACAGCTTGGGTGTAGGAATGGAAAGGTATGGTATAATGTTGGTCACTATACTGGAGTCTGAATTGCCTAGCTCAATTTTGTTTGAATTAAGTAGGGGACACTCTACAGAACATGTGTACATCCCCCTTCAGCAGATTTAAGTCTTTTAAGCACAGAATTAGCAAGATGAGAGGGAATTGAGTTTGCACAATGGGATGTTAAACAAGGGGACAAAGGCAGGCACATCACCAAAGTTTCTACAAAAAGAAATAGCCCAGGTACAGTGTCAGCTCTACATGCATCCTCTGAGAATAAATTAAAGGGAATCAAGGAATGCATATTTTGCGAAGGCAACCACAAGTCATATAAATGTGAGGTGGCTGAGGCTTTACCTGTTGAGGAGAGAAAGGACAGGGTAACTAAGTCCACAGCATGTTTTAAATGTTTTTTGAAAGGTCACAGAGCAAGGTTTTGTAAGTTTAAAATTTTGTGCAAAAAATACCATGGCCGGCATCAGCCATTATTGTGTGAAAACACTCCTAGTAGGCCTACCCCAGAAGTAGAGACATCAGTGGCACGCCGCACATGCCACTGCTATGAAAGGGAGTAAAAGTAAAGGGGGATTATTGCAAACAGCTGCAGCATTATTAATTGGGAATGATGGAGAAGCTACTGTAAGAGTGTTGTTTGATAGTGGTAGCCAGTGTAGCTTTATTAAGACCAGAATTTCCAGAAAATTGAAGTTTAAAGAACTTAAGAGGGAAAATTTAAGAATTTCTGAGTTTGGGGGTTCCGTTCAAAACCGAACCAAAGTTAAGAGGGTAGAAGTTCTGGTTAAGGGGTTGTTACCACAAGGTCCTACTATCAAGGTTCAAGCTGTCGAGATTGAGGAACTTTGTGCTCCAGTCACTACTTGTTTAGATATGGCATGTGTCCAAGAATTGCAAGTTAAAGGAATTCATTTGGGCAGTAATAAGTTTGAAGGAACAGAAGATATTAGTCTTTTGATTGGAGCTGACTATTATTGGGACTTCATCACTGGTTATATTGTCCGCACATCTCGAGGTCCGGTAGCTATTGAAAGTAAGCTAGGCTGGATGCTACATGGTAGCTATTGCAATGAAATGGAGGTTAAAGCTCTTTTTGTTAAGATTGAGGAGAACAGCCATGGTTTGGAAAGGCATTTGAAAGCCTTTTGGGAACTTGAATCCAGTGGCATAAAGGACAAACAGGAGAAGCAGGCGAGTATAGTGAACAGTGATGTTTTAGAGCAATTTGAAAAAGGGATTGGGTTTAGAGATGGTTGCTATGAAGTTGGCCTCCCTTGGAAGGATTCTTGCAAACCCAGTTCAAAACTTCAGCTAGCTAATAGGAGGTTGGAGACTTCACTGCACAGTGCACAGGCTAAGAAAAAATGAGGAGTTGTTAACTGAATACAATGAGGCCATCCTAAGCTGTGTAAAGGAGGGCTATGCTGAAAGGGTGCAAGGTGAGCTGGTGAGCCAGGAGGCACATTATCTGCCACACTATGCAGTGGTACGGCGAGACAAAACTACCACCAAACTGAAGGTAGTTTTTGATGGCTCAGCCAAGGACAAATTTAAATGCAGATTTATTTTCCTTGTTACTGAGATTCAGGTTTGGTAGAGTAGCATTGATTGCAGATGTGAAGCAAGCCTTTTTGCGGATAAAGTTAAAACCAGAGGACAGAGATGCAGTAAAGTATCTGTGGGTGGATACGAAAGACTTGTTGGAAAATGAACCTAAGGTTCAAGCATATAGAATGAAGTCAGTGTTGTTTGGTCTCAGCTCTAGTCCATTTCTGTTGGCAGCTACTATGCAGTACCATTTTAAGAAATATTCTGAAGTCTATCCTAACACTATTGAACACATAAGGAAAAATTTTTACGTTGATGATTTGCTGTGTTCCGTGGATAATACAGAAATGGCTAAACAGATATTCAGGGAGGCTAGGGCTATAATGAGGGAGGCTGACATGGAGCTTAGAAAATGGCAGACCAATCATTCTCAGTTACAACAGTTTATGAGTCAGTCCTGTGTAGTACAGTACCTGATGCAGTAGAAAGTACTGAGGATTCTGGTATTAAGGAGTTGTGGGCAATAGACACAAAGGTGCGAGGCATTGTTTGGCAGCAAGGAGATGATTTGTTTACCTTCAATGGGAAATCTTTAGTAGAGCTGGCTGAGAATGATACAAGGTGGACAAAACTTACAGCTCTTAGTTTGGCTTCAAAGGTCTTTGATTCTCTTGGATTCCTGGCTCCATTTGTGATAAAGTAAAAAATTTGGTTTCAGAGCCTCTGGGAAATTGGACTTGGTTGGGACCAAGAGTTATCTGATTATATGGTGGTAAGGTGGAAATATTGGTGCAAATAATTGGCACATCTTGGAGACATTGAAATCCCAAGATGGTACTTTGGAGAGTTGAACAATAGTCCAGACAATTTGGAGCTGCACATCTTTTGTGATGCAAGTGAGGAAGCCCATGCAACTTGTATTTATATAAGAGGCACATTCAAAGAGGAAGTAAGTTGCAGGTTGGTTTTCTATTCCAAGGTTGGAATTGATGGGTGCAGTTATTGCTAGTTGGCTTGCAGTTACAGTGCAAAAGTCTTTGGCCCTCGATGAAATTCCAAGCTATTATTGGACAGACTCCACTATAGTTTGGCACTGGTTAAGAAGCCAGGCAAGGAAATGGAAACCATTTGTTGCCAATAGGGTGGAGGAAATTCAAGCGCACACAGATCCAAAGCAATGGAAGCATTGTCCAGGCACCCAAAACCCAGCTGATTTATCAACACGAGGAATTTCGGTGAAAGATCTTGCACAGTCAAGTTTGTGGTGGAATGGGCCAGAGTGGCTAAAACTTGAAAGTGAAAACTGGCCTTCTAATCAGCCTATTGTAGGAGAATGCTAGGCTGAAGAAGCATGGGTGAGTGAGGTGAGAAAATGCACTTGAACAGTTGTCAAGTTATTCAGCAGGACCCCATATTGAGGCTTGAGGACATTAGCAGTCTGAAAAGGTTGTTAAGAGTGACAGCATGGGTATATAGATTTACAAACAACATTAAGGGAGAAACAAGAAGGGAAGGAATTTTGAACAGTAAGGAGATTCAGCAAGCCAGGCAATACTGGGTGGTATATGTGCAGAAGGAAAAATTTGGTGAAGAGAGGGAATTGCTCACCAGCCGTCCATTACAGGTTCTACCAACACATTCTGCTCCCAAGGGTTTGGATGTGTTTTTGTATCAGGATTTATTGAGAGTAGGAGGTAGACTACAGTTTCCTGGGCTTCCAGAGGAGAAAAGACATCCAATTTGCTACCTTCTGGGGGCACTTTGTGGAACTTTTGATCCTGGATACGTATCATAAGTTGTTACATGCTGGAGTTAGAGAAGTGATAATAGAGATCAGACAACAGTTTTGGATTCCCAAAATTAGACAAGTAGTAAAAAAGGTCTTGCATAAATGTGTGGTTTGCAAGCGTTGGAGTGCAAAGCCTTATTATGAAAAGGTGGCTCCACTTCCAAGAGAACGGTGTGTCTATACTGCCCCATTTGATGTAGTGAGAGTAGACTTCGCAGGTCCAGTCTATGTGTATGAGCAAGGGGAGTCTAACAAAGGTTATATATGTCTTTTCACATGTGCTACCACCAGAGCAATCCATTTGGAGTTGGTAAGCAACTTAAGTAGTGATGTATTTCTTTTGGCCTTTAAAAGGTTTGTGAACAGAAGGGGTTTCCCAAATAAAATCATATAGGATAATGCAAAAACCTTCAAAAGGGCTGCAAAGGAACTCCAAGAAGTTTGGTCCTTGCTAAAAGAGGAGGGATTCCAATCCTACTTTTCACACCATGGGGTAAAGTGGGAGTTTATTGTTGAGAGAGCACCATGGTGGGGAGGATTTTGGGAAAGGCTAGTGAGAAGTGTAGTGTCCATTAAAGAAACTTTTAGCTAATGCTCATTTGAGCAAAGAAGAATTCTGCACTGTTTTGTGTGAAGTAGAAGCAATGGTGAACAGTAGGCCTATCACCTTTGTTTATAACAGTACGCAGGATGCAGAGCTATTGACACCAAATCATTTTCTTTGTGGTAAACGATTAACATCAAGCCCCAGTTTGCCAGAAGACTTACAGCCTATCCAGAGCACTCAAGAAGAATTAACCAGAAGGTTCAAGTACCTTGAAAAGCTACAAGATCAGTTATGGAAGAGGTGGCAGATAAAATACTTGCCAGAACTCAATTATTACCCATCAGGCAATGTAAAGGGCTCCAATGCAAATTGTATCAAGGTGGGAGAAGTGGTAATGATTGGGGATGAAAGACCAAGGCAATGCTGGAAGCTTGGCATAATTGAAGAGTTGTTTGTTGGCAAAGACAATTTAGTTAGGTGTGCACTGGTAAAGACTTCAGGAGGAAAATTAAAGAGACCTATACAAAAACTCTATGCTTTAGAAATCAGCTAAAACACGGATAGTCAAGATGAAACATTTGAGTTACAGCCTCATGGAGAAGGCTTGGCTAAATTTGCAGAAGGTAATGACAACAATGCCTCTTTGGTGGGGAGTGTTAGAAAATCTAGAAGAGGAAGAGCCATTGTTGTCCCAAGGCGATATGATGACTAAGCTGATTGATGCAGCATTGCTTGTATATAAGGATTGTATACAAAGTTTTGTCCGATGAATAAACGCTGATATTCTTGTAATTATGAGGTCTATGGCTACTGAAATTCGGTTGATTTATTTAATATATAATTCTCGTGCTTCGAACACTATGCGTAGGCTATGCGTAGGCTAGGCGCTACATAGCGCCTAGCCTACCCAACCGTTAGCCATCATCATTTTCTCTTCATTCATTTCTCGCTGCATTTATCATTTATTGCTTATTTTTAAGCATGGAATTTGAATGAAGAGACGTACGTAAGCTGATTTATTTCTTCTGGAAACGTGGAATGTCACCTGCAATCATAGCAGCAGAGATAAATTCGACACTTGGTGCTGAAACAACAAATGAACGTACATGTCGTCGGTGGGTGGCTCAATTCAAGGAAAACAATTTCAATGTCGATGATAAACCACGTTGTGGTCGACCATCACTGGATTTGAACACAGGTATACAAAACTTTCTGGATACAGAGAAGTATGCTACGACTAAGAGTATTGCATTAGAACTGGGAGTTTGTCACAGAACAATTCAGCAGCATCTTATTCAGATGGGGAAACGTTATTTATCTAATTGATGGATTCCACATTATTTAACTGTTGAACAAAAGGCAAACCGTGAACGAATATGTTTAGAGTTGTTGGAGAAATATGCTGCAAATGATTTCTTGGGACAATTAATTACAATGGACGAAGTTTGGATCTATTGGGACAATGATGGCAGCTATCACCATATGAGTTGGAGAGGAGATGGTGATATCCCAAATGTGGAAGTTCAACGGACGTTGACCATTCGTAAACATCTGCTCTCGGTATACTGGGACTGCAAGGGTGTTCTCCTTTTGGAGGTATTGCCACGTGGACAAACAATAAGTGCTGATATTTACTGTCAGCATTTAGATCGCTTGAAGGTAGCAATTCAGCAAAAACGTCGGCGACTAGTTAATGGGGGATACCACCATCTTCACTACCTCCATGATAACGCGAAGCCTCATACAGCTGCTAAAACTGTTCAGAAACTGCGCGATCTCGGTTTTACAGTATTGCCACATCCCCCATATTCACCAGACCTCGCACCGTCTGATTTTTACCTTTTCTCCCCACTTAAATCTTCAATTCGTGGTAGGAAGTTCTCATCTGCGGAAGAAATGTATTGCAAATAAAGGCGATTACTTTGAACATCTTTCTACCACTGAAGATTAATTATGTTTGGTTTTATTGAATAAATTTTATTTATCGGACAAAACTTTGTATACAATCCTGCCTCTTTTGTTTTTTATCTTAATTTTATGCAACTGAGGCCTAAGGTAGGCCCACATCGAGTCAGCAACCCTGAGGTAGGACCTAATAGGACCTCCAAGTCTGTAAGTTTTTAGTCTAGCTTAACTTGGGCTGTAGGTTAAACTGGCCCTTCAGAGCTTGGCCGTTCACGGCTCAGTTGGGATTCTGAACCCAATAAAATAAAAAATAACAGCATCATTGTTTGGGCACTCTTGTGTCATCATTTTTGGGGGGCACTGCACGTCCTTCCTACTCGTTTGTTGAATGCGGCACTTAAAGGGCGTGGTCTTATAGAGAGCTCTCTTGCAATTCAGCTTGGTTGTTTAGATACAAGATTGTTGCATCGTGCAATGGTGCAGGTTGTGTTGTTGTTGCAAGGTTTAGAAAGAAGACCATAAATAGTGTCCCTTTTGTTTTTTATCTTAATTTTATGCAACTGAGGCCTAAGGTAGGCCCACATCGAGTCAGTAACCATGAGGTAACCTAATAGGACCTCCAAGTCCGTAAGTTTTTAGTCTAGCTTAACTTGGGCTGTAGGTTGAACTGGCCCTTCAGAGCGTGGCCGTTCACGGCTCAGCTGGGATTCTGAACCCAATAAAATAAAAAATAACAGGCGGAAGAGCTAAGGTTAAGATGACTGTGTGAAGGCATATACACGGACAGAGAGATGGTAGCTGTCGTACGTCTGGTAGTTGGCAAAGGCAAACTATTGCCCAGATTTCAAACCTTCGAGATGAGAAATCCATAAGTAAAGATCAATCCTGTACATCTTGCAGCCGGTGCCCTAAAATATTTTAAAATGTTAA
The DNA here is from genome assembly GCA_023014485.1 of Bathynomus jamesi. Taxonomy (NCBI): domain Eukaryota; kingdom Metazoa; phylum Arthropoda; class Malacostraca; order Isopoda; family Cirolanidae; genus Bathynomus; species Bathynomus jamesi. Next base: position 134,252 of record JAJOZX010000835.1, on the reverse strand, counting down.
AAATAAAGCTATCCATAATGTAGGACAAGTTAATATTGGAAATGGTGTTTTCTGCCAAAATATAAAATGATTCGTATATTTGTCTGTTTCTGGTCCTGACCTTCATGATAGGTTTAGAATCCTGGAAGTTAAAAATATGATTATGCTGTTCCCTATGCTGAACTAGGCTACTATCAGAGCTGTGCGCGTTAACTGATAACTATAGCGCCGCTAACGCTAACAGTTTTTAAAATTAGCGGCGTTAACGCTAACGCTAATTTTGGCGCTAATTTTTATGAAATGTATAGCTAAGTACTATTTTTTAATAATAATGCATTTGTATATACAGTATTTATATGTGTTCGCTATTTGTTATTATCATTTATAGTGTCAAATGGGAACAAAATTATATCTTTAAAATGATTATTGGGTAATTCAAGAAAATTGAGTAATTTGATATTTATAATTAAACTTATTTATTGGAAAGACATTGTTCTCCTTTACATACTCAGTTCAGGAAACTTTTATTATTATACATTCTGCGTTCAGCATTATGCACAAAAAAGCAACGTAATATAGAGAATACCATTCTAAGACTATTCATTTTAATTTATATTAGCGGTTAGCGCCTAACATTGCCTAAAAATGTACCGGCGCTATCTGTTCTGCTAACTATTTTGAAAAATAGGGCCGCTAATGGATGCGCTAATAATTAACTAGCGCGTCGCTAATTAGCGCCACTAGGGACAGCTCTGGCTACTATAAGTATTACCCGATCTCAGATCACGTTTGTGGGAATTAATCCTTCTCAGAAAATCAATTGTCTCCCTAATGTATTTTTGAGGGGAGCCTTCACATGGGATTTCATAAACTACGCCAGAATTGTTGGAGGCTTTAGTAAAGGATGACGAATGAACGAAGACAATTTATTTGGCACAACGGAGACGAACTTAATCTGCTTTGGCAAGAGTGAGAAAAGCCCTTTGTTAACCTCAAAGGGCACTTTCAGGAATGAAACTTCTTTATCCCGGTTCCCAGTTTTGGGAGAAAAAAAGATCTCTTAGCGGCGAAATAAGCTTTATCGATGAACAGTTTGGAATAACCTAAACATATAAATATACTTTTAATATGTAAAACTTCATCGTCAAGATAAATAGGGTCACAAATCCTAAAAGCTCTCAAAAAGAGACTGGAAATAACGCCTTTCTTAGTACAAAGAGAATGATTGGAAAAAGCATGAATGTAGCTGTCTGAATGCGTAGGCTTTCTAAATACTTTGAAAGAAGGTCTTTGGTTGGGATCTCTTAAAATAAGAACATCCAAAAACGAGAGAGATCCACTATTTTCAACTTCATATGTAAACTGTATTTATTGAGGGTACAAAACCATTAAGAACTCCCACCAGCTCATCCAGATCCACATGATATTCCAAAATAACACACGTGTCATCAACGTAACGGAGCCAATTGACCCCCGGCACCAAAGATTCTGGCAAAAAATTAACTTAAAAAAAAATTCCATAAAAATATTAGCTAAAATTGGAGAGAGCGAAGAGCCCATAGGTAAACCTGTCCTCTGTCTAAAAAATGACCCGTTGAAAGAAAAAGAGTTATGTTTCAAGCAAAGTCTATCAAGCTCCAAAATAATTCCATAATCAAACGGAATGGTCTCAGGATGATCATGAAGCCACTCTTCCAGGAACTGCAAGGTTAGATCCAAAGGGACTCTGGTCAACAAAGAGACCACGTCAAAACTCACCAATTTCTTTCCCGA
>JAJOZX010000835.1:115000-127500 GCA_023014485.1 Bathynomus jamesi | reverse complement strand
ATTTGAAGGTTTTATCCTTAAATGCTCGTAGCCTACGAAATAAAAGAAACGAATTTTTTTTCTTTAATTGCTTGTAAAGACTATGAAATAATTGCGATAAATGAATCGTGGCATAGCACTGAAACTCGTGACTTTGTAGGGGAGTGTCAAATTAAAGGTTATAGACTTTTGTTAAAAACAGAATAGGTAGGCGAGGAGGCTGTGTTATGCTGTATATCAAAGATAATATTGCGAACGTTATAGAAGTAAAGCACACAATTCCGGAACCGATACATTCGATTACAGCAGAACTTAAATTGAACGATTTCAAACTTCTTGTTACGGTTATATATAGGCCCCCTAATCAAACAGCTGATACGGACGAAGCGTTATATTGTGAACTAAAGAGAATAATAGGTAGTGAGCAGGCTTTAGTTATGGGTGACTTTAATTGCGCCAACGTGAATTACGATACAATGCAGGGATACGCGGAAGGTAATCGTTTAGTTAATTTTCTCGAGGATAGCTTTCTTATTCAAAAGGTTGGGGAACCTACGAGGTTGGACAGTATTTTAGATTTAGTAATAACTAAGGATGATAGGCTAATTACTGATCTTCAAGTAATAGAACCGTTAAGCAATAGCGATCACAATATGGTAGAGTTTGTCCTCTCAGTAAGTCACTCGACTAATACACCAGCTAACTCGACTAAAATTCCTAACTTCCAGCACACAGACTTTAGTAAATTTCGAAATAAATTGTCACACGTCAATTGGGAAAATGTAATGGGGAACTCCAACACAAACTAATGTGGGAATCGTTCGAAACAGTATTTAGAACTATAAATGAGGAATGTGTACCGTACAAAATTAAGCGTGCGAAAGTAAACAACAAGCCCTTGTGGTTTACTTCTAGAGTAGGAGACATTATAAAGAGTAGAGATAGGGCTTATAGGCTACATAAGTGCGATAAAGACAATTTGTGGTTACGAAACAACTACATATCTCTAAGGCGTGAAGCGAAAAGTGTAATAAAAAAGTCTAAGCGCGAATTTGAAATCTCCATAGCTCGTGACGGTAAAGAAAACCCCAAGCGATTCTTTCAATACGTCAATAATAGAAATCCAGTAAAAAGTGTCTTGGGGCCTTTGAAAAATGTAAACGGAGATCTAGTTTCTGAAAACAAGGAAATGGCTACCTTGCTAAACGAAATTTTACGTCAGTTTTTACTATAGAAGATGTAACGAATATCCCTACGGTCATACAAATAATACCTTTTGATAATGGTAATATTTTTGATAATATCGTGGTTAGTGAGGGGGAGGTAATGCGCTATATTGATAAAATGAAAACGGTTAAAACACTGGGGCCGGATTCCATATATCCCATACAACTAAAAGAATTAAAAGATAGCATCGTTGTGCCGCTAACAAAGATTTTTAATGCGTCTATTTCTGAGGGGTGCGTACCAGATAATTTCAAGTTAGCAAACGTAACACCTATCTTTAAGAAAGGCGATAAAGGTGCGGCGGGAAATTATAGGCCAATCAGTTTACGTCTGTTGTAGGTAAGCTACTGGAATCAATAATTAGGGATCGTATAGTCGAACACTTAGAAGTGCATCAATTAGTTAGAAATACGCAGCACGGTTTTAGGCGAAACAAATCTTGCTTAACTAATCTTTTAGAATTTTTCCAAAGCGTGGTTGACGTTTACGATAGACATCGGGCGGTTGATGTAGTGCATTTAGATTCTCAAAAAGCGTTTGACACCGTCCCGCACAAAAGACTCATTGAAAAAACTAAGGCTCATGGAATCAGGGGTGTAGTAATAAATTGGCTAGAAGAGTGGTTGCGAGGCAGGAAACAGAGGGTGGTCGTTCATGGAGCGGAGTCGTGTTGGGCTAATGTAGCGAGTGGCGTTCCTCAGGATTCTGTATTGGGCTCCTTGCTTTTTCTTATATATATTAACGATTTAGATGTCGGCCTAGTCAGTACAGCTTCAAAGTTTGCGGATGACACGAAGCTGGGTGGTAGGGCGATTAATGACGAAGATAGAGGTAAAATCCAGGAAGATATGAATAAAATCGTTGATTGGTCAATCACACGGCAAATGAGATTTAACGTTGATAAGTGCAAAATTTTGCATATAGGTTCGCGTAACGGTAATTTTGCGCATAGTATGTCAGGGAAAGATTTAACAAACATAGAGCAGGAAAAAGATTTAGGAGTTATAGCCACTGGTGATTTAAAAGTAGCGAAACAAAGTACAGCAGCGGTCAATAAGGCGAACAAAGTGTTAGGTCTTGTAGCTCGAAATTTTGAGTACAAATCGCGCGATATTATAGTTCCTCTTTATAAATCATTAGTTAGACCCCATTTGGAGTACGCGGTCTAATTTTGGAATCCGCATATACGCAAAGATATAGACAAAATCGAAAGAGTTCAAAGACGAGCAACTAATATGATTCCGTCGCTTAGGTCAAAGTCGTACGAGGATAGGCTTAAGGAGTTAAAATTGACAACAGTCGAGACTAGGAGGTTAAGGGGTGATCTAATCAAGGTTTTCAAAATTATGAATGGGTTCGATAACGTAGATAGAGATAGCTTTTTCGAAATATCTCAATATAATAGGACTAGAAATAACGGGTGTAAGTTGACAAGTAGAAGGTTCGAGACAGTAGTTGCCAAGAACTTTTTTACGCATAGAATAGTAAATAGCTGGAATAGTTTGCCGGTAGAAGTAATTAGTAGCACGTCTATAAACACGTTTAAAAATCGATTAGACGCATATGTTGATAGATTGGGTATAGTTTAAGATAGTAAAATTAAGGCTTTGTGGTGATAGATCCCACAGCTCAACACAAGTGTTGTGGCATATAGGGAGGCGGCATCTTTCGTTAGGGGATACTCTCTGTCCTTACACACCCCATTTAAAGAGATTCCTCTGCCGAGCGGTGCCCGCCATAGTACTGTGAGTTATTGAAACACTCATGATCTTCACTTGCCCCACAAACACCTTTAAATGGGAGACCCAAAATGGGTGCACACACATTTTTACATTACTGTACAGTCTTTACAGCCACACCTACACTTTTCCTCCTAAGTATATATAAGCACACCGGACAAAAAATTAGTCACCCCTCTCAGAATGTACCTAATAACGTGTGACGGCGCCTCTGGCCTTGATAACCGCACAAATCCGGCGAGGCAGAGACTCTACGATGTTGTGCATGTACTGAACATCGATTTGCTGCCATTCGTTCATCAGCCGATCCCGAAGTTCCGCCAGAGTCCGTGGGTGTCTATTCCTGCGCTTCACTTTCTGTTTCCAGCCTGAACAACACCTTCGACGCATTCAGGATTAAAGGCTTCATTGGACCTGCGATGTACTCGTCGCCTCCCATCATTGGAGAACAAATAAAAACGGGACTCATCGGACCAAATTACACGTTTCCAATCTGCCGCAGTCCAGTTTTTGTGCCTCTGAGCCCATTTATAACGTGCCAATCTGTGACTTGCTGTTAACAGCGGCCTCTTCCTTGGTACCCTGCTCCAGATGTCCATCGCATGCAGTTCTCGTCGCAATGTCCGTTCGGAAATTGGTCGCTGGAGAACCTCATTGGTTTCTTGAGCAATTGTTCTCTGGTTTGAAAACGATTTGCAGTTACTAGACGAGAAACATGGCGGCGGCCCCTATTGTCGAGAATTGTTTTTCCGGCCACAGTTACGCCGTCGATTGTCAGTTGATTGCGAACTACACCACTCTTTGTAAACTCGCTGGACAGTACGCGTTGACACACAAAAATTGGGCTACTTCAGACATTTTGTGTCCGTGGGCTCTGCCAAACACGATGGCTCCTTTTTGCCACTGAGTAACGTCTGCCTCACGACCCATTTTGCAGACTATATCCAACACACACTTTGTTCTTCACCACCTCACGAAACAGATCTGATCCTGTGTGCTACGTCACCGCTACTTGTCACTTACCAATGCTACATCAGCGCCCTCTGTGTGACCTTGAACTTCCTACTATCGGTGCTATTAGGGGTGACTAATTTTTTGTCCGGTGTGCTTATATTGTAATGTATATGGTTGTAAATTTTGACTTGGTCCGCAATCGATATGGACCGTGACTTATTTTTGGTTGGCAAGGTACTGTTATTGATGGATACCGTAATGAAATTGACTGGATTCTTTGGATCTGATACATTTGCATGTCGGTTATAAATAGATATAGAGTTTAACATATTTGTGGATAGTGGTCTATTATGACTTGATCCTCTGGATCCAGAGATTCTATTTTTAGTTTTAAATCGATAATTAATTAGTTTTAAATTGATAATTATTTAGTCTTGTAAAAATTGGTCGTTGCCAATGTACAGGCAGTTTTTATAAGAAATTTATTATGTTATTGTGGTTCGGAACCCACGTAAAATTGTAGGTCCCCTCCGCCACCACGAAGGACATACAAAATACACAATTACGAACACAGTTAGGTAGAACAGCCATGAGTGGATCCTAGGATCTTTGTTGGTCTGAAACATTATTACATTATAACATTATTATATATATATATATTTATATATATTATATATATATATATATATATATATATAATATATATATATATATATACATATACATATATATATATATATATATATATATATATATATATATATATATATATATATATATATTATGCACACACACACACACACACACACATATATATACATATACATACACATATATATATACACAACACATATATATATATATATATATATATATATATCAAAGATAATACTGCGAACGTTATAGAAGTAAAGCACTCAATTCCAGAACCGATAGATTCGATTATAGCAGAACTTAAATTAAACGACTTCAAACTTCTTGTTGCGGTTATATATAGGCCCCCTAATCAAACAGCTGATACGGACGAAGCGTTATATCGTGAACTAAAGAGAATAATCGGTAGTGAGCAGGCTTTAGTTATGGGTGACTTTAATTGCGCCAACGTGAATTACGATACAATGCAGGGATACGCGGAAGGTAATCGTTTAGTTAATTTTCTCGAGGATAGCTTTCTTATTCAAAAGGTTGGGGAACCTACGAGGTTGGACAGTATTTTAGATTTAGTAATAACTACGGATGATAGGCTAATTACTGATCTTCAAGTAATAGAACCGTTAAGGAATAGCGATCACAATATGGTAGAGTTTTTCCTCTCAGTAAGTCACTCGAAACCAATTAACTCGAATAAAATTCCTAACTTCCAGCACACAGACTTTTGTAAATTTCGAAATAAATTGTCACACGTCAATTGGGAAAACGTGATGGGGAACTCCAACGCAAAACTAATGTGGGAATCGTTCGAAACAGTATTTAGGACTATAAATGAGGAATGTGTACCGTACAAAATTAAGCGTGCGAAAGTAAACAACAAGCCCTTGTGGTTTACTTCTAGAGCAGGAGACATTATAAAGAGTAGAGATAGGGCTTATAGGCAACATAAGTGCGATAAAGACAATTTGTTGTTTCGAAACATCTACATATCACTGAGGCGTGAAGCGAAAAGTGTAATAAAAAAGTCCAAGCGCGAATTTGAAATCTCCATAGCTCGTGACGGTAAAGAAAACCCCAAGCGATTCTTTCAATACGTCAATAATAGAAATCCAGTAAAAAGTGTCTTGGGTCCATTGAAAAATGTAAACGGAGATCTAGTTTCTGAAAACAAGGAAATGGCTACCTTGCTAAACGAATTTTTTACGTCAGTTTTTACTATAGAAGATGTAACGAATATCCCTACGGTCATAGACATAATACCTTTTGATAATGGTAATATTTTGGATAATATTGTCGTTAGTGAAGGGGAGGTAATGCGCTATATTGATAAAATGAAAACGCGTAAATCACCGGGTCCGGATTCCATATATCCCATACAACTAAAAGAATTAAAAGATAGCATTGTTGTGCCGCTAACAAAGATTTTTAATGCGTCTATTTCTGAAGGGTGCGTACCAGATAATTTCAAGTTAGCAAACGTAACACCTATCTTTAAGAGAGGCGATAAAGGTGTGGCGGGAAATTATAGGCCAATCAGTTTAACGTCTATTGTAGGTAAGCTACTGGAATCAATAATTAGGGATCGTATAGTCGAACACTTAGAAGTGCATAAACTATGTTAGAAATACGCAGCACGTTTTAGGCGAAACAAATCTTGCTTAACTAATCTTTTAGAATTTTTCCAAAGCGTGGTTGACGTTTACGATAGACATCGGGCGGTTGATGTAGTGTATTTAGATTTTCAAAAAGCGTTTGACACCGTGCCGCACAAAAGACTCATTGAAAAACCTAAGGCTCATGGAATCAGGGGTGTAGTAATAAATTGGCTAGAAGAGTGGTTGCGAGGTAGGAAACAGAGGGTGGTCGTTGATGGAGCGGAGTCGTGTTGGGCTAATGTAGCGAGTGGCGTTCCTCAGGGTTCTGTATTGGGCCCCTTGCTTTTTCTTATATATATTAACGATTTAAATGTCGGCCTAGTCAGTACAATTTCAAAGTTTGCGGATGACACGAAGCTGGGTGGTAGGGCGATTAATGACGAAGATAGAGGTAAAATTCAGGAAGATTTGAATAAAATCGTTGATTGGTCAGTCACATGGCAAATGAGATTTAACGTTGATAAGTGCAAAATTTTGCATATAGGTTCGCGTAACGGTAATTTTGCGCATAGTATGTCAGGGAAAGATTTAACAAGCGTAGAGCAGGAAAAAGATTTAGGAGTTATAGTCACTAGTGATTTAAAAGTAGCGAAACAAAGTACAGCAGCGGTCAATAAGGCGAACAAAGTGTTAGGTTTTATAGCTCGAAATTTTGAGTACAAATCGCGCGATATTATAGTTCCTCTTTATAAATCATTAGTTAGACCCCATTTGGAGTACGCGGTCCAATTTTGGAATCCGCATATGCGCAAAGATATAGACAAAATCGAAAGAGTTCAAAGACGAGCAACTAAGATGATTCCGTCACTTAGGTCAAAGGCGTACGAGGATAGGCTTAAGGAGTTAAAATTGACAACAGTCGAGACTAGGAGGTTAAGGGGTGATCTAATCAAGGTTTTCAAAATTATGAATGGGTTCGATAACGTAGATAGAGATAGCTTTTTCGAAATATCTCAATATAATAGGACTAGAAATAACGGGTGTAAGTTAACAAGTAGAAGGTTCGAGACAGCAGTTGCCAAAAACTTTTTTACGCATAGAATAGTGAATAGCTGGAATAGTTTGCGGTTGGAAGTAATTAGTAGCACGTCTATAAACATGTTTAAAAATCGATTAGACAAATATGTTGATAGATTGGGTATAGTTTAAGGTAGTAAAATTAAGGCTTTGTGGTGATAGATCCCACAGCTCAACACAAGTGTTGTGGGATATAGGGAGGCAGCGTCTTCGGTTAGGGGATACTCTCTGTCCTTACACACCCCATTTAAAGAGATTCCTCTGCTGAGCGGTGCCCCCCATAGTACTGTCAGGTATTGAAAAACTCATGATCTTCACTTGCCCCACAAACACCTTTAAATGGGGACCCAAGATGGGTGCACACACATTTCTACATTACTGTACAGTCTTTACAGCCGCACCTACTTTTCCTCCTAAGTGTATATATTGTAATGTATAAGGTTGTAAATTTTGACTTGGTCCACAATCGATATGGACCGTGACTTATTTTTCGTGACAAGGTACTAGTATTGATGGATACCGTAATGAAATTGACTGGATTCTCTGGATCTGATATATTTGCATGTCGGTTATAAATAGATATAGAGTGTAGCATATTTGTGGATAGTAGTCTATTATGACTTGATCCTCTGGATCCAGAGATTCTATCTTTAGTTTTAAATCGATAATTAATTAGTTTTGCAAATTGGTCGTTGCCAATGTACAGGAATTTGTTACATAAATTTCTTATGTTCTTGTGGTTCGGAACCCACGTAAAATTGTAGGTCCCCTCCGCCACCACGGGGGACATACACAATTGCGAACACAGTTAGGTGGACCAGCCATGAGTGGATCCTAGGGTCTTTGTTGGTCTGAACATTATATATATATATATATATATATATATAGAAACGACGTAAGTGTCGAGGAGTTTTCTGCACACGAGGAAGAGAAATAACAAACAAATGAAAAATAAGGCACGATTTGCGAGGGTGCCCTCTCAAGGCATTGGTTTCTGCCCTATGTAGGAGAATTACAACTTCTGACTATCGTGGCTCCGTAGTGTAGTGGTTAGCACGTCTGACCGGCAATCAGAAGATCCTGGTTCGATTCCCGGGCGGGTGCCTTATTTTTCATTTGTTTGTATTTCTCTTCCTCGTGTGCAGAACACTCCTCTATACTTACGTCGTTTTCTATACGTTAATATACTGCGCGGACATTGCAGTTAAATGTATATATATATATAATATATATATATATATATATATATATATATATATATGTAAAAATGAACAATGAATATCCATATTCATTTTTACATAAGAAACCAAAATTGCCTAAGCGAGTTTTCGATAAAATTTTATTTGTAGCTTCCTATTTTTGTTTGTGTCACAACCCTATGATCTACCATTTCTGTGGTTTAGTTGTATCTATTTTCCATTTTTCATTGTTATAGAATTTATTATAATTAATTATGATTGTCTTCCATCTCACCCTCGACCCTAGATTATGCATACACATTGCATGTAACAGGATTGGAACCCGCAGTTGTACTTCTTAGTCATTGATACCCACTCTTTGTCTCTAATTCGTTCATGTAAATCTTCCTAATAATGATTTGTACTTCTTTATTCATTACTGTATTTCCCTAATTCATCTTTTCTAATAATGACTTATACACTATGACGTCATAAAACTTAATTCTCTTTACGTTTCCCATACCTTGTACACTAAATCACGTGCTTAGTATATGGACATCTTCCGTATGCAATGTATGGTAAATTCTTTAATAATAATGTTGTGGTGTTATGTAGTATAAACATTATTATTCAACCATATTCATCCATACGTCACATTTTCCCGTCATTAATTTCCCTTGATCATTATCCTATATAAATTTTATTAAATATTCATTTTTACTCGTGTCAATCTATGAAACGCAAAACTTTTGCATTCGTTCGAAAACGCTCAAATACGTTCTCGTATTGTTTTTTTTTATTATTTTTTTTCAAGTGCGTTCACCCTCGCAAGATATTCATAACCGCTTATGCAAGTGTACGCAATTCGCAAATCAGCATAAATCAAACATCTGAAAACGTGAAACCTCCTGTCCCTCTGATTTCAAATTTATAACATATTATAACATATGTTGTATATAAATCCATACCGTATGTGCCCATGCTCTTTGTATTATATTTCTAACATCTTAATTGTCTATTAATATGAAACACTGTAAAAAAACAAAACGAAGTTATAGTAACTGTTTAATTGTAATTAACTGTAATACTTTAATTTAATATAACGTAATGTACTTTAATGAAACTGTAATTAATAATAACTTGTAATGTACTTCATTGAAACTGTAATTAAATGTAATGATTTAATATATACGGTAATGTAAGAATGTACTTTAAATGGAAGTGTAATTAAACAATAAGTGAATATGAATTAATTGGTAATTGTAATCGTAATTGTAATGAACCAAAATTCATACGTACTCAGTCATGTACTCAATTTGTACTTATGTACTACTATGAAATTATATCGCCTTCATAAATGTAGACTCGGCGAAAAATACAAATTAGTTTTTGTTATTTTTATTTTTTTTATTATTTTTATTTGGAATTTTTCAAACATCTGATCATGTGTTTAAAAGGGGGGGAACTTAACCTTCAACTGTCTTCCCCCAACATTTAGGTTTATATTATACATGTATTTGTAAAATTACGGCACTTCATTGCGGTACTTCATTAAGTCACTTGATTACGGCACTTCATTACGAGCCTCCCTTGTTAGCAGCCTCGCTGCGGGGAGGGGGCAGAGGCCCCTTGCCTCCTTAACTTTTTAGATTCCGGCCTGAGCCATGGTCGAAAGAGGTCGAACCTTTACCCCTGTAAATTCACAGCACTAACTGTAAATTTTTAAGAAGTAAATTAGAGTAAGAGAAACTTTTTATTTTTCCCCTTGAGTTGGGCTATCTGCAGAAGAACTTAGTCAGTTAAGTCGATAAGTTATAAAAGAAAAATCGATAACTTTAGTACCAAGAAAGAGTAGTAGTATCAGAGTATTATAGCAAGAGAAGAATTAATAATCGTCGACCCCATAAAGCGAGAGAAAGAGACAACCCAAGCACCATAGAAGATATTGGCATAACAGTCTGGCGAGTCTGTAGCCAAGAGTTTAACAAGAGGCGACCGAAAAGAATTAGAATGTTATAGAAGAAGTATCCGTTGCTGCCTCCTATCCAGAACCCCCGTCGATTCCGAACCACCCCAGGGCCATAGACGGAGGGGTTAACATATATATATATATATATATATATATATATATATATATATATATATATATATATATATATATATATATATATATGTACATATATACAAATATATATACATATATATATATATATATATATATATATATATATAATATATATATATATATGTACATATATAACATATATTCATATATATTATTATATACATATATATATATATATATATATATATATATACACACATATATATATATATATATATATATATATATATATATATATATATATATAATGTTATAATGTTTCAGACCAACAAAGACCCTAGGATCCACTCATGGCTGGTCTACCTAACTGTGTTCGTAATTGTGTATTGTGTATGTCCTCCGAGGTGGCAGAGGGGACCTACAATTTTACGTGGGTTCCGAACCACAAGAACATAAGAAATTTATGTAACAACATTACAATATATATACTTAGGAGGAAAAGTGTAGGTGTGACTGTAAAGACTGTACAGTAATGTAGAAATGTGTGTGCACCCATTTTGGGTCTCCCATTTAAAGGTGTTTGTGGGGCAAGTGAAGATCATGAGTTTTTCAATACCTCACAGTACTATGGGGAGCACCGCTCGGCAGGGAATCTCTTTAAATGGGGTGTGTAAGGACAGAGAGTATCCCCTAACCCAAGACGCTCCCTCCCTATATCCCACAACACTTGTGTTGAGCTGTGGGATCTATCACCGCAAAGCCTTAATTTTACTACCTTAAACTATACCCAATCTATCAACATATGCGTCTAATCGATTTTTAAACATGTTTATAGACGTGCTACTAATTACTTCTACCGGCAAACTATTCCAGCTATTTACTATTCTATGCGTAAAAAAGTTTTTGGCAACTGCTGTCTCGAACCTTCTACTTGTTAACTTACACCCGTTATTTCTAGTCCTATTATATTGAGATATTTCGAAAAAGCTATCTCTATCTATGTTATCGAACCCATTCATAATTTTGAAAACCTGGATTAGATCACCCCTTAACCTCCTAGTCTCGAGTGTTGTCAATTTTAACTCCTTAAGTCTAGCGACGGAATCATCTTAGTTGCTCGTCTTTGAACTCTTTCGATTTTGTCTATATCTTTGCGCATATGCGGATTCCAAAATTGGACCGCGTACTCCAAATGGGGTCTAACTAATGATTTATAAAGAGGAACTATAATATCGCGCGATTTGTACTCAAAATTTCGAGCTATAAAACCCAACACTTTGTTCGTCTTATTGACCGCTGCTGTACTTTGTTTCGCTACTTTTAAATCGCCAGTGACTATAACTCCTAAATCTTTTTCCTGCTCTACGCTTGTTAAAACTTTCCCTGACATACTATACCCAAAATTACCGTTACGCGAACCTATATGGAAAATCTTGCACTTATCAACGTTAAATCTCATTTGCCATGTGATTAACCAATCAACGATTTTATTCATATCTTCCTGAATTTTACCTCTATCTTCGTCATTAATCGCCCTACCACCTAGCTTCGTGTCATCAGCAAACTTTGAAACCGTACTGACTAGGCCGACTTCTAAATCGTTAATATATGTAAGAAAAAGGAAGGGGCCCAATACAAAACCCTGAGGAACGCCACTCGTTACATTAGCCCAACACGACTCCGCTCCATCAACGACCACCCTCTGTTTCCTCCCTCGCAACCACTCTTCTAGCCAATTTATTACTACAACCCTGATTGCATGAGCCTTAGTTTTTCCAATGAGTCTTTTGTGCGGCACGGTGTCAAACGCTTTTTGAGAATCTAAATACACTACATTAACCGCCCGATATCTATCGTAAACGTCAACCACGCTTTGGAAAAATTCTGAAAGATTAGTTGAGCAAGATTTGTTTCGCCTAAAACCGTGCTGCGTATTTCTAACTAGTTTATGCACTTCTAAGTGTTCGACTATACGATCCCTAATTATTGATTCCAGTAGCTTTCCTACAATAGACGTTAAACTGATTGGCCTATA
>JAJOZX010000835.1:87500-112500 GCA_023014485.1 Bathynomus jamesi | reverse complement strand
AGGAAACACAGAAAGGTGCTCAAGCGCTTTCGTCTAATGACATCCTCAGGAACACTGAAGTACATAGAAGGTTACAGCCTATATATAGGTTACAAAATATATATATATATATAATATATATATATATATATATATATATATATACACAATAAACGGAGAAAGAAATTAAAAAAAATAAAAAATAAATTATTAAAAGATTGTTGGGATGGGCATACAACTTTGTAAGGAAACACTATCGATTTTTAGCACAAGATCAAACTACCGATTTTTAGCACAAGATTAAATTAATTGTTTCCAACCAATGTTATAAAAAAAATACAAATTTATACTGGAAATCTGCCCGGGTCTTATCACTCTGCCCATCTTGTATATAAAAATAAATTGAAAAATAAAAGTTATTAAAGTGGCATACAAGTTTACCAAAGATTTAGCGTTCTACGCTTCTCATCTAAATCTTTTCTGAAGGAATTCAAAACAACAGGATCGAGTTGAAAAAGACATTTGCTTATGTTGAAGTTATTTGAAAGTTGGATAATGGCAGACTCAAAAATATTTCTATTAACAATGTTGCCAGAGTGAAATAAAACTGAGGCATTATTCCAGTCAATACAGTGGGATAACTCTGACAAATGGACAAAAAGAGCACTGGACGACTGTCCTGTTCTAACGGAATATTGATGCTGTTTTATACGTGTGTGCAAATCCTTTCCCGTCTGACCTATGTAAAAGGAATCACATTGTTTACAACCAATTTTATAGATAATGCCTGAATTATTGGTAGGGCTATTTTTTACTACGATATTTTTCACAATATTGTTATATGAAAATACTACATTAATATCCAAAAGTTTAAGTACATTAGCAATGCCTAAAAAGCCCGGGAAAAGTGGAAGTACTAAAATATTTTTTGACAAAGTACGAGTGTTATTATTGCCCCAATAGAAAGTTCGTTTTGCCTTGTTGAGACAAGATTCCATAAACGCAGATGGATAACACAGATCACTTCTAATACCGTTGATTTTTTCTAATTCGGCATCGATGTATTCCGGACTGGCGATCCTAAGGGCGCGGAGAAACATTGAAGAAAAATGGCCTTCTTAGTGGGGGTGTCATGTCCCGAGTAAAAGTGTACGTAGGACAAATTGTTTTTTTTTTTTCCGATAGATACTGAACTTAAAACCTGGGCTTTCCCTATGTACACGCACATCCAAAAACGGTGGGCTCTATTACTTATAAACTCTCCAAATGGCTTGTCAATGTCTTGTCCCCCATTCTCGGAACTATCTCTGATTCACATGTAAAAAATTCCATGGATCTTACTGAAAAATTGAATAATGCACGTACTGAAACTAACGATAGATTGATCAGTTTTGACGTTTGTTCATTGTTTACAAAAGTGCCGATTGATGATATGCTTGACTTTCTCTCCCAAGAATTACATAAGTATGACCTGCCACTACCTTCACGCATTGTTTTGGAACTTATTAAGCTTTGCATCAAAGACTGTAAATTCACTTTCAATAACGAGTATTATCAACAAGTTTTTGGGATGGCCATGGGCAACCCCTTGTCGCCCCTCCTCTCCAATATTTATATGGAGTTTTTCGAAATTACTTACATTCCGAGAATCCTGGGGGTTGGCATCCCTTGGTTGCGGTACGTGGACGATATTTTGTGTATCTGGCCCATGAATCGTGACCTGGATAACTTCCTCCTTCAGTTAAATGATCAAGTCCCCTCCATTAAGTTTACTTTAGAAGTGGAACAAGACAATTCAATTCCGTTTTTGGATGTGCGTGTACATAGGGAAAGCCCAGGTTTTAAGTTCAGTATCTATCGGAAAAAAACAAACAATTTGTCCTACGTACACTTTTACTCGGGACATGACACCCCCACTAAGAAGGCCATTTTTTCTTCAATGTTTCTCCGCGCCAGTAGTATACCCGCAAAAAGGGAGACAGAGAATGGATCAATTTGAAAATTTCCCCCCTCACCGTCCTTCATGAGGATCCTTCACCGTCCTTCATGACGGTCCCTCCTTTATGAGGTGTCCTTCATGGTTCAAAAAAAAAAAAAAAAAAAAAATTTTTAAATTAAATTTAAAAAATTAAATTTAAAAAATTAAATTTTAAAAATGATTCGTCTTCACCTTCCTTCGAAAAAAATTTAAGAAAGGATTGAGCCTCGCCTTCCTTCTTGAAAAAGTCCTTTCATGAGACAAACAAGAACAAACATGCAAAAACATACATACATTCGAGTACTTCCTGTTCAGGCAAATTAGAAGACAGTAGAAATGGAAACGAATATCTGAAAGGTTTTAATACGTCTAACGAGAGTGTGCATCAGCACATCGAATTTTCAAATGTTAACAAATTGCGAACAATACATAAATGAAAATCAGAGTGATCATATTTTAAACCGAATACAAATTCTTTGTTTAAGATCTGTATTATGAAAAATAAAATGAATATTTATTATTTTAATTTAAATAAATTAATTTCTCTCTTTTTAAGGGAAACTGGCTTATTTTCAAACGAGATGACCTTCAAATACAATATATACATATAGTACACGCATATTTGTTTATTTACTTTTAAATATGTAGTTTTCTGTTATTTACATCGCTATATACCATTACATTCACTTTCACATGCCATCTTCTGGTATATGAACTAATAATTTTACCGTTCATCAAATTTCGTTATAAAATTACATGTGTTAAAAAGAACATCAAGTTGCGTAACGATGCTTTAAACTAAATCACCAAAGTTGTTTTCCTCCTCTAAACATCCACTTAAATATTATTACTAATATTGATTTATTGTTATTATTACATATATATGTCACGTGTTAAGAGTATTTAAATTAAATATATTAATTTCAATTCCCTTCGTAATAAAAGCATCTGGCAACTACACCCCCAATCTTGCAATATTTCTCTCGCAGTAATTGTCTTCAGAGTAGTTGTTTAACTTTCTTCTAAAGACTATTAGTTGATACTAATCTTGCTATTATTATTATTATTATTATCATATTATATATATATATATATCATATATATATATATATATTATATATATATATATATATATATATATATATAATATATATAATCCAAATAAGTAGGTTCGGGTAAAAAACTTTCTCAGTAGATGCAATTAAAGAAAACGGGATGTCGAGTTGTGTGGATTGTCATTTTTAAATAGATTCAGTGGGAGATAGGTACTGAAACTTGAGAGATTTTCATGAAGAACCTTTCTAGTTGCAGTCATAGCGTCCATTCACATTACTTTAATTAGCATTTCTCTTATTTATCGACTGTTCACAATTCTTCATAACTCTCATAATAAACGTATTTGTTTTCACTTTTCTTTCATGCCAGACAAGTCTCAGTATTTACATCAATCACACAGAATGTTCATGCTTATTGTTTTTGTTACTAGCTGTACCAAACATGTCTTTACAAATTGAAGCGTACCGTTACACAACGTTTAAAATGTTATAATTAATGCTTTATGATATCAGATCTCGTATAAAAAGCATTATTTTCTGTACAAATGGCCACAAAAATACTTTCAATCCTAATATATGTACGTATAGTATGCAACATACGCTTTTCCAACTGTATTGAAAACGTAAAAATATCATCATGCGATCTTAGATTCTGCAATGACGTAAGTGAGCCTTAACATATAATTTAAAATTATTTAACAGATCTTTCGAGGGAACTGTACATCGATCTCATTGATATATTATATTATATATATATTATATATATAGGAGTTTGTATGTGGCATTCCAACAGACGACAGGAATGACACTCACCTGGCCTTTTTACATGTCTCGTCTACCCTGTGAGCAGTCAGCACACTCTCAAACACGCGCTTTTTCACTATATTCCTTACTACACACGCATGCATCTTACACACCACAGTCTTTTCAAAAAGGTGTAATTTCAGTAGTCCAGGAGACTCGCGATTGGCCCCTCCTTCCTGCATGCATCGTATATATTACGAAACAATTTATAAAGTTCTCTCTTATTGCTTTCCTTATTGTAATGGGTTCACAAACCGATTTTTCAATATTATTTAAGTATTATGTTGAGCAACATAACCCCCCCCCCCCCCCCACAGACTAGTTTCTTAGCATAATCATGAAACATGATTATATTAATATATATGAAAATGAAAATGAAAATGTTTATTGGCAGACTATAGTCCATATGACAAATATTATTAATACAATGACAGTTCATACACTAAGGATAGAAATATATACAATTGATTAGAAATAATACTGCACTGTCGAAGTTAAGTGGAGCTACAGACAGACGTTTTCGTACCAAGAAGTCCATAGCTTAGAGGATAAATGGCAGGACTCATGGATAGCTTGGATGATCGGGTTGGTTGACTTTTTAATTCTTTGCATTAGACTGTGTTGAGCACGTCTTGTTACCTCCGGGAAGCTCGGAACATTGCGGGTAGCAAACATTTGCGAAGCTGAGCATCTCGGGGGTAATTTATGTAAGAGTCTAAAAGACCTGTTGTACATCAAATTTAGGGTTCTGCCAGAACCTTTTTTATAATTCACCCAGAGTTGCTGACCGTATATATTACTGCAAAAAGTAATAGGTCTTAAGCTGATTTCATGTCAATATCAGTGTGCTTCACTGCCCTTTCAGTCATTGTGACCTTAGATCGTACCAGAACTATGGTCTTGACAAAGCACAATGTGTTAAATTTACCAAACAAGGATTACCTATGTTCAGGACTCTGGACATTTCCATACTCAACATCAACTATGCCCATTTGATCGTACCTTTCTTTATGTACATGCAATAGCATCAATTGGTTAAGCTTTCTCTGAATCGTGTTTGAACTCAGATAAGATTTAATACGCACGATATTACTAAACGAGCGTTCACTACAACACGTAATGGAGGCAGGCATCACTATAATTAACTTTGTTTACGTAATCACAGAGGAGATAAGAAATTACTGGTCAGGTGTCAGTGATTGCACGTGTGTAACTACATTACGTAGGATTAACTGCTCAAGGGATTCGTGAACACAAAGTTCATACAGAGGTTGTTAGATGAGTATGTAGTCTTGCAGGAAGGAAGTCTGAGCCCTAGAATGAAGTTACACTCACTAATTATGCTGTGGACGTCTATCCTTTGCATCCTCGAGAAGCAAATCTTTACACTGGACATACATTTTGCACTATACTTCGTTAAAACACTCAGTTATGGGTATTATAATGAGATACAGAGCTTCATAATGTGCCTTTCTGTAATGATCTTCAGATGCATAGCTACCTTCCGGTGGAACACAATCCTCTTCTAGCCTAGCTGGAACTCTTCTAAATCGAGGCTGTGAGGGTACATCTACCTGACAGGAACCTAGTGACTGTACTTTCTTTCAGAAAAGACTAGCCCCTTCATCATTGCGCATATTTCAAAGAGTTTTATCAGTCATACCACCAATAGCTTATATTATATATATATATATATATATATATATATATATATATATATATATATATATATATAATACACACACACACATATAATATATATATATATATATATATATAGAGGGAGAGAGAGAGAGAGAGAGAGAGAGAGAGGAGAGAGAGAGAGAGAGAGAGAGAGAGAGAGAGAGAGAGAGAGAGAGAGAGAGAGGTTGCAAAGAATGATGATGCGAAATTTGAATCACAAAATAAGATAGCAGTAAACAGAGTAAAGAGAATAACGGGGCAGATATTGATAGTCTTTAAACGATGGGATAGGAATATAAGGATTCCTATACTGAAACCTGATCATACCCAAATTGGAATACTGCTCGGTTCTAACATCCCCATATAAAAAGAGGACATTAGGCAGCTGTAAGGGATTCAGAGAAGCTTCACAACCAAGATCGAGGGGGGGGTGCAAAGAACTAAATTACGGGAAAGATTATGAAAGCTATTCCTATTTTCACTGGAAAGGAGGAGGAGAGAGAAACACCATTATTACACTCGGAAAATAATGAAGAAACTTATCCCTAATCTTACTCTGAACCCTGTAACTTCCTAAACAACGGTGGAAAGTAGAAAAAGAAGACTGCGTCGTGTTCCCAAATTAAAGGCGAGACAGGGAACATCCTTAACCCTGAAAAAATTAGTTTTGTGGTGAGACGACCAAAACTGTCTAAACAAAAGCCCAAAGACCTAAGGAACATGAAGGGAGTTGCTGTGGACATCTTCAAAAGATGATTAGACGCCTGGCTCAGAACAATCCCCGATGAACGGGACGTACATGGCTATGTGAGGTGGAGAGTACAAGAAAGCACTCGCCCCTCGACCAAGACAGGCCTAGAGGTGACACCAGCCTGACCTTCGTGTGAAGAGAGAACTACGCACGGAACCGCAACGTTGCGTATACACACACATTTTATTCGTGCATTATCCGTGATTCACTGTCGTCAATTGAATTAACATAACCTACTAATTGTTACCACTGTACACTTATCCGTGATCGTGACATGGTGCTAGCCGTGATTTGAGGGTGTTTACATTTGGGGGTCTCCTCCCGCCATCCCACACAATGCGTCTCAGTCAATGTCTCTCAGCGCAGCCAAAGACAATATTACGGACGATACAAAGATCAGCAGAAAAATCAACGAGTGGTACAAAACTTCAAAATAAATCCAATTACCTTCCAAACAACACAGGACAATAGGAAAGTCAGAATGTGTAGTGTCCCCAAACTAAAGGCCTGACAAGAGACCTCCTCAACACTGAAGGAAATTAGCCTGGTTGTCAGTGGGCCAAGACATTTTAACCAGCTTCACCTTCATGTGAAGAGAGACCGACGCAGAGGGGGGGGGGGCACTACCATCGAGTATAGCAATTTAACTTGAAGTAGTAGCATTATTAAATATTTAAATTAAATAGATGATTCTTTCGCAATAAAAATTAGGTGGTAACCTACATCTTAACACATAGCTATCATATCTACAGCTAATTACGCAAAAGTATATTTTCTCTTTCATATTGAGTTGCCACATAGCAATATTTATTAAATTAAACCATATATTAGTCATCCATTTAAATATTGTGGTACACTATTTAAATGGATGATTAATATATGGTTGATTTAATAAATATTGCTATCTGGCAACTCAATATGAAAGAGAAAATATACTTTTGAGTAATTAGCTGTAGATATGATAGCTATGTGTTAAGATGTAGGTTACCACCTAATTTTTATTGCGAAAGAATCATCTATTTAATTTAAATATTTAATAATGCTACTACTTCAAGTTAAATTGCTATACTCGATGGTAGCTATACTCGATATTTTGTGTATCTGGCCCATGAATCGTGACCTGGATAACTTCCTCCTTCAGTTAAATGATCAAGTCCCCTCCATTAAGTTTACTTTAGAAGTGGAACAAGACAAGTCAATCCCATTTTTGGATGTGCGTGTACATAGGGAAAGCCCAGGTTTTAAGTTTAGTATCTATCGGAAAACAACAAACAACTTGTCCTACGTACACTTTTACTCGGGACATGACACCCCCACTAAGAAGGCCATTTTTTCATCAATGTTTCTCCGCGCCCTTAGGATCGCCAGTCCGGAATACATCGATGCCGAATTGGAAAAAATCAACGGTATTGGAAGTGATCTGTGTTACCCATCTGCGTTTATGGAATCTTGTCTCAACAAGGCAAAACGAACTTTCTATCGTGTCAATAATAACACTCGTACTTTGTCAAAAAATATTTTAGTACTTTCACGAAAGTAACACGTGAAAAATATTTATGATGAATAAAACCACGAAGGAAAGGAAACACAAAACGGTGCTCAAGCGCTTTCGTCTAATGACATCCTCAGGAACACTGAAATACATAAAAGGTTACGGCCTATATATAGGTTACAGAAAGAGAAAAAAAATATAAATAAATAACATACATACACACAAACATATATACATATATATATACATACATATCTACACACATACACACACACATATATATATATATATATATATATATATATATATATATATATATATGCAATAAACGGAGAAGTAAAAATAAAACTTAAAAATTAAGGATTAGAGGATTAACAAAGAGGCATATCGATTTTTAGCACAAGATCAAATGAGTTATAAAAATAATACAAATTTATACTGGAGATACGCCCGGGTTTAACACTTTGCCTTTTTAGAGTCAAGTTTCGATATATATAAAAATAAATTGAAGATTAAAAGTTAATAAAGTAGCTTACAAGTTTACCAAAGATTAAGTGTCCTACCCTTTTTATCTAGATTTGTTTTGAAGGAATTCAAAACAACAGGATCGAATTGAAAAAGACCTTTGCTTATGTTGAAGTTATTTGAAAGTTGAATAATGGCAGACTCAAGAATATTTCTATTGACAATGTTGTTCGAATGAAATAAAACTGAAGCATTATTCCAATCAATACAGTGGGATAACTCTGACAAATGGACAAAAAGAGCACTGGACAACTGTCCTGTTCTGACGGAATATTGATGCTGTTTTATACGTGTGTGCAAATCCTTTCCCGTCTGACTATGTAAAAGGAATCACATTGTTTACACCCAATTTTATAGATAATGCCTGAATTATTGGTAGGGCTATTTTTTACTATGATATTTTTCACAATATTGTTATATGAAAATACTACATTAATATCCAAAAGTTTAAGTACATTAGCAATGCCTAAAAAGCCCGGGAAAAATGGAAGTACTAAAATATTTTTTGACAAAGTACGAGTGTTATTATTGACACGATAGAAAGTTCGTTTTGCCTTGTTGAGACAAGATTCCATAAACGCAGATGGGTAACACAGATCACTTCCAATACCGTTGATATATATATTTGTGTATGTGTGTAGATATGTATGTATATATATATATATGTATATATGTTTGTGTGTATGTATGTTATTTATTTATATTTTTTTTCTCTTTCTGTAACCTATATATAGGCCGTAACCTTTTATGTATTTCAGTGTTCCTGAGGATGTCATTAGACGAAAGCGCTTGAGCACCGTTTTGTGTTTCCTTTCCTTCGTGGTTTTATTCATCATAAATATTTTTCACGTGTTACTTTCGTGAAATAATTTTCATATAATGAACACCACGCGTTCCTTCGGCTTGCTGTTCCCTCTCTTGTCTCCGTTTGTGTCCGTGTTTTCTTCTACATTAATGAAGGGGCATGCAATTCGTATCCGACGAAAGTTTCTTACTAACTGTCTAGAGGAGCAAGTTCTTCCAAAATCCCTGCTTCCGATTCGCCTTAGACAAATTGACGACCATCCGTTCAACAACTTCAGCAGATTAATTTTAAAGAAACATATTGAAGTCACCAGACAAAATGAGTGGTCCGCCTTCAAAAACTTAAACATCGCCAAACATAATTTTGTAACCGTTATTCCCCAACCGTGGATCCAACCTTTGTTTGATGATATTTACAACGAGTTGCGTCGGAGAACTACTTCACTTCGTAACATTTTGGAACGGAAAATTAAAAGTCTCATTCGAAAGAGTCAGTGGAGTAAAAAAGCAAGCTCAAAGTGTGTTTTGAACCTTTCTTCGAAAAACATTAGTGACGATGCAAAAAGTGCCCTTGGATATGGTATGTCCTTTTTTATTGTTAAAAAACCTTCGGCTTTACAAATTTGTTACAGTCTCGCGTGTTTTGAAAAACAGTGTAATCTCCCTCAGTATTTGTTTAACATAGTTAAAGGCCTCGTTTATAGTGCGGCGAATGGTAATTACGAAGATAACTTTCCTAAACGGTTTTGTGATGGCCTCTCACAATTAAAAAAAGATGGGGAGCTCCATATTACTAAAGCAGACAAGGCTAACACCATAGTTATTATGGACAAAGTGGACTACATCGGAAAGATGAACGAGCTTCTCCAGGACCCCGCCACATACAGCAAACTTAGGAAGAACCCGCAGGATGACGTCATCAAATCATTTAATAGTGGCTTGAAACGCATTCTCAAAGATCATAAGGACTTAATTCCGCTTTTCATGTCCACTTCACCTTCTCTGCCCTACCTTTACGGTCTTATTAAAACCCACAAACCTGGCAACCCTATGCTCCCTATTATTAGCTCGGTGGGCTCTATTACTTATAAACTCTCCAAATGGCTTGTCAAAGTCTTGTCCCCATTCTCGGAACTATCTCTGATTCACATGTAAAAAATTCCATGGATCTTACTGAAAAATTGAATAATGCACGTACTGAAACTAACGATAGATTGATCAGTTTTGATGTTTGTTCATTGTTTACAAAAGTGCCGATTGATGATATGCTTGACTTTCTCTCCAAGAATTACATAAGTATGACGTGCCACTACCTTCACACATTGTTTTGGAACTTATTAAGCTTTGCAGTAAAGACTGTAAATTCACTTTCAATAACGAGTATTATCAACAAGTGTTTGGGATGGCCATGGGCAACCCCTTATCGCCCCTCCTCTCCAATATTTATATGGAGTTTTTCGAAATTACTTACATTCCGAGAATCCTGGGGGTTGGCATCCCTTGGTTGCGGTACGTCGACGATATTTTGTGTATCTGGCCCATGAATCGTGACCTGGATAACTTCCTCCTTCAGTTAAATGATCAAGTCCCCTCCATTAAGTTTACTTTAGAAGTGGAACAAGACAAGTCAATCCCATTTTTGGATGTGCGTGTACATAGGGAAAGCCCAGGTTTTAAGTTTAGTATCTATCGGAAAACAACAAACAACTTGTCCTACGTACACTTTTACTCGGGACATGACACCCCACTAAGAAGGCCATTTTTTCATCAATGTTTCTCCGCGCCCTTAGGATCGCCAGTCCGGAATACATCGATGCCGAATTGGAAAAAATCAACGGTATTGGAAGTGATCTGTGTTACCCATCTGCGTTTATGGAATCTTGTCTCAACAAGGCAAAACGAACTTTCTATCGTGTCAATAATAACACTCGTACTTTGTCAAAAAATATTTTAGTACTTCCATTTTTCCCGGGCTTTTTAGGCATTGCTAATGTACTTAAACTTTTGGATATTAATGTAGTATTTTCATATAACAATATTGTGAAAAATATCATAGTAAAAAATAGCCCTACCAATAATTCAGGCATTATCTATAAAATTGGGTGTAAACAATGTGATTCCTTTTACATAGGTCAGACGGGAAAGGATTTGCACACACGTATAAAACAGCATCAATATTCCGTCAGAACAGGACAGTTGTCCAGTGCTTTTTGTCCATTTGTCAGAGTTATCCCACTGTATTGATTGGAATAATGCTTCAGTTTTATTTCATTCGAGCAACATTGTCAATAGAAATATTCTTGAGTCTGCCATTATTCAACTTTCAAATAACTTCAACATAAGCAAAGGTCTTTTTCAACTCGATCCTGTTGTTTTGAATTCCTTCAAAACAAACCTAGATAAAAAGGGTAGGACACTTAATCTTTGGTAAACTTGTAAGCTACTTTATTAACTTTTAATCTTCAATTTATTTTTATATATATCGAAACTTGACTCTAAAAAGGCAAAGTGTTAAACCCGGGCGTATCTCCAGTATAAATTTGTATTATTTTTATAACTCATTTGATCTTGTGCTAAAAATCGATATGCCTCTTTGTTAATCCTCTAATCCTTAATTTTTAAGTTTTATTTTTACTTCTCCGTTTATTGCATATATATATATATATATATATATATATGTGTATGTGTGTAGATATGTATGTATATATATATATATATATATGTATATATGTTTGTGTGTATGTATGTTATTTATTTATATTTTTTTTCTTTCTGTAACCTATATATAGGCCGTAACCTTTTATGTATTTCAGTGTTCCTGAGGATGTCATTAGACGAAAGCGCTTGAGCACCGTTTTGTGTTTCCTTTCCTTCGTGGTTTTATTCATCATAAATATTTTTCACGTGTTACTTTCGTGAAATAATTTTCATATATATATATATATATATATATATATATATATATATATATATATATATATATATAGTACAGGGTGGGCGGAAAGTAGCTCCCTATTTTGGATTGGTAAAAAAATACGTATATTATCCATTTATTTCAGAAGAAATAACATGAAAAGGTAGGCATACATGGTAGGTTTTCTCTAAAATTCAATGTGGGCTCCAACTCTTTCCACCAGCTTCTGGAGCCGCCCAGGAATGGCGTCCACTGACTTTAGCAGGAACTCCGGCGGGATGGAGGACATGACTTCCCGAATTCGGTCCTCCAGTTCTTCCAATGTACTCGGTTTGGTGCGGTAGACTTCTTCCTTTACCCACCCCCAAAGAAAGAAGTCGCACGGTGTCAAGTCGGGGCTCCTGGCTGGCCATTGATGTGGACCACGACGACCCATCCAACGCCCAGGGAAGTGGGCATCCAGCCACTCACGGACAACAAGAGCGAAGTGCGGAGGGGCGCCATCTTGCATAAATATCAGATCGTCGATGTTCTCCCATGTGCTGACAACCGGCCAGACCTCGTTTCGCAACATAGCAATGTACCACTCAGCATTCATGGTGTTGCGCAGAAGGAACGGGCCCACAACCTGATCTGAGGTCATACCACACCACACCGTTACACTGAACCGATTCTGCCGTTTTTCAGCGGTAACCGTGCGACTTCTTTCTTTGGGGGTGGGTAAAGGAAGAAGTCTACCGCACCAAACCGAGGACATTGGAAGAACTGGAGGACCGAATTCGGGAAGTCATGTCCTCCATCCCGCCGGAGTTCCTTCTAAAGTCAGTTGACGCCATTTCATATTATTTCTTCTGAAATAAATGGATAATATACGTATTTTTTTACCAATCCAAAATAGGGAGCTACTTTCCGCCCCCCTGTATATATATATATATATATATATATATATTATATATATATATATATATATATTATTATATATATATAATATATATATATACATTGTGTAGTGCTGTGGGAACGGCGTTCCCTTACTTTTTTTTGGTAGACGGAACGGCGTTCCCTCACTATTTCAAATAAATCCGAACTTACAAATCTCTAACGTCATGAAATTTTAATTCCCACCCTAGAAGAAATATAAGAATCATTAACTGTTTCATTTCTTTTAGCTTCGACTGAGGCAATGCTAGCCTATAAAGATCTGATGAAACAGTCACCACGGCGTACCAGTTGTTAACTTTTTTTAGTTAATCATTCCAGTTGTTAGCTATTTTTATTGATCGTACTGGATGTCATATATCTAATGACACTGGAAATACTGCATCTTCAACCTTGGAATATATCCTAATATCCAGTGCATATGACCTCAAAATATCCCTGAAATTGGTCAGATTTCAAAAGATTTCCCGGGGGCTTACAGTGCCCCCGGACCCCCAGCTGTATGGGCTCGCCGCGCTCGCTATTGTCCCCCCCCCCGCATCTGAGTATTACTTTCAAAATGCGTTCCCTCACTTCTTTATTTAGCACTACACCACTGTATAATATATATATTAGGGTGTGACAGTTGCCCCAACTTTGTCCTACAATGCTGTTCAAAAGTTTGGTGTTGCATATTGACATAAAAAATACCCACGTGCAATTTTTGAAGATTCATGCATATTCGAGTGAGCACCAGCAATTTGAAAAATAGCGATTTTGCTTATACGGCATACGCGCCTATATATGAGATTACACAACCATCATAAGGGATATTAACACAAATCATTTGCCTGTCTTAATTAAAAGCTGTTATCACTAACACAAAAAAGTTAATCATTCTTATTCTCTCATGGTACATTAAGGGGTTTTATCATATATTCACAAGGTATTATTTCTCTAGAGCAAGAAACCATGATTTCTGTTCGGAAACAGATGATCGTTTGCGCTGATTAGGAACGCGGAGTCTGTCATTTTCAACTACTTGAAGGACTTCTTGAAAGCGCTCCTCATCCCTGGCAACATTAAGAAAGTCATGGCAAAGTTTTACACCACGCTCTGCAGCCTCATTGACGACCTGATGCTTGTCCACAACCCGTTTCATGTTTAGGTAGTCGTCATGATCCGCCCATTCACTGGCTGGACTGTGGAGAAACTGATAGGGCATGCCTAAAATGGTGAAGAACCGGCTTGAGTCAGGCCCATTTAGGTCCACCAGGGCAGTGCCACTTTCTGGGACGGGGGGAAGATATGGCTTTCCATAGCCCCCATGATTGAGCCCCACTCTCTTAGTAACTTCAGTGCCTTCCTCATCTCCTCTTTTGTCCTTTCTTGTACTTGGGACGAGAACAAAGCCAGTGGGGCCAACTCCTCAGTTAGGTACCAAGTGTGTCTACCGAGTGCCACACGTGCTTTGTCAACTATTGTGGCGTCATATGGGGCAAATTCAGCCAAGGTTTCGGCCAAATTCAAGTCATTCAGTGGCGCACTTGCTGGAACGGGGCAAACAATCCACCATGGGACATAAACAGCGACTGTGAACACAGCAAACCGTTCTAACTTGCTGATTTGACTTTTAGTCACAACCTCGGCTTTGGGAAACTGCTCTTTGATCTGGCCTGACAAAAGAACAATCTTGAGGGTATAGAGCAGTTTAGCCATCCACCTTGCTTTGTGAAGTGCGCCGGGGTAGACCATTGTGAAGTTCACTGGCTCGGATCCTTTAGTTACAAGCAGCAGACAAAGCTCTACCAGCTCCTTGTAGTCGCCACGTGTAAATGGTTGGGCTAGAGATTCACGGAAGAAGTCAGCCATCTCCTGCTGGCGCTCCTCAAACACTCCAGGCATTGCGGGGTAGTAGTATTTCTTTTTTTCATTGTACGCCAGTTGAGAGAAATGGTTCTTGAACCTAGAAATGCAATTATTGGGATTATTGTATTTCGTACTAATCTATAATATTGTTTTAGGGGTATTAAGATTGATATGATCGATCATTTGCTTGGTGTTAGTATATCTTATAAGTCTAATAAAAGAAATTCCACTAAATTTGTTCATTAGATAATAATATTCCTTGTTATTTTGTAAAGCTTATGACTCACCTCTGGAAAACCATTATGTTTGGACTTGAAGAGCCCTCCACTTTCAAGCAATCCCAGCAAACACCTAGGATGACTTCGCCCACATGCCTGCGACAGGCGCACCAGAATACGGCACGCTCTAATTCCTTTTGGAGGGAGACGCAAGCAGCTGTTTTTTGTCCTGAAAAAAAAATGTAATTGTAGTTTAAGGCCACCATTTCAGGCACGTGCTTTTTGCAGATTTCTGTTAAATCATTCACTGTATTTTGGTATTAATGTCGTGATAAATTCACGCTGATGTTTGAAATAGGTTTACCTGTATTGGATGAAGTTGTGTCGAAAACCATACCAACGACATTCTGTTCACACTCCCAATCGACCAGAAGTTGTTTGGTTGCTTTTGATATCAAGTCTCCTTGAACCAGGCCAGCTTTTTGAGTCAAATGCGGAAGAGGTGGGACTCCAAGAAGCTTCGTGCCATTGACACCAGACACAAGAATGGGCAGGCGGTCATCAGTGCCTTTGGAATCCAGCGTGTCCATAAGTTTACCATCCCAGTGCACCAGTACTTTGTCTGATGGTTGCCATTCATCCATGATTTTTAAACTTATTTCTGACACGATGGAAGCTCGGTATCGGTGGGCCGTCCTTGCATTTAGACTCAGCGTTGATGTATCTCCACCACATGCAGATACAAGGGAGTACACAATTGCACTCAGCTGGGTCGGCGAGATGTTGTTTCGAACACTGCATGAAACAAGTTCTGTCGACTTCAGAATATCATGGGGCACAAAAATTGAAACTCCCTCTTTCACTGTTCTCCGATGTTTTCTCTTTGGTTGAGCAGTGCTGGCCTCATCAATGTCATCGTCCTCATCAGAGCTAATAGGTGAATTAATATCAGCCTGTACATTCTCAGCATGATCACATTGCTCTCTCTCTTGTCGCTTCTCTTCTCGCATCTGCCTTTTCTGTCGCTTCTGAACCTTTTCTGTGAGTGCTTTGTTTACCCCAGAGTAGGTAGCTACTCTGTCACTTAGCATGCTTTTCATAAAGAGTATGTCAGTATCGATGGCATCTTGTTCGGCCTGAGTTTTCCCCTTTTTCGCAGCCGCCATGTCTTTCAACACTGTGTTCTTATAAAATTTCATTTTCAGGCTCAATTCTGATTTAAACTTCATAATTCCAGGATCATCAGCCCGTCTTCTATCCTCATTCTTTTTCATAAGCATCATGTAGTCTTTGTCATAGCAAGTTTTAATCACTCGGCCAATATTGTTCCTGCCTGTAATGGTCGGAACATTCGCCTTCTGGTAATGCAAAAGCACATTGTCAATGGTGGCAGATAAAGCCTGGTCCCAATGCATATCCCGAAGGTTTGCTAACAGACATAGTAAGAACTGCCTATTAGTTGGCAGTTTGCAGCCCTTTATTTCCTTTTCTTCTTCTCGGGGTACGGTGCCCAATAACATTCTGACATACTCATCATCTTGCCGTGTATCCATGATTAAATTCTCTATTCACAACATCAAATCACTGTCAAGGGAAAAGAAAAGAGCATCATTAAAATTAAATGCAATAAAATAATACGTGGAAAATTTGTGGGTCAGCGTTCCAGACCCGGAAATGAAAATCTGATAAAATGTGCTATTTTCACACTTATTTATGAAGTTCATAAGCTGAAATAGCAATACTTGCTGGTACGACGGTGCTAGCTCAAACATGCACCGATCTCCAAGAAAATTTACAGGGGTGTTTCCTAGATAAATACACAACACTAAAACTTTGAACAGCATTGTAGGACCATTTTTTGATTTTTAGAGGGCAACGGTCACACCCTAATATATATATATATATATAATATATATATATATATATATATATATATATATATATATATATATATATTAAATTGAACTCGTGTAAATATGTATGGCGGTTATTATGAGTCAGAAGTTATAATGAGATCGATGTACAGTTCCCTCGAATGATCTGTTAAATAATTTTAAATTAAATGTTAGGGCTCACGTCATTGCGGAAACTAAGATCGCATGATGATACTTTTACGTTTTTAATACAGGCGAAAAGGCGTATGTTGCATACTATACGTACATATATTAGGATTGAAATTATTTTTGTGGCCATTTGTACAGAAAATAATGCTTTTTATACGAAATCTGATATCATAAAGCATTAATTATAACATTTTAAACGTTGTGTAACGGTACGCTTCAATTTGTAAAGACATGTTTGGTACAGCTAGTGACAAAAACAATAAGCATGAACATTCTGTGTGATTGATGTAAATACTGAGACTTGTCTGGCGTGAAAGAAAAGTGAAAACAAATACGTTTATTATGAAAGTTATGAGGAATTGTGAACAGTCGATAAATAAGAGAAATGCTAATTAAAGTAATGTGAATGGACGCTATGACTGCAACTAGAAAGGTTCTTCATGAAAAATCTCTCAAGTTTCAGTACCTATCTCCCACTGAATCTATTTAAAAATGACAATCCACACAAACTCGACATCCCGTTTTCTTTAATTGCATCTACTGAGAAAGTTTTTTACCCGAACCTACTTATTTGGATGTTATATATATATATACATATATATTATATATATGGAACCATGGAATCATAATACATAAACTGAAATATATGGGAATAACAGGAAAAGTAGGGAAATGGATATATAATTTCCTTAGTGAGCGGAGGCAAGTCGTTACAGTACAAGGAGTATCTTCATCAGAATCAGAGGTCCTCAGCTCAGTACCACAAGGAACGGTATTAGCTCCACTACTCTTCATAATCATGCTAACTGACATAGATGAGGACGTTACCAGAGACAGCACAGTAACATCCTTTGCAGATGACACAAAGATCAGTAGAAAAATACGAAAACCAGAAGACATAGGATCTCTACAAACCGACATAAACAAAATTTACAAGTGGACGGAAGACAACAATATGAAGTTTAACACCGAGAAATTTCAGCTATTACGGTACGGAAAAAGAGAAGACCTAAAGTCCATGGAATATTATACCCCAAATGGACAGGAAGTCCAGAGAAATTCCAGAGCAAAAGATTTAGGGGTTGTAATGACAGATGATGCGAAATTTGAAACACAAAATAAGATAGCAGTAAACAGAGCAAAGAGAATAACGGGTCTGATATTGAGAACTTTTAAACGAAGGGATAGGAATGTAATGATCCCCCTACTGAAAACCCTGATAATACCCAAACTGGAATACTGCTCGGTCCTAACATCCCCATATAAAAAAGAAGACATTAGACAGCTGGAGGGGATTCAAAGAAGTTTCACAGCCAAGATCAATGGGTGCAAAGAACTAAATTACTGGGAAAGGTTACGAGAACTAAACCTATATTCACTGGAAAGGAGAAGAGAGAGATACACCATTATTTACACTTGGAAAAAAATGGAGAAACTAGTCCCTAATCTTACTCTGAATCCCATAACTCCCCAAACAACGGTGGAAGGTAGAAACGGTAGACTGTGTCGTATTCCCAAATTGAAGGCGAGACAGGGAACATCCTTAACCCTGAAAGAAAATAGTTTTGTAGTGAGAGGACCAAAACTATTTAATCAGCTGCCCAAAGACCTAAGAAACACGAAGGGAGTTGCAGTGGAAATCTTCAAAAGAAGACTTGACGCCTGGCTCAGAACAATCCCCGGTGAGCCGGGCGTACCTGGCTATGTGAGGTGGAGAGCGCAAGAATCCAACTCACTACTTCACCAGGCCAACTCGAGAGGAGGGGCGACACGCTTGACCTTCGCGAAATGAGAAATCATCACGTGGAACCTTTGTAAGGTTGTAAGGTTATATATATATGATAATAATAATAATAATAGCAAGATTAGTATCAACTAATAGTCTTTAGAAGAAAGTTAAACAACTACTCTGAAGACAATTACTGCGAGAGAAATATGGCAAGATTGGGGGTATAGTTGCCAGATGCTTTTATTACGAAGGGAATTGAAATTAATATATTTAATTTAAATACTCTTAACACGTGTACATATATATATGTAATAATAACAATAAATCAATATTAGTAATAATATTTAAGTGGATGTTTAGAGGAGGAAAACAACTTTGGTGATTTAGTTTAAAGCATCGTTACGCAACTTGATGTTCTTTTTAACACATGTAATTTTATAACGAAATTTGATGAACGGTAAAATTATTAGTTCATATACCAGAAGATGGCATGTGAAAGTGAATGTAATGGTATATAGCGATGTAAATAACAGAAAACTACATATTTAAAAGTAAATAAACAAATATGCGTGTACTATATGTATATATTGTATTTGAAGGTCATCTCGTTTGAAAATAAGCCAGTTTCCCTAAAAAAGAGAGAAATTAATTTATTTAAATTAAAATAATAAATATTCATTTTATTTTTCATAATACAGATCTTAAACAAAGAACTTGTATTCGGTTTAAAATATGATCACTCTGATTTTCATTTATGTATTGTTCGCAATTTGTTAACATTTGAAAATTCGATGTGCTGATGCACACTCTCGTTAGACGTATTAAAACCTTTCAGATATTCGTTTCCATTTCTACTGTCTTCTAATTTGCCTGAACAGGAAGTACTCGAATGTATGTATGTTTTTGCATGTTTGTTCTTGTTTGTCTCATGAAAGGACTTTTTCAAGAAGGAAGGCGAGGCTCAATCCTTTCTTAAATTTTTTTCGAAGGAAGGTGAAGACGAATCATTTTTAAAATTTAATTTTTTAAATTTAATTTTTTAAATTTAATTTTTAATTTTTTTTTTTATTTTTTTTTATTTTTTAGAACCATGAAGGACACCTCATAAAGGAGGGACCGTCATGAAGGACGGTGAAGGATCCTCATGAAGGACGGTGAGGGGGGAAATTTTCAAATTGATCCATTCTCTGTCTCCCTTTTTGCGGGTATACTACTCGCGCCCTTAGGATCGCCAGTCCGGAATACATCGATGCCGAATTAGAAAAAATCAACGGTATTGGAAGTGATCTGTGTTATCCATCTGCGTTTATGGAATCTTGTCTCAACAAGGCAAAACGAACTTTCTATCGGGGCAATAATAACACTCGTACTTTGTCAAAAAATATTTTAGTACTTCCATTTTTCCCGGGCTTTTTAGGCATTGCTAATGTACTTAAACTTTTGGATATTAATGTAGTATTTTCATATAACAATATTGTGAAAAATATCGTAGTAAAAAATAGCCCTACCAATAATTCAGGCATTATCTATAAAATTGGTTGTAAACAATGTGATTCCTTTTACATAGGTCAGACGGGAAAGGATTTGCACACGCGTATAAAACAGCATCAATATTCCGTTAGAACAGGACAGTCGTCCAGTGCCCTTTTTGTCCATTTGTCAGA
This sequence comes from Bathynomus jamesi, assembly GCA_023014485.1. Classification (NCBI taxonomy): domain Eukaryota; kingdom Metazoa; phylum Arthropoda; class Malacostraca; order Isopoda; family Cirolanidae; genus Bathynomus; species Bathynomus jamesi. The sequence continues at coordinate 92,054 of JAJOZX010000835.1, read as the reverse complement.
GTTATCCCACTGTATTGACTGGAATAATGATTCAGTTTTATTTCACTCTGACAACATTGTTAATAGAAATATTCTTGAGTCTGCCATTATCCAACTTTCAAATAACTTCAACATAAGCAAAGGTCTTTTTCAACTCGATCCTGTTGTTTTGAATTCCTTCAGAAAAGATTTAGGTGAGAAGCGTAGAACGCTAAATCTTTGGTAAACTTGTATGCCACTTTAATAACTTTTATTTTTCAATTTATTTTTATATACAAGATGGGTAGAGTGATAAGACCCGGGCAGATTTCCAGTATAAATTTGTATTTTTTTTATAACATTGGTTGGAAACAATTAATTTAATATTGTGCTAAAAATCGGTAGTTTGATCTTGTGCTAAAAATCGATAGTGTTTCCTTACAAAGTTATATGCCCATCCCACAATCTTTTAAAATTTTTTTTTTTTTTTTTTTAAATTTAATTCCTCCGTTTATTGTATATATATATATATATATATATATATATATATATATATATATATATATATATTATGAAAATTATTTCACGAAAGTAACACGTGCAAAATATTTATGATGAATAAAACCACGAAGGAAAAACACAAAACGGTGCTCAAGCGCTTTCGTCTAATGACATCCTCAGGAACACTGAAATACATAAAAGGTTACGGCCTATATATAGGTTACAGAAAGAGAAAAAAATATAAATAAATAACATACATACTGTACACACAAACATATATACATATATATATATATACATACATATCTACACACACATATACATATATATATATATATATATATATATATATATATATATAATATATATATATATATATATATATGCAATAAACGGAGAAGTAAAAATAAAACTTAAAAATTAAGGATTAGAGGATTAACAAAGAGGCATATCGATTTTTAGCACAAGATCAAATGAGTTATAAAAATAATACAAATTTATACTGGAGATACGCCCGGGTTTAACACTTTGCCTTTTAGAGTCAAGTTTCGATATATATATAAATAAATTGAAGATTAAAAGTTAATAAAGTAGCTTACAAGTTTACCAAAGATTAAGTGTCCTACCCTTTTTATCTAGATTTGTTTTGAAGGAATTCAAAACAACAGGATCGAGTTGAAAAAGACCTTTACTTATGTTGAAATTATTTGAAAGTTGAATAATGGCAGACTCAAGAATATTTCTATTGACAATGTTGCTCGAATGAAATAAAACTGAAGCATTATTCCAATCAATACAGTGGGATAACTCTGACAAATGGACAAAAAGAGCACTGGACAACTGTCCTGTTCTGACGGAATATTGATGCTGTTTTATACGTGTGTGCAAATCCTTTCCCGTCTGACCTATGTAAAAGGAATCACATTGTTTACCCCCAATTTTATAGATAATGCTTGAATTATTGGTAGGGCTATTTTTTACTATGATATTTTTCACAATATTGTTATATGAAAATACTACATTAATATCCAAAAGTTTAAGTACATTAGCAATGCCTAAAAAGCCCGGGAAAAATGGAAGTACTAAAATATTTCTTGACAAAGTACGAGTGTTATTATTGACACGATAGAAAGTTCGTTTTGCCTTGTTGAGACAAGATTCCATAAACGCAGATGGGTAACACAGATCACTTCCAATACCGTTGATTTTTTCCAATTCGGCATCGATGTATTCCGGACTGGCGATCCTAAGGGCGCGGAGAAACATTGATGAAAAAATGGCCTTCTTAGTGGGGGTGTCATGTCCCGAGTAAAAGTGTACGTAGAACAAGTTGTTTGTTGTTTTCCGATAGATACTAAACTTAAAACCTGGGCTTTCCCTATGTACACGCACATCCAAAAATGGGATTGACTTGTCTTGTTCCACTTCTAAAGTAAACTTAATGGAGGGGACTTGATCATTTAACTCAGTGGTTCCCAACCAGTTTAGTTTTGGCTTATGGCCCCCTTAGGAACCTTATTTTTTCCTGTGGCCCCCATAAGCATTATTTTCAGTAGGTAATATGCAGATTTAACTCTATTTTAGAAAATAACATTTTCCTGTGGCCCCCTTCAAATGTGCCATGGCCCCCAGGGAGCCATATGGCCCCCGGTTGGGAAACACTGATTTAACTGAAAGAGGAAGTTATCCAGGTCACGATTCATGGGCCAGATACACAAAATATCGTCGACGTACCGCAACCAAGGGATGCCAACCCCCAGGATTCTCGGAATGTAAGTAATTTCGAAAAACTCCATATAAATATTGGAGAGGAGGGGCGATAAGGGGTTGCCCATGGCCATCCCAAACACTTGTTGATAATACTCGTTATTGAAAGTGAATTTACAGTCTTTAATGCAAAGCTTAATAAGTTCCAAAACAATGTGTGAAGGTAGTGGCAGGTCATACTTATGTAATTCTTGGGAGAGAAAGTCAAGCATATCATCAATCGGCACTTTTGTAAACAATGAACAAACATCAAAACTGATCAATCTATCGTTAGTTTCAGTACGTGCATTATTCAATTTTTCAGTAAGATCCATGGAATTTTTTACATGTGAATCAGAGATAGTTCCGAGAATGGGGGACAAGACTTTGACAAGCCATTTGGAGAGTTTATAAGTAATAGAGCCCACCGAGCTAATAATAGGGCGAATAGGGTTGCCAGGTTTGTGAGTTTTAATAAGACCGTAAAGGTAGGGCAGAGAAGGTGAAGTGGACATGAAAAGCGGAATTAAGTCCTTATGATCTTTGAGAATGCGTTTCAAGCCACTATTAAATGATTTGATGACGTCATCCTGCGGGTTCTTCCTAAGTTTGCTGTATGTGGCGGGGTCCTGGAGAAGCTCGTTCATCTTTCCGATGTAGTCCACTTTGTCCATAATAACTATGGTGTTAGCCTTGTCTGCTTTAGTAATATGGAGCTCCCCATCTTTTTTTAATTGTGAGAGGCCATCGCAAAACCGTTTAGGAAAGTTATCTTCGTAATTACCATTCGCCGCATTATAAACGAGGCCTTTAACTATGTTAAACAAATACTGAGGGAGATTACACTGTTTTTCAAAACATGCGAGACTGTAACAAATTTGTAAAGCCGAAGGTTTTTTAACAATAAAAAAGGACATACCATATCCAAGGGCAATTTTTGCATCGTCACTAATGTTTTTCGAAGAAAGGTTCAAAACACACTTTGATCTTGCTTTTTTACTCCACTGACTATTTCGAATGAGACTTTTAATTTTCCGATCCAAAATGTTACGAAGTGAAGTAGTTCTCCGACGCAACTCGTTGTAAATTTCATCAAACAAAGGTTGGATCCACGGTTGGGGAATAATGGTTACAAAATTATGTTTGGCGATGTTTAAGTTTTTGAAGGCGGACCACTCATTTTGTCTGGTGACTTCAATATGTTTCTTTAAAATTAATCTGCTGAAGTTGTTGAACGGATGGTCGTCAATTTGTCTAAGGCGAATCGGAAGCAGGGATTTTGGAAGAACTTGCTCCTCTAGACAGTTAGTAAGAAACTTTCGTCGGATACGAATTGCATGCCCCTTCATTAATGTAGAAGAAAACACGGACACAAACGGAGACAAGAGAGGGTACAGCAAGCCGAAGGAACGCGTGGTGTTCATTATATGAAAATTATTTCACGAAAGTAACACGTGAAAAATATTTATGATGAATAAAACCACGAAGGAAAGGAAACACAAAACGGTGCTCAAGCGCTTTCGTCTAATGACATCCTCAGGAACACTGAAATACATAAAAGGTTACGGCCTATATATAGGTTACAGAAAGAGAAAAAATATAAATAAATAACATACATACACACAAACATATATACATATATATATACATACATATCTACACACATACACACACACATATATATATATATATATATATATATATATATATATATATATATATATATATTATATTATATATATATATATATATATGCAATAAACGGAGAAGTAAAAAAAAACTTAAAAATTAAGGATTAGAGGATTAACAAAGAGGCATATCGATTTTTAGCACAAGATCAAATGAGTTATAAAATAATACAAATTTATACTGGAGATACGCCCGGGTTTAACACTTTGCCTTTTAGAGTCAAGTTTCGATATATATAAAATAAATTGAAGATTAAAAGTTAATAAAGTAGCTTACAAGTTTACCAAAGATTAAGTGTCCTACCCTTTTTATCTAGATTTGTTTTGAAGGAATTCAAAACAACAGGATCGAGTTGAAAAAGACCTTTGCTTATGTTGAAGTTATTTGAAAGTTGAATAATGGCAGACTCAAGAATATTTCTATTGACAATGTTGCTCGAATGAAATAAAACTGAAGCATTATTCCAATCAATACAGTGGGATAACTCTGACAAATGGACAAAAAGAGCACTGGACAACTGTCCTGTTCTGACGGAATATTGATGCTGTTTTATACGTGTGTGCAAATCCTTTCCCGTCTGACGTATGTAAAAGGAATCACATTGTTTACACCCAATTTTATAGATAATGCCTGAATTATTGGTAGGGCTATTTTTTACTA
>JAJOZX010000835.1:80000-85000 GCA_023014485.1 Bathynomus jamesi | reverse complement strand
CATAAAGAAATCGACAAATAAAAAACCACAAATATATATATATACATACATACATACACACACACATACACATATACATAGTCAGAGATGGGCACGATCTTGATCTTCAAGATCAGATCGTGATCTTGAAGATCAAGATCGTGATCTGATCTTGATCTTGAAGATCACTTTTATTATGGTGATCTTGATCTTGATCTAAGATCACTTTATTTCTTGTGATCTTGATCTTGAAGATCACTTTAGACTTCAAGATCACTTTTAATTTCAGATTCTTAAATATGCCGCTATGCGAATGTCATTTGTTTTTTGTCCAAGCGACATCTGGTGGCAACTTTGTTCAACACCGACTGTTTATGTTTTCTGTTAGTTGGGTGACTTGCGTCATGCGTGGGCTCATGGAAGGTGTAGTTGCTGTGGAATTTAGGCTCGTAAAAAGTGTAATTTACTGTGCAATTATGTTAAAAGTGTTCATATATTATTATATATATAGGCATAAAATATAGCCTATAGGTCCGTATTCATAATAAATTAATTCTAAACATATTTTATTTACAGATTGAATTTTTTAATAATGAGTGCAATTTTACAACTTCAACAGGCTCCCAAGGGAACCAAATATTCTAGGTTGTCACCAGAACAGTATTCAATATATTTAGATAACAATGTTGGTAATAAGGATCAATCTGTGCTATTGAACGGAAAATATTTTCAAATTGTCGAAAAAACTGGAAACAGTATCAAAGTTATTTGTAGGCAGTGTACAAAGAAAACTACAATTCTGTCTGCTGGCCTCGACTCAACAAGCAATCTTCTGAGGCACCTCAGGGTTAGTACTACTTAGTAACTAAGTAGTAAGTAGCAACATTAACATAATGGTTCAAGTCATATTTTAAGTGACTGGTGCCATACAAGACTAATGCTACATTTACATAGACGTCCATTTGAATATATTGTGCACTTCAGATATTAATAGATTATGGACTAGTAACTACATTAAAAACTGCCGATATCCAACTATAATAAAACGCCAGGTGTATCTGTCTTTCTCTCTGTCTGATCCATGTCTGTAATTTCTCCTATTTAGTTACTGAAGGACGAAATTCGGCTTTCAATTTAACATAGGATAAAAATGCACTGATCATGGTGAAAATAATTTTAGTTAAAGATAACAAAATTTTAGAATCTTGTTAAGTATTAATTTCAACTAGAAGTTTGATACTCTGATAAATATTATACAGGGTGTTCAAGAAGTCTCTCCGCATGATAATAATTTATTTTCTTGTGCAGAAACTACATTCGGATCTTTTGGGTGAATATGAATCGGAGAAGAAATCTCGCAAGCGTCCAGCTAAAGAAGAAGATGCCAGCGGCAGCAATGCTGGCCCTGCCAAAATTGCCAAGCAGTCAACACTAAGCATGTTCCACATTTCCAAGCAAAAACCAGGACCACCAATATGCAAGGATATCCTTGAAAAGAAGATTCTCTCGCTTGTGGCTAATGGGCTCCTACCATTGAGCCTAGTTGAACTACATGAATTTAAGGATCTTCTTTCATGTTAGTATAACTCAAATATTTTGCTATTTTTCCATAGCTAATATCTGATTAAAATAATTAATCATATTATTTGTATGAACATTAGACTATCGCTAGCCTAGCTAAATATTTTGATATTTTTTCCATAGCTAATCTATTGTATTTGTTTTAATTTTTAAATATTTTTTTCAGACGTCAACCCGGCTGTTCAGGTGCCATCTAGACGCACCCTGGCTAGATCTCTTGCAACAACAACCAGTACAATGAAGGAAGACATACAAGCAAAACTGGCAGCAGTTGACCATGTGTGTGTTACATGCGACATATGGTCAACTAATCACCGCAGTTTCATGGGAGTCACTGCGCATTGGGTATGCTATTGATTTAGTGTATTATTTTTATATAATTGATAAATTGACCATTGGTGATAGACTGATAGTCTGATAGACTTATAGTATAATCTTTTCAATTATTCGACATGTGTTCCTCATTCATTAATTTGGTGAGTCTTCATTTTGCTGTGATTCACAGTAATTTCACACTAATTCACTGATTCTGTCATCTGTCATTGTGTCTGATTCACAGCAAAATGTGGAAGAGTCCATATTCACAGGCTGTGAATATGGACTCTTCCACATTTTGCTCTTATGGGATGGGTCACTGATGTGGTGGTATGGTAGGCGACTCATCGCTGAATTGCCTCCTTTATATCACATAGTTCTTCTCTTCAATGTTTGGTGGCGCAGTTTAGCTGGTGCGTGTCTAACCAATATTATTAAATTAAGCTTAAAAAAATGTTCATACAAACATTGATTTTATATTCTTACATTACAGATCAATGATGACTTGTCGCGAGGATCAGCTGCACTGGCATGCCGAAGATTTCGTGGAACACATAGCTTTGATAAAATTGCTGGAATATTGGACAGGATCAACTCGGAGCATGGTTTATCTTATAGAAAAGTTGTATCTACAGTCACCGACAATGCATCGAACATGGTGAAATGCTTTAAAGAGTTCGGTGTTCGTGTTCAGAATCGTACTGACGACATTGATGAAGATGATGCAGATGAAGATGATGATGAAAAAGATTCAGATGAAGAGGTTATCATCAGCAACTTTCCTGAACATTCAGGAGAGCATGGAGAGGAGTCAGTGAAACTATCATCCCATATTCGATGTGCCTCCCACACATTGAACTTGGTAGCAACAACTGATGCAGATAAAGGACTGAATTCACCTGGACTAAAGAAGATAAAGCATTCTGCAATGGGAAAATGTTCGGCGCTGTGGAATGCTGCTGGTAAACCCAAGTCAGCAGAAAAAATACAGGAAATAACTGGCGTCCAATTTAGGTACCCATGCGTCACCCGATGGAACTCAATGTACGACTCATTAAGCCAAATATATAAACATAAGAACGACGTGAATGTAGCTCTTGAAGAACTGAATCTACCCATCCTCAAAGACAATGAATTGGAATTTATTTCAGAATATTTGTCTGTTCTAAAACCAATTGCAGCAGCCCTCAACAAATTACAGGCAGAGAAAGAATGCTACTACGGTTGTCTTCTTCCAACAGTCCTAGTGACTCAAGATGCCCTCGCAAGATTGGAGCCTATCCAACCAAACGACCTGCGCTTGAGACACTGCATGCCATTACTGGCAGCAGTCGTCTCTGGCTTCAATGCCAGATTTGGTCATTTTTTGTCGTTGAGCCCCGAGGTAACTGATGCCGTTTTGGCCTCAGTATCTCATCCGTATTTCAAACTTAGATGGATATCATTGTTGCAAGGGCCTAATTTCGGCGATCATGAAGCAATCAAGTCTCAAGTAAAAGACAAGCTGCAAATGGCTGTAAGAAATTGTAATTCTGACAGCAGTGGTAATAGTTCGGTGAACTCAGACTCATCATCTGAAGACGATTTCTTCAGAACTATGGACGGCTCATTCTCTGCTCCTAACAACAAGGAAGACTTGGAAGTCCTCAATTATTTGCAGGACACCAGTAAGGCACTCGACTCTTTAGATAGGTATCCTGCTATAAAGAAGATCTTCAAGAGGTATAACACCACGCTACCTTCCTCTGCACCAGTGGAACGGTTGTTTTCGTTTGCTGGCATGGTTCATAGCCCCAAACGAAGTCGTCTCTCGGATGGTAACTTTGAACAATTGGTTTTGCTGAAAGCAAATGTTTACAGCGGTTGAACATTAAATTAACACTCTTAACTTGCGGTTTTTACCCTTATATTGTCAGTAATTGCGTACTGCAGTAAAACTGTAAAATTAAATTCTATGTAAAAAATGTTTACTTATATATGCTGACCATTCATTGATATGGGTTATGGACCTGGTGAAATGAGAATTGAGAAAAATAGAACTAAAAACTATATGTAGGTCATTTAATAGTTTTTTCTTTGCTGATAAGTTATGATAATACTAAGTTTTAAGTTTACCACCTGAAAAACTGAAAGGGGAATCGTCAATCCCCGTGGTTTAGATCAGGTGACATGGGTAGGATGCGATGCTTGTATTGCCTCAGCCCTCAGGGGAGTATTAGGAGTGATACTTTTCAGGAGTGATTAACAAAATAATTTGTTTTTGTTTACTCTACAAGAGTACAACTTTTTTCAATTCATATAAAAGTGATCTTAAAAAGTGATCTTGAAAAGTGATCTTCAAGATCACGATCTTGATCTGGATCTTCAAGATCACATTTTTCTGGTGATCTGATCTTGATCTTCAAGATCACATTTTTCTGATGATCTGATCTTGATCTTCAAGATCACCAAAGTTGGTGATCTTGCCCATCTCTGTACATAGTAAGTAAAGAAAAATTGTGAGAGGATAAACACATTTGTATGGGAAAATGACACTTTTAGCACTTTGGCCGACCTTCAATATAAATTCAAATGGCTTGTTTATGGAACAGGTCACAAAAGAATAAAGAAATAAAAATAAATATAAATATAAAAAGTGCCTTAGTGATATATATGTCACAGCTTAAATAACCATAAAGAAATAAACCAACAGATAAAAAAAAACCAAAAATTGTAAGTGGAGTCTACAAATTCAAGCTCAAAAGGGAAGTTTACAATCAATTTAATAGATGATGCCAAATTGATATATATGTCACAAAGAAATAAAGAAATAAACAAAAAAAAAATTAAAAAATAATAAAAAAATAATAATAATAAATTGAAAAATAAATTTTAAGAGAGGCACACCAATTTATAAGGGAAAAATTACCAAAGGTTTTTAGTTATTGTCTGAATCATGCATATTATAGTCACAAACGAATAAAAAAGTACAAGTAAATATAAATTGGAAAACAAAATGATGCCTAGATGATATATAAAGAACCATAAAAATATATACAACATATATACGGTATATATACGAAATATAAACGCAATATATACAGAATATATATATATATATATGCATAAGGGAAAAAATTACCAAA
>JAJOZX010000835.1:0-75000 GCA_023014485.1 Bathynomus jamesi | reverse complement strand
ACATCAGCATTCGGCTTGCTACTTGCCCTTTGATGTAGCCTTCTCGCCTCTCGTGACTGTAAACTTGACTAGCTGCTTCTGTGACCATTTTCACACATCTCTCCACACTCTGAGTGTGAGAAGGCCACTTTGACACTTGCATTGGGGCCTCTTTAAGTTGTGTTAAATCTTTGTTTGTTATACATGTTGTCAGTGGTGGCTCCAAAACTTCCGAACTCAAGTCAACTAATTCTGACAATTTCGTGGCATTGACGTTTATCGGAGGTATCTTCCTTGTCTGAACAGAGCAGTCTCCCAGCTGCTCATCATCTAGTGATGTTCCTCTAAGCTTTAGAATGATTTCCACAGCCTCAGTTCGCTCTTTGGTACATTGGCTGCAGACCGTTGCTTGCAAAACTGCCTCTGGCCTAGCATACCAACCGGACCTTCTCACCACAGGTAACACGATGTCCACCACTACTTTCCTTTGGGTTCTCAGTAGCTGTAATTGAAACAAGATGTGGTTGGGCCCCTCCATCCACATTGGATTAAGTTTTACATTGAACCAGTGAGAAAGATAAAACCCAATAATAAATTCAACAATCAACATCAAATTCTGTAGCATTTTGCCCTTCAGTGCATGTTTGGAAACCCAAATCCTGCAGAAACGAATCGCTGTAGTTAACCAACGACTGTGACTTACGGGTCCAATCTCCAAGAGAGCCAGATTTTGAGGCAACTCTCCTGATCTGATTGCTTGAACAATACGATAAGCGTAAGATTGATCCGTGCTGAGGTCTTTGATAACTTCTTCAGACAACACTGGAAGGGGAGGGGCTACTTCGACCTTTGGAAATTTTGTATTTATTTCTAATTCCGTTGCTTCATCTAGCATGTTGCCAAGGGGGCCTGACCACTTGTTGTTGCTCTTTGTAGGACCATCAAGTTCCTGGATGAGACGACGAAGAGGTAGCTCCCCTGTGTGCAAATCACATACAATCCAAACAAGCCTTCTTCCAAGTTTTTTCTCTAAATGCGTCATAACACCGCCCTGCCATCCAGTGTTCACCGCAGTTGAGTCTTCACCAACGGCCTGCAGTGAACTGTCGTCTTCTTTCTTGAAGCCAACATATTATTTTATCAGCAATTGCCTCTGCATGTTTCTTGCCTTCTACTTCTGCTTCAGGAACAAAGTGAAACAAATAGCGGCCACCAGGTTCGGAACACAGAGTACTGTTCTTCTCTGATGAGACCGGGAAACTTTCTGTCCATTCCCTCTACCTCTAGGAGAACTTTTGTGTCATCTCTTCTTCCATCAAACAAAAGGCAAGAGAGACCTTCCTCCTTCAAATCTTTTTCACGCTGATCAGATATTTCCTTCATTATTTTTTCTTGTGCTCTTCTTATCTTATTATGATCTATCACTAAGGATGTATCCTCTCGGCTGATGAGGCCTGCATCTATCCAAGCGGCAGTGGCAATCTCTGCAGTCTCTCGTAGCCCCGTATGGTGGCGAATACTGGCAAGGGCAATGTTTGAGATGTCTTTAGTGTTGTATTTCATTCTCTTCGGCGAAGGTTCAGATGGCATTTTGGAGCTATCATCTGATGTTGCTTCTTTCTGTTCATCTGAAGAGCTTTCAAAGAAGTGAGAAACCTCTTGATAGAGCTCTTCATCTCTTTGGGTGGCTTCTTCACTCTTCTTTTTCTTCCTTTCTTCCCTCTCTCGGATTTTCTCTTTTTTCTTAGCAATAACAATCTGTTTTTTGGTTTCTGAATAATCTGCCGAACCAATCTGCATACTTCCTTGGCCTCATGCCTTTGTTCTCTGCGCCTTTATGAAAGCCAGCTCCAAAACAGGGATCTTCTTCTCACGAGGACAGCGACAATCAATGTGAGGGTGAGGTTCTCTTCTGCATGAGGGAGAACAATTGGCTTCAGAACACAACTCTATGGGACACTGGCAGTTCAAAATGTCAAGAAGAGTATCAAGTGTGTGCAGAAATTTATTTTTCGTTGCTAGTTTTCCTTTACCAAGTGATGTCTCAACTGCTTTGTGCCAGAGCTTTGTTAATTTTAGCTCAATAGTTCTATACTGATTGAGTACAGGTGGTTTGAAGAGCACGTTAGCTTTTTTCCATTGATGCAGAAAAGGGGGAATCATGTCCCTTATGAGCTCTTTCTCTGTGTAGTTCCTTCTATCCTTTGTATTTTGTTCACGAAGGAGTAACCCTAGTCTCAGCATGTCTCGCACTGTTGGTAGTTCTGATACGGGAAGCTCCTTGCCTGTACCGACTAACAGGCTCAAGTGGCATGACGACTGATCTCTTGTCTTCAATTTTGGCATCTTAGGAATATCTGAAAAGAAAGAAAAACATTTAAGTATTTTATATCAATTACGATGTTTCAAAGTTTAGTCATTCGATGTTCTAAAATTCAATAAAAAAATATTTCATGGGATTACAACATAATTAGACAGAAGAATATGATAATAATAAATAATTGTAATAATCAATAATCCATACTTACAGTTAAACTGTAGTATTCGTCAGTAGAATAACTATGAAGCAGTGGTGGGCACCGTTAACCAAAAAGTTAACTTCGATAAAGATAATCCGTTAACCCCAATTTTTAACTCCGATAACGATAATCCGATAATTTTACTACAAAGTTAACGGAAGTTAACGATAATCCGTTAACGATAACTATTTCTTTACTAACATTTAAAAAAATCAAGGAAAAAAGCTTTAAAACCCATAGAAAATGTTTATTTATGCAAAATCCAACAATAAATAGGTATTTAACTGTATTTTTATCAAGTTTTGCAACTTTTTGCTTAATAACTTTTTTAATATTTTAATAAAAAATGTACTGATTACATGTTTTGAAACCCTTGTAACCACTAACCATTAACTAAATTTTAATTTACCAGAGAATTATTATGGCGGGAACTGAAAGGTAAAATTAAATTTTAGGCACATTTATTAAAGACTATGACACAATGTGCTGGTTGCCCTTCGAAAGACCAACTTCTCAAAGTTAGGCCCAACTGCCAGTCTTGACCTCTTGGGCCTCCCCAACCTCCCCTTGCGAGATCTGGAAGCAGACTGAAGTTATGGCGCGGTTTGAATTCATTCGCGGAGCGGTGATCTTCCGTGAATGACTCCTCGCAGTTAACGTGTTAACGGACTTTAACAGACTAAATATCGAGTTATCGGAAGTTAACTGGTCCGATAACGATAAATGGAAATTAACTTCCGTTAATAGTCCGTTAAAAAAAGTTAACTTCGTTAATTAACTGTTATCGGATTAACGCTTTAGTGCCCAACACTGCTATGAAGTAGGTACAAGAGCAATAACAGCAAACAACCGTCTATGACATCTAAGAGGCAACTGAGGACTGAGAGTGAGGGACAGTTCTATTCATGTTTTGACTTGTACATTGTACAACAACTATATGACCTTGAAAACACTCAGTGGGATAATTCTGTGACAGATGAATAGTAAATAAATTTATGTCCTATTATTTAGTAAAAGAGTAAATTTCTGAAACTTTAAGGTAAAATTGATGTAGGTAAGGGTTATTTTATTTCATTTTGGTTGGCCAATTTCAAGTTTTGACATGAAAAGACTATATTTTCAATACCAAAATTGATTTGAAAAAAGTTGACAAAATTGACACACCCTAAATATATACATACATATACATATATATACATACATATATACATACATACATATATATATATATATATATATATATATAATATATATATATATATATATATATATATATATATATATATATACTGGGAAAGGTTACGAGAACTAGACTATATTCACTGGAAAGGAGAAGAGAGAGATACACCATTATTTACACTTTGAAAATAATGGAGAAACTAGTCCCTAATCTTACTCTGAATCCCATAACCCCAAACAACGATGGAAAGTAGAAGCGGTAGACTGTGTCGTATTCCCAAATTGAAGGCGAGACAGGGAACATCCTTAACCCTGAAAGAAAATAGTTTTGTAGTGAGAGGACCAAAACTGTTTAATCAGTTGCCCAAAGACCTAAGAAACACGAAGGGAGTTGCAGTGGAAAGCTTCAAAAGAACACTAGACGCCTGGCTCAGAACAATCCCCGATGAGCCGGGCGTACCTGGCTATGTGAGGTGGAGAGCGCAAGAATCCAACTCACTACTTCACCAGGCCAACTCGAGAGGAGGGGCGACAAGCTTGACCTTCGCGAAATGAGAAATCATCGCGCGGAACCTTTGTAAGGTTGTAAGGTAAGGTATATATATATTACATAATATATATATATATACATATATATACTATATATATATATATGTATACATATATATATATATATATATATCTCCAAGGGGGCACCTCCCGCATGCCGTAACATTATATACATTCAACTGCAAAGAACACGCAGTATAAATAACGTAAAGAACGACGCTTGTATAGGAGATATTCCGCGCAAGACGAGAGAGAGAAAACGGAACAAATGAAAAAATGAAGTACCACCTGGGAATCGAACCCGGGATCTTCCGATTGCCGGTCAGACGCGATACCATTACACCATGGACTCCACTCTTCCAAATGCCGTAATTCTTCTACATACTCGCAGAAACCAATGCCCCAAGGGGGCACCTCCCGCATGCCGTAACATTATATACATTCAACTGCAAAGAACACGCAGTATAAATAACGTAAAGAACGACGCTTGTATAGGAGATATTCCGCGCAAGACGAGAGAGAGAAAACGGAACAAATGAAAAAATGAAGTACCACCTGGGAATCGAACCCGGGATCTTCCGATTGCCGGTCAGACGCGATACCATTACACCATGGACTCCACTCTTCCAAATGCCGTAATTCTTCTACATACTCGCAGAAACCAATGCCCCAAGGGGGCACCTCCCGCATGCCGTAACATTATATACATTCAACTGCAAAGAACACGCAGTATAAATAACGTAAAGAACGACGCTTGTATAAGAACTCATGCCAAAAATTAGACAGATCATACAATATTTAGAGGTCGTGACCAGTTCCTAGATTTTTAAGATTTGAAACAAAAATACAATATCAATGTTTACTTCAAAATTTAAAGTCAACAGCACAGAGCACATGTTATGCAAAAATATACTAGAACACACATGTCATAGCAGTTAATACGACTGCACTAAATCCTTGTATATCAAACAAACAACGTCACACCCGTTACTTTTTCTTCGTCAAAGCCAACTTCGTCGGAACTGGCAATCTTTTCGGTGGCTGGCGACGAGTCGCACTAGGTATTGTTTCTGGGTCTCGTCTTTCGTCAGCGCGGTATTGTAGGGCTGAATAAGAGAGACTCCTCGTTCGGCACAGTCGTTGACGACCCTGAGGAGCCTGCACTTAGCCTTAAGTAACTGGTAAATGGGGTCTGTCAGCCAGAGGGAGGGAGGTTTTGACAAGAATGTCTTGGCTTCATCTTGTTCTTTCATGGAGAGTATATCGAATATCTTCAAAGACCGGCTCGTGATGTACGACGCCAATGAAGAACGATGATCGAACACAGTCCCGTCCAGACGTATCAAGAGTTTTTGGTTTGAGGGACGTAAGAAGTCGTCAACCATAGCTGCTTTGGTGATCTCGTCGACCCGATCGTCGAAGAGAGCGAGAGGTGCGAGGTGCTCACTCAGAGAAGTACCACAAATGGCCATAGAAGGCCTTAACAGCCGCCTCCCTGATGGCACAGTCAGGATATTCATGGAGGAGAGCAATTTGGTTTAAGTCGTTGAGGGGGGGCCCTCTCTGGGAGAGAGGCCTCGTGCCAGTAGCGAGCGTAAATAAGAGAAACGAAGAGGCAAATCTTTGTGACGCCAGCTATCTCGTGGGCCGTCAACTTAATCTGGCTCCTGAAAAGGAAGATCTTCAGCGAGTATATTGCCTTAGCCATCCACCGCGCGTTGTGCATAGCGCCTGGCGCACGAAGGGACGGTTCTCCGTCGGAGGATCCCCCGAGGAATATATGACAGAGCTGAAGCAACTCTCCATAGTCATCCCGTGGGAGCTGGCTCTTGACTGCCTCCGAGTAAAATGACATCATCTCCTCTCGTAGGCCATCCGGCATGCCAACGAAGAGCTCGTCTCCAGCAGAACGGAAATCAACTATATTAATATCAGGCCAGGTCTTCTGGAAGCGTTTGAAGATTCCCACTTCAGGCCCACCGGTTGGTGTTAGGGCGACAGAAAATACGGCCGACAACATTACCTCGAACACGTGATGACGGCACGCGATCCATATGAGCTCCTTGTCCAGGGCCTTCTCAATTAGGGTGCACGCGCCCATATTCAGCCCAGTATTGGTTGCCGTCGTGTCGAAGACTAGTCCCTGGATCATGGGTTTGAGGTTCCATTCCTCCAGCGTTTGGACACATGCATTGCACTGCTCCTCTCCCGTGCCGCGGCCGATCTTAGGGACGGCAAGAAGTTGCTCTGTTTCACCATCAGTCACCAAGATGGCGACGCGATCCACAAGCTTTTTATTGCCGACGATATCTGGAAACAGTTTACCCTCCCAGTGGAGAAACAGTGGGCTCTCCGGCGAGAAAACAGCCTGTTGAGCAGTTGCTACCGCCTCACGAGTGGTGACCCGCGCTCGCTGAATGGTGCTCCGGGATAGCGCCACAGACTCCAGGCCATGACCGAGCGCTTGCGTGACGGCTCCTACGACGAACATGGCAGCGTGGTCAGGGAGTTTCACTCGGTCGAGCGCGGCGGCTACTTCCTTGGTCACAATGGTCTACTTCGAGTTCTTATTCCTTGGCTGATCTTGACTGGATGTTGACGGAGCTTGGAAATCATCTTCGGACTCCGTCGATGTGGAGGAGCTACAGATGTCAGCAATGGCGGAACTAGACGGAACAGTCGTATTCGCCTGTTGGGCGCTCAACATGCTTTTTTCCTTTCGAACACTAGCCTGATCACTCCTGAGGCGCTTTCGTCAAGGTCTTGTCGATCCCGGACATACTCGCGCTCGAGGGATCCTGCTGTTGCATCTGCAGAAACTGTTTGTCTTCTTCGTCCGTCATAATACTGAGGGCGTCTTTTCGTGAGATGTCAAATAGTTTGGTGAGATTCTCCTTGAATTTTCTTTCCTTGATTCGGCACCCGTCTTTCGGTTTCAATCAGTTTTTCTTCAACCTACAATATTCTTCATTAAGGTAGGTTGATTTTGGAACTGTGATCTTGGACTAGTCTAGATAGAAAGGTATTAATGTATAAAAAACGTTGCACCAACTCATATTTGTGAAAATGATTGTATGTTTTGAGGATTGTTAATTATTTTTAAGGCATTCGCGCAATGTAAACAAATAAAATATCGCACCAGGCCATCAAGTTCATTGTGGAAGTGTATGCAGTCAGTTGGTTTGAGATCAAAAGGGACAGCAAGTTCCACAATCAGCAGCTGTACATCTTCAACATGATCCAGAGGATCAAGCAGCAGTCTGAAGAAATCCAGGGTGTTGCTTTCAAGAACCTGAAGTACAATGCTTTTGCCTTGCTGCCCGAGAATGTGCTGTACTCCATGATTAAGTCTGATGACTTGGAAGTGAGAGAAGCTGCTCTCAAGAAAATTTTGTCCATCAGGTAAGCATTTATTAATTTTAAAAAATGTGAAAAAAAAAATTTGATTATGGGGATTTATTTAATAAAAAAAAGGTCCGAGTTCTATAAATCCCCATAATCGATTTTTTTTTCACATTTTCTTATCCCAATTCCCCCCCTCCCCTCTGATAATGGAAATAATCTTATCTTCTTTCTGAAAAAAAATTCGATTATGGGGATTTATAGAACTCGGGTTTTTTTTTTTAATTTAAGTTAAATTAAATCAGCAATCTGAGACTAATAGGGATTAAATCTTAAACTGGAATAAAAAAATAAATTAAATTATTATTCTTTCAGAAGTGGGAAGCTAGCCAAGAAGGGCTGAAGAAGATCACAGCCATCAACATTGAAGCTACCCACTGGTCAGAACTAATCAACCTTTCTCAAAGTGGCATCTGTGAACCTGCTCTCACAGAAGACTTTTCTGACCAGGAGCTTCAAGAAGCATTGCTGAATGGCACAAGCTGGAGCTGCCTGATCTGCCTTCACATTCTCAGAGTGTTGAAAGGGCCGTGAAGCTGACATCTGAAGCTTCCCATACTGTTTATGGACTCGAATCAAGGCACAAACATTCTGGCCAAAGCCCTAAGCCGCCAGATGAGGCCTTTCTTTGCTTCTAAGGGCTCTTACAGTGAAAATTATGATGATCTTGGGATCTAAATGTGTCTATTTGACTCTGTACATGTTTTTTTTACTTTTTTTCAATAAAATCTTAACTTTTGTCAGGATTTTTTTATGAAAATAGCATGATTTTTTCGGCCGAAAATTGCGAAAATGCGTTATTTTTCGGTACGATTTTTTGACGATTTTTGAAACGGTTTCCTCAAAAAATGGTTAAAGCTAGGGACCTGAAACTTTTTGTCAGTTATTATCATATTAAGCCCTGACTATCTCGACTAGTCCAAAATCGATATCTAAAAAATGAGGAAAATCAACCTACCTTAATATATACAGGGCCGTTTCCTGGCATAAGCAGACTAAGCGGCCGCTTAGGGCTCCGCTGCTACTAGGGGGCCCCTAGACAGGCTCCCAGCTGAAGTTATTATTAATATTATTATTATTATTATTATTATCCTTATTATTATTATTATTATCATCATTATTATTATTATTATTATTATTATTATTATTGTCGTATTAATTAAAGTTTTTGTATGAGACAAATGTGATAAAACGGAGACAAACGAAACGTTTTGGTCGTTATGTGTAAATAACTATTGTGAGATCTTATTTCTATATTATTTAACTTTATTCTTACTATATGCTTATACTTTCCTAAATGCTTAATTTTTCTAGTATTGTAAAACATTATTTCACTAATTTACTTATTATTAAGAGATTTTGCAACATTTTAAAACCTAGGATTATTTTCGTTATGTTTTCAAGTTTATTAATTCTTTTCTCATCTTTTTCAGATAATGTGAATTTTGTTGGTTAAAACCTAAATGGTCTGATTATTTGAATGTATTTGATTAACTTACAATTATTATTATTATTATTATTATTATTATTATTATTATTATCATCATCATCATCATCATCATTATTATCATGATTATTATTATTTAGCAGATTAGTTGTGGTTAACTAGATGTGACTTCGTGCATCTTGGAAAATGAAACGACATTATCCATCAGGAGCTGAAAAACAGAAAAAGAAGAAAATAGAGGAGGAAAAGCTTTCCAGTAGCACAGGTGAGATGTGCCACTTGTATATTCTTATGATTACAGTTCAGGCAACTAGGTTAGGTAGACCATCAAGCTAGGCAAGTGCTCAGGAATCGTGTAGAGTAAGCTAGTCTCTGTAATATTTATAATATTTCGAAATGTGAAATTTAATGGATCACATCACCTCAAATTCTGTTCACACAGATCAATTATCAAACAAGATAAGAAAGAGTATTTTAGCAAAAATTAACAGAATATGTAATGTTATGTTCTTCTCAAGAGCACTACTGAAATATTTGGAAAAGCCATCCTCAGCAAAGCCTGATGAGCATCATGAGCCAACAGCAGGACCATCCTCTATGCAACCTCAAGCACCAGTAGAAGTAGAGCCTGATGAACCAAGAAGTGGCCCAGCTTCTGTTCAGCTTCAAACACCACACACAGGCATTTCTACTGAGCAACAAGAACCAAGATCTGCTCCACCGCTTGATCCGTATGACTGGCCAGTTGTCCTGTCAGATGCCTTGAAGACAGATCTGGTGTCTCGAGGACCATTTCAAATCAGTCCAGATTTCACATTCCCTAAAAGAGAGGACGGTAGAAGCGTTGATCACCATTACATGTACAGAACATTAATTAATGGGGGAAAAATAAAGCGAAGCTGGCTGATGTACTCTAGAAGGAATGATGCTCTTTATTGCTTTTGCTGCAAGTTGTTTTCAAGGAACTTCTTGAAGGAGGTTGAGCTGCTTGCCAAATTTGAATCAGTGATGAAACAACACATCAGCAGAGTCGAAAGTGGCCAATATAGTTATTCAAGTTACCAAGTAAACATCATTCAAAATGAGCTCATTGGGTCCATTAGTGGGAAGATCTTGGATGCCATTGTTGCAGAAATAAAACAAGCTAAATATTACTCACTCATTTTAGACTGCACTCCAGACATAAGCCACCAAGAACAGATGTCGATTATTATCAGAACTGTTAAAATGGGTGAAGTACCAGAAATAAAAGAATACTTCTTGGGCTTTCTTGAGGCTTCAGAAAGTACAGGCCTGGGTTTATCAGTTCTGATTCTGAAGAGACTAGATGAACTGAATATTCACTTTGATGACTGCAGAGGACAGTCATATGACAACGGAGCGAACATGAAGGGCAAGAACAAAGGTGTTCAGGCAAGGTTATTAGAGAAGAACTGTCGTGCACTCTATGTTCCATGTGGGGCTCACACTCTGAATCTTGTAGTGGCTGATGCAGCTAAAGCTTCCACAGATGCCATCAGCTTCTTTGGCAACGTACAAAAATTGACAACCTTTTTGCAGCAGCTACACAGAGATGGACAATCCTAAAGAAGCACGTGGACATAACACTCAAGTCTTAGAGTGAAACCAGGTGGGAGAGCCGACTTAAGAGCATTGAGGCTGTGCGATACCAGAGCCACAACATCAGAGAGGCCCTGTTGGAAGTTAGAAACAATGCCACAGATGCCATAGCCAGGACTGAAGCACAAGCACTTGCAGAGGAAGTAGGGTCTTATCGCCTTCAGATTTGCACAGTAGTATGGTATGACATTCTTCATGCAGGTAACCATGTGAGCAAACTTCTGCAGTCTCCTACAATGCAGTTTGATGTGGCAGTCAACCTCCTCACAAAAACAAAAGCCTCACTCACCAGTTACAGAAACACAGGTTTTGTTGCAGCACAAGTCGTAGCTAGGGACATATGTGAGGAAATGAATGTGGATGCTGTGCTGAAGGAAAAGAGGCTCAGATCCACAAGAAAGCACTTTGCTTACGAAGCTCCTGATGAACCATTTACAGAAGCCTTAAAGAGGCTGGAAGTCAATTTTTTCAACGTGGTGGTGGATTGTGCCATCGGGTCAATAAATGAGAGATTCAAAACATTAGATGATGTGAGGGACATATTTGGGGTTCTCCTAAACTTCACCACAATGAACAAGGAAGACTTGTCCTGCAAGTGTGAAAAGCTCTCTAAGATACTGAGCTCTGGAGCTGACTCTGACATTGATGGAAGAGAACTGGCTCTCGAAATTAAGAACTTGCCGACTTTACCTTCACACAACATGACTGCATTGGAGCTTCTCTCCTTCATTCATCAGAAGCAACTGGAGGAACTATACCCCAATCTCTGGGTTGCACTAAGAATTGCCTGCACTCTACCTGCGACAGTAGCGTCAGCCGAGAGGAGCTTCTCTAAGATGAAACTAATCAAGAACTACCTCAGATCATCAATAGGGCAGGATCGCCTCAGTGGCCTTGACATCATAAGCATCAACCAGGACGTTGAAAAAATCTAGGAGGCAAAAATTTTGAAGATACAAACTGTTCTGTATAACTGTTAGCTATTACACGATTGTATCGTAGAATTAGTAATTGTTTGGTAGTTGATAATTGCATTATTTTTTTATACATAGTTCTGTCATTTATTCTAAATAATGTATAAGCTGATGGGGCGTGGTTCGGATTCCACGTTAAACTGTAGGTCTAAGGTAGAGTGAAAAGCTTGACCTTCGTCAGAATGAGCAATTCGGGTGGAAGCTAACCAAAGGTTAAGGCAACAAGACGAATTAAGTCTTCAAAGTCAACTTCACAACCGGCACAGTTCATGATCACAGAAACAAAGAAATAATTAATTGATGCTAATGCTTTCAGCTGCCAAATTTGATTAGGTAACATTAAATATTAATTTTTTCTCTTATTAATATTCATTTTCACAGCATATGAAACGTTTTCTTTCATTATTTTTTACAAGGATTCTCAATATATTGTTTTCTTAAGGTTTCGGTGATGTGTTCTGCGGAATATTAACCCATTGAACCTTATGTTGTTTCGTGCGTTGGTCTCTTCACACGGAGGTCAAGCTGGTGGCCCCGCCTCTATTTATATTGGTCCATAAAACATTTCATTTGGGTTCGGAAATATGGGTCATTGGTCCGATATGAATAATATGTTAGGTCTTTTATTTCCTTTGCTGCCCATTCTGTATTTTCGCTTACCTCATTTTCAGTTTGGATTTTTTTTTCTGAAATGACTTCGCCCAGTAATGTTCATTTTCAGTGTAACAGTCGTAAATTATAATTCTGTTATACATATAAAATGATAAAACTACACGCTGCCAAATGCGGCGGTCAAATTTAAAACTCGGTCAGAATTCATTTAAAATTAAAATTTTACTTAAATATTCAGTCGGATCTCGCGTATCTACGCGGATTTCTAGTTTTCATTCGTGTTACTTTAATAACTACTACACAAAATGAAGGTATGATGAGGAACAGCATAATTAGGGAAGTTGTTGCTTCCATTCCCAGAGATGGGTTACTAACTAATGAACAATCGCAGACATACTGTATATATACGATGTTTTGGTTCAATGCAGGGCCGGATTAAGACCTTTAGAGGCCCTAAGCACTTAAAAGATTTTGGTGCCCCATATATATGTAATTCAAAATATAAACAAAAATAAACCATAAAATAAAATTTTATTTTTTGAAATGAAACAAAACTTACAGTAAGATGGAAAATAATGTTTATTTTTGTATACTTCCACTTCATTTATATTTGAAAAGTTTTCTCCTACTTTTTTTAATTGCAAAGTCTTTGATCAGATCCTAAAACTAATCTTACGTAACACATCTGCTTCTATACTTAGTAGAGATAAGGCATCCAGCCTGCCTTGTTGCATAGTTGTTCTATTGGTATTTTTAATATACTTCAACTGAGAAAATGAACGCTCAGCTGAGCAATTTGTGACCATTAATGTTAAAAATATACGAAAGGCAATTTCTACATTTGGGAAGGCACACTCAATATTGTCTTCTACAATTATTTTATAAAGTTCAGCATGACTGAATCTTGTTTTTACATTTACTATAGCACACGAAAATATTTAATCTATATGTATTTTTAATATGGCGCTCAAAGATTTGATATAAACAAATATAACGCAAAGCGTAAAGTGTGTGATTACAACGAAATATATTTATTCTCTCAAAAGGGTTGTTGTTCACTACAAATTCAAACAATGAAAAAAAATAAATACTATATATGAATATATATAATTCAGTTTTCAACAGCTTATAGGCTATAAGCCGCGATTATAATAGTATAATAAATCCATGGTAAATCCGACAATGGAAAATTTCTGTGGTGCCCCCCTTCCCTTGATGCCCTAAGCACGGGCTTATTTTGCTTAATGGTTAATCCGGCCCTAGTTCAATGCACGAAGTATCTCGATGAAAACGGGATATATTTGAATCACGATATATTCCGGGCATGAATTAGTTGGATGTAAACCAGAACAATCAACCAACCAACTTTGCTTCCGACTGAGTAGCTTGTTAATCACGTACACTATTTATTCCTGCACAATCGTTTGGAAGAACACCATTGCCGTAAATGTTGTATCTTTTCTATCCCTCGACGCGAAAAAGGCCTTCGATAAAGGAAGACATCTTGCATTACTGTAAACTGAACACACTGCCTCATTTCCTTCAGTTTTTATTCCTCTGCGACTCCTTTTTATTACATGGAATGACCAAGATAATGCTTCATAATTCCTTTTCTCCCTTATTCCCTTTAACCCCTTACATACCTGAATTATGAATTTTTTTCCTGTTCAAGCCAAAATAACCTCTAATTTTCAGATCGTAAGGCTCAAAATTGATTGTCAAGCTCATGTTTCCATAAGGCAACGGTCGGTGTTAAAGGGTTAATTCATGGTGGGGGCGTTCTCAGGGTTGCGTTCTCTTGCCAATTCTTATTCATATACGTATGACCTCCCCACTCCCGCAACTCTGTTTTTTCTTATAATTTGTCATAAGCAGATGATTTCACGCATCTCGTTGCTTCGTCCTTCGTCGAGGTCGTACTTCGTACCCTCCAAGACATAGGTGACACCCAGACTGAATTCGAATTTAAGTGGTAGCTCAGTGGTCTGGATGTAGGGTTCTGGGTTCGCTACCAGCTGTTTGCTCTTGGGTTGGTTGTGCTGGCCACTCATTTTGTCACTGCTCGAGCTCAGGTGGCCCATGGGGCAGTGGGGCAGTGGGGCACTGTCACCCCTACGCAGTGGGAAAATGAGTGCATTTAGAATGCCCAAGAGTGCATTAATTGTGCAGATATTCAAGCTTCCCTCTTCCCACACGGCGATGCTTATCACTTCCACATCTGCTCCACCCCATTCCCGACCTTTCCGTTGTTACGGTTCTTGGAGTCACCTTCATGACAAGTTTCCGCCTTCCCTCTCATCAGTCGATTCTTCAGAGAGCAAAGTGGTGCTTCTAGCCATTCGATCGAAAGTTTTGGCCTTCTAGACCCGTTAAAAAGTTGTCATACCGCTCTCTTGTTCGTTCCTACTTCCTTTATTGTAGCGTCTGTCACCTAACGGGGCCCAGTCTCCCTTCAGCTGTAAGCTCAACGAATACAAAATGAACTTTTGCGTTGAATTATGAGCGTACTGTTGCACCATTTCCAGACATTTATTCACTCTATGATATTTTGTCTTTTACAAACGACAGTTACTCCATTGTTAGAACTTTATACTTCATCTGTGTACTTGTATGTATTTTATTATAGTTTAGGTACTTTGTAATTGTTGTTAGTGGACTGTGCTTTCTTTTTTTTTTACTAGTGTTTATATTGGCAGCAGGATGGTCTAGGCTTCTACACTCTTTCAGTCTCCCACCTTTTTCCTTTCCTGAATATTTTTCATAAATTAAAAAATCAAAATCTGTTATTAAGTATCAAAGGATTAGACCACGAAGATACATCGTAAATCATCGTACATTTACGATGATTTACGATGTCTCTTCGTAAATCGTCGTACATTTATATACAGAACCAGATTTAAGACTTAAAAATATTTTCCTTCCTTTCATTGGTCAGACTTTGGAAGAAATGAAACTTGGCTCTTGATTGGACAATTCATAATCTGCAACCTACGTTTCTTTGAAAATAACAAATCGTCTCGGAGATAATAGTCTTATTATTCCTCATCTTGCGCGGAATGTTCTCCTATACAAGCGTCGTTCTTTACGTTAATTATACTGTGTTCTTTGCAGTTGAAATATATATATATATATATAGTATGTGTACGTACAGTATATATATATATATGATAAATTTTACAATTAAACACGTGAAATGAATGAATGATGTAAATCCACAAGGAAAAAGAAAAATGATTCCAAGGCCTTTCGTGTATTCAGAAGTACACCTCGTCAGGGAATGAAGGGAGAAGGTGAGATGACAAAAATATATACATATGTACAACGGGAACGGGACGGAAAAATAAAAAGATTAGCACATGATTAACAAAAGTTAATTAGATGCAAAAGGTATTTTAACAGGATATTGTCAATTTTATATTCTTAGTGAAATTATTTTTAAAATGGATAAATGCACATTCTAGAATATTCCTTTCAATTATATCTGTTTTTAACGAGCGCTTTAGAACTATCCTACTTAATAGTATGATTACATCTATACATATGTTTAAACAATGCATTAGAATTACTTGCTGTTCTAGACGCATATTTATGCTGTTTTACCCTAATATTTAACGTTTTACCCGTTTGGCCTATATATAATGAGTTGCATTTTGTACATCCGATCGAATACACACAACCAACCGCATTATTCGGGCTATTCTTCATAAGGCGTGATTTAACAGTATTTATTATACTTAGACTACATTCAGGGGCGGATTAACTGTACTTGGGGCGGGAGGCTAATTTAATTTTGGGGGCTCTTTTTAGATTTTTATTAACAATACATGTACAATACATAATACATTTACACGAATTACATGTATGGTGCTTTGGCTAATTGAGAAACAAACATAAAAGAACCTTAACACAGTCTTAAATTAAATATAAACAAAATATTTATAAAGATAAAATTTTAGATTAAGAATGAAGCTTGCAAAATAATAATCAAGGGTCACGGGCAATATCTGGCATATTAACGCTGAAATAAGCCGCGTTGAAATTAATAGTCACCCTCACTTAACTAGATCCACTTTGATTGGGGGTAGGGTTGCCAGACGTCCCACAGTTGATCCAAAAATCCCGCGTCCTGCTTTGTATTCAAAATGTCTCGCAAAGAATATTTTTTAAGCAAATTTTTTCGGATGAATTGATTTAGAATTTTCTAGAATTACGTAGGATCGTGCAGAATTCTGTAGAGTAATGTTAAATGTTCTAGAACATCCTAGAAATTACATACCGCTTATAAAATGTGTTTGGCCACAAGTTGCCAGTTTTTCGGCTGTAGTTATATTGTAAGCTTTGAATTAGTGTGAATCCTGCGATTGCTTGACCATACTACTTGAGAGTGTGTAATTCAAATAAAATCTGTAAGTATGTCTACTTTTTATAAGAAATCGTTCAGGTGTAAATTGCTGCATTTGCGTGAAAGAGGAACACACACACACACACACACACACACACACACTTGATTTTATTTATAAGATTAGGCTATTTTTTTAATTAATTATTTACAATCATGTTTTTTTTCTTATAATAATAATAATAATAATATTATTATTTACAATTTTTCCCCTAGCAAAATGGCTAGTTCAGAGACTCCTCCCAAAAAACAAAAACGTCTAGTGACTTTCAACAAGAATTGGACAAAAACTTTCGAATGGATTCAGCCTGGTAGAGATCATTTCACTGCAAGATGCAATATGCAACAATCACCCGTTTACAATAAGTCATGGTGGTGAAAATGATATAATGCGACACGCGAAGTCCAAAGCACACATTGAAAATGTAAAGGCATCGGCAAGCTCACGAACACTCACTGATTTCTTTGTGAAAAAGGATTCCCAAGACGAAAATGAAGTGGCTCTTGCTGAAGCATCTTACTGCTACCACGCCGTTTATCATTCACATAGTTACAACCAGGGCTGTGGAGTCGGTGATAAAATTTGCCGACTCCAACTCCGACTCCGACTACAAAAATTTTAACATTCCGACTCCGACTCCGACTCCAGAAATCTGACTTGCATAATTCCGACTCCGACTCCGATGGAATGTTAAGGCCAAATTGATTACGATTAGCTTTATTAGGCCAATGGAGATTCATAAACAAGGCATTTCGTCACCACCACATGACTCATCAGGTTACTTAGTGGCTATAACTATGCCTTAATGCCTTTTTTTCTCTTTATTCAAAAATTACAATAAATCCCAAAATACAAACTGATTGAAGCTTAAACAAAATAAGATTATTTTGGTTTAGCAAATTAATAAGATGTTTTTGTATTATTATAAACATCCGTAACAAAATGTACTAACCTAAACTGAATTTGTTCTTAAAAAAAGGATCGCTTCCATTAAATCTTCTTTCAGTGATGCTTATCAAAATTATCAAATTGAAATCTAAAAATCTGAAAAAGATTTAGGGTTGCTAGTACAAATTTTTAAATTTCCTTATTATTAATTATGTTAATTAATTAATTATAATCCTTATTAATTATAAGCAACTATATTTATATATTATTTATATATTATATTATATTTAAAACACTAGGTTAAATCTATTTTATTCATAAAATTGAGCTAGGCCTAGCCCTAGGCTGCTATGGTTATAATTGAAGGATTAGCACCGACTCCGACTCCATCCAAGTATGCACTTCCGACTCCGACTCCACTCAAAATTGACCGACTCCACGACTCCGACTCCTGACTCCGACTCCGACTCCACAGCCCTGGTTACAACTCGGCTAGATGCGGGAGCAGTTTGTTTAAAGGTATGTTTAGAGATTACAAAATTGCTGTTAAATTTTCTTGTGGACGGACAAAACTATCATCGAACATCACAAACGTTTTGGCTCCACACTCTAATTTTATGGATTCTTGGCTTGGCAACTGATACAGAAATGCGATAATGAATCAGCAGTTAAACGATTCGAGATTGATTGTCAAAGTTTCCTCAATGCAGCAATCAATTATTTGGAGAAATAGTTCGACTTCGAGGATAGAAAACTTCAAGTCATAAGCTGCTTAGATTTGAAGAAGGTCTCAAAATTTGAAGAAACTGTGGAACTCGTTCAGCTCTTCCAAATTGAAGTGAATGGTGATCTACTTTTCAACGAATTCATCTTTTTAAAAAGATTCATTGTAGAATTGAACGATAGCGAGAAGTCGTTACCTCTGGATCAACGATGGGTACTTTTCTTCAAGACCTTTCCATCTCCAAACCTTGCAAAATTTCTGGAGCATATTTTTTCCATTCCTCATTCCATCGCTGTCTGAAAGAATTTTCAGCTTGATGAAACCAACCGGAGGAAAGAGAGAAATCGGTTGCTCATCGAAAACTTAAAGAAAATTTTTCTATGACTTGCAAAGAATTTCGGTTGTACTGTACAGTACTTGAAATCAGAAGATGGAGCTAAAATTTTGAAGATTAAAAGTTCAGAAAAATATTGACATATGTCATAATATAATTAGTAAAGCCATGTATACTACAATATTTAATATGCTATGGTAATTTCAATATTATTTACGATATTTCAATATTATGTGTAATAATTTCAATATTATTCACAATGTTTAATTGTTAAGTATTATTTTAATACATTTTTTCTAATTTTGTTTGTTGTAACCGTTGAAGAAATCTAGTTTCAATTTGAAAAAAATTTGGTCTTAAAAAAAAAATGTGAACAAATTTTGTCCCGCATGGGCATTTGAAAAATCTGGCAACCCTAATTGGGGGTCCCCCACCTCAAGCATGGGGCCTGAGGCTTCAACTTCAATTGCCTCAATGATAATCCGCCACTACTGACTACATTAATACCAATTGCTTTAAGTAAAGTCGAAAGATATTGAAAATTGGTAATGTAGGCTAGGGATATTTTTATGCTCAAATTCCTTTACAGTTACACTATTATAATATCTATTCTTGGCTTTCCTAATGCAGTTATCGAGAAATGAAATAGGATAACGTAATTTAGTACCAGTATTCATGATATTGCATAACTCGGAATCTAAAAATTCAGGGCTGACAACTCTCAATGCTCTATGAAACATAGCAGAGGAAATAGAAGATTTAATCGAGGGATGATGTTCAGAATAAAAATGCACAAAAGAGGCTTATTATTAGTAGGCTTAAGAAAACCTTCAAATTTGAACTGATTCAAGCATCTCTGAATGTTTTAACCCAGAAAAGATAAGCTTCCATCATTTACTTTTTCAACTGTGAACTTAATAGATGGGACTAAATTGTTGAGCCTACCAAGAAATGAGTCAACATCCAAATTGTTAGGCAAAAGGCATAAAGTATCATCTATATACCTGTACCAAACAAATTTAAAATTAACAATAGTAGGCAAAATTCTGCTTTAAAAAAATTTCATAAGTTAGCTAATACCGGTGAGAGGGGATTTCCATTGCCAATCCAAACGACATAGCATAAAACTTATTTTCAAACTGAAATTTACAATCTTTGACGCAAAGCTTAATTAACTCAATGAGAGTGTCATGTTGAACAGGGAAAGAATATACAGAGATCTTATCTTTTAAAAAATCAAGTAGGTCATCAGCAGGGACTTTTGTGAATAACGAGCACACATCTAAACTTACCAGTTTGAAATTAGGGTCATTAGGAAACTTCAGTTTGTCAATAAGATCCACGTTATTTGCAATATGTGACTTGGAAAGAGAGCCAACTAACGGCGTTAATTGTTAGAAAATCTAGAAGAGGAAGAGCCATTGTTGTCCCAAGGCCATTTGTTGACTGAGCTGATTGATGCAGCATTGCTTGTACATATTAAGTTAAGGTGTATATTCATCCACCTCATAATTGTGAGGTTAGTGAAAAATTCACTTAATTTAGAGCTAGCATTTTTGGGCTCTTATGGCATCATTGTTTGAACACTCTTATGGCATCATTTGCTTGGAGCACTGGCACATCCTTTCTACTCGTTTGTTGAATGCGGCACTTACAGGGCGTGGTCTTATAGAGAGCTTTCTTGCAATTCAGTTTGGTTGCTTAGATACAAGAGTGTTGCATCGTGCAATGATGCAGGTTGTGTGTTGTTGCAAGCTTTAGAAAGACCATAAATATTGCCCCGTTTGCTTTTTATTTTAATTTTATGCAACTGAGACCTAAGGTAGGACCACATCGAGTCAGCAACCCTGAGGTAGGACCTAATAGGACCTCCAAGTCCGTAAGTTTTAGTCTAGCTTAACTTGTAGCTGTTGGTTGAACTGACCCTTCAGAGCTTGGCCGTTCAGGGCTCAGCTGGGATTCTGAACCCAATACAATAAAAAATAACATTAATAAACTAACTAACCATTTAGATAGCATATAGGATACGGAGCCTACTGAGCTATCAATAGGCCTCATAGGATTATTAACTTTGTGTGTTTTTTCTAAACCGTACAAATATGGTAGTGACGGATTGATACTAAGAAACTGCTTAGAAAGCCCATTATATTTATTTTCTAATATTTCTTAATTTTCTGTTGGAGAATGTTAATAAAATGTTTATTTTTTAATATTTCTCTTAATTTTCTGTTAAACATTTTATTAACATCCTCCAACAGAAAATTAAGAAAATATTAAAAAATAAATATAATGGGCTTTCTAAGCAGTTCCTTAGTATCAATCCGTCACTACTATATTTGTACGGTTTAGTAAAAACACACAAAGTTAATAATCCTATGAGGCCTATTGATAGCTCAGTAGGCTCCGTAACCTATAAGCTATCTAAATGGTTAGTTAGTTTATTAACGCCGTTAGTTGGCTCTCTTTCCAAGTCACATATTGTAAATAGCATGGATCTTATTGACAAACTGAAGTTTCCTAATGACCCTAATTTCAAACTGGTAAGTTTTGATGTGTGCTCGTTATTCACAAAAGTCCCTGTTGATGACCTACTTCATTTTTTAAAAGATAAGATCTCTGAGTATTCTTTCCCTGTTCAACACAACACTCTTATTGAGTTAATTAAGCTTTGCGTCAAAGATTATAAATTTCAGTTTGAAAATATTTTTTATGCCATGTCGTTTGATTGGCGATGGAAATCCCTTCTCACCAATATTAGCTAACTTATATATGGAATTTTTTTGAAGCAGAATTTTGCCTGCTATTGTTAATTTTAAATTTGTTTGGTACAGGTATATAGATGATATTTTATGCCTTTGGCCAGGGCCGTTTCCTGGCATAATCAGACTAAGCGGCCGCTTAGGGCCCCGCTGCTAATAGGGGGCCCCTAGACAGGCTCCCAGGTCATAGCTCAGTGGGCAAGAATAGGAATATAGCTGAAGTTATTTTTAATATTATTATTATTATTATTATTATTATTATTATTGTCGTATTAATTAAAGTTTTTGTATGAGATAAATGTGATAAAACGGAGACAAACCAAACGTTTTGGTCGTTATGTGTAAATAACTAGGAGGCAAAAATTTTGAAGACACAAACTGTTCTGTATAACTGTTAGCTATTACACGATTGTATCGTAGAGTTAGTAATTGTTTGGTAGTTGATAATTGCATTATTTTTTTATACATAGTTCTGTGTCATTTATTCTAAATAATGTATAAGCTAATTTTCAGGAATTTCATGAAGAGTATTTTTCTGTTTGTCTTCTGAAAGTACATATTTGTTGTTTTGGACATAAATGTTTCATTAAAATTGTTTCATAATTGTTTTTTATTAACACAGCCATTTTTTGTATGTGTGTGCTGAGGTGATGTAGTAAGGCGTGAGTTGGTGGATGGAGGGGTGGGGCCTCAAATGGGTATACTGCTTAGGGCCCCCTAATGGCTACAAACGGCCCTGCCTTTGGCCTAACAATTTGGATGTTGACTTATTTTTTGGTAGGCTCAACAATTTAGTCCCATCTACTAAGTTCACGGTTGGAAAAGAAAATGATGGAAGCTTATCTTTTCTGGATCTAAAAATTCAGAGATGCTTGAATCTGTTCAAATTTGAAGTTTTTCGTAAGTCGACTAATAATAACTGATGTGCATTTGATATTCTCTGTCTGCAGGAAACATGGCTATGGAAACAGGACTTAAAGGACCTGAATAGCCTGTCCAGTAACTTTCAAGGGATAGGGGAGGCCACCAGAGATAAACAAGATGGTCTCCTTGCACGTCACCTACCTGGTGGGGTAGTTATTCTATGGAGGTTGGGGTATATATTAGTGAAATAAAACTTGGTTTGAACTGGCTAATTGGAATAGAAATTTGTGTAGACAATAAAAAATTTGTAATCCTGTGTATCTATATGCCTTTTCAGGCAGTTGATAATGAAGAAGATTACCTCATTAAATTGGGGCAGGTCAGCAGTATTATTGATGAGTTGGATACGACATGTGCAGCTGTTATTGGTGACTTTAATGCTAATGTGCTTAATGATAATTCTTTGTTTAGCAACCACTTAAAAGCCTTCTGTGAAGATAATAACTTGACCCTTTCATCCATGTGTAGTCTTCCTGGTAATAGTTTTACTTATGTTAGTGATAGTTGGCACACCACCTCATGGTTGGATCATTGTATTTGTACACCTGATGCAAATCAGGCAGTTCTGAATATGGCAGTTTTGTACTTCTATGATAGTTCTGACCACATACCCCTATTAATTGAGTTTGACATTAATTGTATCCCAATGCTATCACAGGTAAATGATACATGTAAAGCGAAGTTAGACTGGTCCAAAGTTGATGATGAGGGCAAACAACAGTATTGTAATAAGTCTGATGCATTGCTAAATAATATATCTATCCCTAATGATGCTCTAGCTTGTCAGGATGTAAACTGTAGAATTCAAACACATATTTTGGCATTTAAAGACACGTATGAACAAATTGTTTCCTCTCTCAATAATGCTAGCCTAGACTTAAATACCTTTAGAAGAAAAAATTATACATGTAGACCTGGCTGCAGCGATTATGTGGCTGAACTTCATAATGCATCCAGAGATACTTTTTTAATGTGGTGTGAACAAGGGAAGCCAAGGCAAGGCCCTGTATTACAACAAAAACAGAGGGCTAATGCCAGGTTCAAGAATGCATTAAGGTATATAAAAAATCATGAGGATGAGTTAAGCAGGAATGAATTAAAAACAATGAATAATAGTGCAATGTCTCTCCCTGCTAATATTGAAAATGTAACTGGGACTGAGAATATAGTCAAATTATGGAAGGAACACTACAGTGAGTTATTCAACTCTGTACATAAGAACAATAATGTTAATTGTGGTGCTATCTATAGTCCATATATAAGAGAGAGTATTTGAGACTAAACAGGCCATAAAATGTCTAAATTGTAACAAATCATGTGGTATTAATTAATGGTATTTCTGCTGAGCATCTGGAATTTAGTAGTGACAGATTAGTGTCTCCGTTAGCTTTGTGCTTTACAGGTTTACTGATACATGGTGTTTTGCCGGATACAATGTTATCCGTTGTTTTGGTGCCAGTACTAAAAGATAAAAAGGGTAAAACTAACAGTAAAGATAACTATAGGCCAATAGCCTATATCTAAGGTGTTTGAATATATACAAGTATTAATAGACTTGAATGTTACCTTTATACTAGTGATAACCAATTTGGTTTTAAAAAGAAACACAGTACTGATATGTGTGTGTATGCCTTGAAGGAAATGGTCTGTAAATACCAAACTCTAGAGTCTAGATCAGTGGTTCCCAACCGATTTTGGGCCATGCCCCACCTAAGCATTTCTAAAACCCTGATGCCCCCCCCTGTGATATTTAATTTTTGTTATTCAAAATTTTACTGTTATTCACGTGAAGGAAGCTTAAAAGGCCATTAACTTGGTCTCTAAACAAGCTTCCAAAGAACATGGCATCCATGAAAGAGAAAAATAAAAAACGAAAGGACAGCTAAATAAATAAAGTTTCCAAACATATAATAGAGAACTGGAATGCAGAAATAGAAAATATTTGAATGAAAAGTTATTCTGTAATACTTTGATCATTTTAATTATTGAACTAATAATAATGAAAAATAAAATTTGAGCTCACCTAAAAATGTCTGTTAGTGAGATCCTTGTGCGTCATGTCTGCTACAGAGAGATTTTATATCAGGCACCAATTTAGTCAGCTTAAGTCTCAAGTCTCCTCGTTTAGTGATATCCAGTCGATTTCTTTTCTTCAATAACAAATCATTTACAGCACTAAAGCCACATTCAGCTAAATATGAAGATGGGAAGGGTAACAACAATTTTCTTGCAAAGTTGGTTGAATGTGGGTATTTAGTTTCTGTCTCATCACAAAGCCATGCCATCACCCCTTTTATATTGAATAAAGTTCTAACTGACTCATCATTTTGCATTTCCGAGAGTTCTTCTTGGTACTGCATCGAAACATCAGATATATCCACTAGCATTGGCTGCATCACCCATGTTGGAAAATCAATTTGTTTTAAATCAGAAAATCTTTCTTTAAAATCAGAGGCCATTATTTTCAGATGATCCACAATGACAAGTACAGCAGCATCAGTCACCTTACATTTTTTTAGCCAATGAAACTGGTCAAAAATTTTGTGAGAAATGTTTTTTTGACATACCTCGATAAATGTAACGAAGCCAAATATCTTCGTCTTTGCATCTACAAGAGTTTTGTTTGATCCTTGAAGTTGTTTATTCAACATATTCAGTTTTTCAAAAATATCTGTTAAATAACTCACAAATGCTTTACCATCAACGGTTAGCAGGTGCTTCATTTCAGGCTTGTCACTTAAAAAGTCACTAAGAACATCAAATAGGTCCATGAATCTTTTCAAGCAATTCCCCTTTGAGAGCCACCTTACCTCAGTGTGAAGTAAAAGTTTCACATAGTCTGCATTTTCATTTTCACAAAATTGCTTGAAGAGACGCTCACATTTTGCATTAGCTTTGATAGCATTGATACATTTTATAACTGAGCGTAGTACCTCATTAAGAACAGGAGTAATATTTTTGGACACTAAGTTCTCTCTATGAATAACACAGTGCACAAGAAGCATTTCTGGATTCTCATCTTTCATCAATTTTAAGCAGCCTTTTTTCTTGCCCATCATAACAGGAGCACCATCTGCAGCACAAGATGTTATGTTTTCTATTGGTATATTATTGACGTGTAAGTGATTGTTTAGCTTACCGTATATATCAGCGGCGGAAGTGGTGGTTTCTAATGATTTACAGAATACCATTTCTTCAGCAAATTCACCTTTATCAATATATCTTGCATATGCTAACAATACGACCTCACTGTCTCTCAGAGTTGATTCATCCATTTGTAGTGAGAAATATCTTGATTTCAGCTTTTCAACAAGTTGTCTTTCAATATCTTCACTCATTTCATCTATTCTTCTACTAACAGTATTGTTACTGAGTGGCATGGCTTTAACAGCGTTGTCATCTTTTTCCAGGACTGTTTTAAGAAATGTTGATATTGATGGTTTAATTAAATCCTCTCCTATAGTATGATTTTTTCCACATTTAGCAATGAGTAAAGAAATTTCATAACTAGCCTCAAGAGTATGACTGACGCTAACAGTTTGTGTAGTAAACAGAGACTTTATTGTTGATCTTTTTGCAAACTTCTCCTTTAAAGACTTAAAGTAATTTAAATCTGAATTTACATACGCACTATGTTTCGCCTTCAAATGCAACTCAAGACGACCTGGTTTCATTGATTCGTTGGTCAAGCATTGTTGGCATAAGAGGCAGAAAGGTGACCGGTCATCATGGATAGCGGGTATGAATCCAAATTTTAAATATTCCTCTGAATATTGACGAACTTTTTTTTTACTTGCACTACTCATTTTATGCATAGGGTTTGTGACTGAAATAAATAAAATTATAAATTAATTAAAGAAGTATCCAGAACAAAAATTTCTGAATGAGGAATATAAATGTCAACGAAAACGAATTATTATAGAAACAGTCCAGTGTTTTGGCGTACTGGTATAAATGCAAGATACTGCTAATTTACATAATTGCTGAGTTCGATTAATATATAAAGAAATAAAAATAAAAATATATTCCTTTTCTTTGGTTTGCCAAATTGTAATATATCACATTAATTCACACATAAGTCACATATTATTATGAAAAAATTCAGAACAACACGGTATTATGGTGGACACACGGCCAAACGTAAACACACTAAGAAGCAAACTGAATGCTCACACACGCTGATTGGCCGAGAAAACATTGGCTCATCCGGCGACATGCGTCCCGTCCTCTCCTTGGTCGACCGAGACACGCGAGTGTGGGGAGACGGGAAATACTTTGTGTACCAATTACACATATACATACATACACACAAATATTTTTATGTATACATACTATATATGCACCGTATGCATTAACACGCACACTCACTCACACAGACTCACTATAAAACAATTCACTGTTAATAATTCATTCTCGGATTGCCCGTAGTCTTTGGTATAGTAAGCTGAAGGGTGCACGTCCTACGCATGCCCCACCAAAATATTACCATGCCCCACCGGTGGGGCCTGCGCCCCACGTTGGGAATGACGGGTCTAGATGCTAATGTATTTTTGTGTTTCCTGGATGCCTCTAAAGCATTTGATCGTGTTAATCATGACAAATCATTCATGAAACTTGTAAATCGTAATGTCTCTGGTTACTTGGTCCGTATATTAATATTCTGGTATAATCACCAGACAATGATTGTAAGATGGGGTGGGGTTAATTCAGAGCCATTCTCTGTGACCAATGGTGTCAGGCAGGGAGGGATACTATCCAGTATCCACCTACTTATTCAATGTTTATATGGATAATTATCTATCTGTTGTGCTGAACACCTGTAAAATAGGCTGCTATATTGGTACAATGATTGTTAATCATCTGATGTATGCAGATTATCTAGTTCTTATTTCTCCATTTGTAAAAGGGCTCAGCACACTTTTGAAGGTGTGTGAAAGGTATGGGAAGGATAACGACATAAAATAAAGTCCTGATAAAAGTCATGTTATGATTATGAGGATCAAGGCCTACAAGTATATAAAATTTCCTGAATTTTAATTGAATGGTATGGTGCTGTCAGAAGTAATCCAGACTAAGTATCTTGGCCACATACTAAGGATAGTCTTTCAGATGACTGTGATGTTCTAAGGCGCTGTAGACAATTATATGCTCAGGGAAATATGTTGGTTAGAAAATTTCATGTGTTCATTAGATGTTAAGTTGATTTTGTTCAAAACTTTTTGTACTCCATTGTATACAGCTCATTTGTGGTGGAACTACAGGATGTATAATTTGAGGAAATTATATGTTGCATATAATAATATTTTTAGGAGTTTATTAATTAATTAAGGACTCCAAGATTTGTAAATGGTGCTCTTTCTAGTGTCAGTATGCTGTTTGTAGTCAATAAAGTGCCTAACTGTGCCAGTGTCATTTGCAATTTTGTATTTAGATTTATCACTAGGCTTGGTGAGTCAGTCAATAAGATAACACTAGGCAACAAAGATTTTGTTACAGAAGACCAAATAGGTGCTCCTAGCTAATTTCGGTATGCTGATTTCAAATCTATAATTAGATTTTTTCTATCACGTCTAGATTTTGTGTAAAATGCAAATCACTTTTAGTAAAATTTTCTACTACGTCCAGATTTTGGTTTTAATCGGCTTAATGCCAGTAATATGAAACTTGTTTTCAAGGTTAAAGCAATTTTTTTTGCCAACTATATACAAATTCGAACAATTTTGATAAATAAAATTTATCCCGAGTTGGCAACACTGAGTCAAGAGCATAGTAACGGGCAACGGCCCAACGGTAAGTCGCTACGTGACAGTCAAGCAGAACGGTTGTTGAAGCTCTCTGCTGATGAGCAAGTGACAGGTTGTGGTGACTTGTGTGTTTTTATAGCATTTGTTTTGTACTACGGTGTGTATTTCTTTTTATTTTGCACATCGTAATAATTACTTTCTACGTTTTTTCAGATATTGTATGGTAATTCAAAATGGCATCAAATAGACGTGCTTGTGTAAATCACCCAGACAACTTCTGCTTTGTCTGTGGACAATATACACCTAAGCCACAACGTAGAAACATAACAACAAAGATTAAACTTGCCTACAAGTGTTATTTTGACTGTAAGTTAGGAGACCAACAGAGGGACTGGGCACCACATATTTGCTGTGCACAGTGCAATGCAATGTTAATAGCTTGGATGAATGGTAAAAGAAAAGCTATGCCGTTCTCAGTCCCCATGGTTTGGCGTGAGCCGAAAAATCACTTCAATGATTGTTATTTTTGTTTGACAAAGATTGCTGGTTTCACAAAGAAAAACAAATCAAAGATCACGTACCCAAACTGCGAATCAGCAATGAAACCAGTACCACATGATGAAACAAATCCACCACCAGTTCCACCAGCAACGATAACAGACAGCAGTTCATCTGAAGATTCTGCTAGTGATATAGAAACAGGGAAAGATGGCATATATGTTCCAGATGCAAATATTTCCCCACATTTGTTAAGTCAAGCGGAGTTAAATGACTTAGTGCGCGATTTGGAATTACCAAAAGAAAAGGCAGAGTTGCTTGGTTCAAGACTTCAAGAATTTAATCTTCTCCAACCAAACACCAAAGTTTCCCATTTCCGCCATCGCCATTTGCAGTTTTCATCATTTTACTTACAGGAAGAAAACGTTTTTTCTGCCACGATATCAGTGGTCTGATGCAAGGGATTGGCTGTCGCTATGATCCAAAAGAATGGAGACTGTTCATTGACTCTAGTAAAGCTAGCCTTAAAGCTGTATTACTGCACAATGGCAATGAAAAACCTTCAATACCTGTAGCACATGCCACTGGCCTTAATGAGACTTATGAATCGATGAAACTGCTGCTAAGACTCATCAAATATAAGGACCACACATGGAATATTTGTGGCGACCTTAAAGTTGTATCATTACTTCTTGGGTTACAGTTGGGCTACACAAAGCATATGTGCTTTTTGTGTCTATGGAACAGCAGAGATGACAAGAACCACTACAAAAAACATGATTGGCCATCTAGAACTGAACATGTTGTTGGTAAATACAATGTGAAACACCCAGCACTTATTGACCCTCAGAAAGTACATCTTCCACCACTTCACATTAAACTTGGCCTTATGAAAAATTTCGTGAAGGGTATGGATCATCAAGGTAGTGGTTTCCAATATTTAAAGGATAAATTCAAAGGAATATTGACAGATGCTAAGCTAGAAGCTGGAGTTTTCACTGGACCACAGATCCGCAGTGTCATCCACGACTCATCGTTTCCATCTAACCTAAATGAGAATGAACTAGGAGCATGGACATCTTTCGTTGAAGTTGTCAAAAATTTTCTTGGAAACCACAAAGCTGAAAACCACCGTAAACTCGTAGAAAACATGCTTAAATCTTATGAAATAATGGGATGCAGAATGTCTTTGAAAATTCATTTTTTACATTCTCATCTTGACTTCTTCCCGGCCAACCTTGGGGCTGTAAGTGACGAGCATGGTGAGCGCTTCCACCAACAGATCTCAGTTATGGAAAACAGATACCAAGGTAATTTCAACCCAAATATGATGGGAGATTATTGTTGGTTCCTGCAGAAGGAGAGCTCATCATCCTACAAGCGACAAAGGAAGAGGACACACCAAAGTTTCACTTAAGAACAGGAATTTGCCTTTCAGTAGTAACAACAAAATACTAACGCGCTTTGGGTGGATGGTTGGGCGCAGGGGTGGTAACTCCGCCAGCGGAATTCCGCTGTCTGTCTTAAGCCAGAATAAAGGAGGAAAGACATCCCTGTTCACTAATTATTTAAGTATGCTTAACATAAAACGTGGCACGGAAAAGTAGCTTAGACGGCTTTCGTAATAGAAGCGGGTGAGAAAAAAAATGAAAAATAGGGGTTTTCGGTTACACAAAATCTGGACGTGATAGAGAAATTTTGATATCAGATCTGAAATCAGCATCAGCGCTTTAGTAGGAATCAGTAGTTCACGTGTCTGTAACAAAAAAAAAGTTGAAATTTGTTGCCTAGTGTAATACTGTAGAAGCCATGGTTAGTGGACTGGTCTCCGATATATTTTATAAATCTCAAATCTGGAAGCATTGGCGTAGGCAATTATATGTTCATTATACACAGTGATTCACTGGCCTACTTAGTCAGTGCTCCAGACCACTACAGCATCTCTTTTCTATGGACCTCTTGTATAATGTTTGTCTGTTGAGTCTGAAATAAAGCGTTTGTTTGTTTGTTATTATGACCATCATCCCTCGTTTAAATCTTCTATTTTCTCTGCTATATTTCTTAGAGCATTGAGAGTTGTCAGTCCTGAACTTTTAGATTCCGAGTTATGTGATATCATGAATATTGGTACTAAATTATGTTATCCTATTTCATTTCTAGATAACTGCCTTAGGAAAGCCAAGAATAGGTATTATAATAGTGTAACTGTAAAGGAATTTGAGCGTAAAAATATCCTTAGCCTACCTTACTATGTTAATTTTCAATATCTTCCGACTTTACTTAAAGCAATTGGTATCAATACAGTCTTTAAGTATAATAATACTGTTCAATCACGCCTAATAAAGAATAGCCCGGATAATGCGGTTGGTTGTGTGTATTCGATCGGATGTTCACAGTGTGACTCAGTATATATATAGGCCAAACGGGGAAAATGTTAGATATTACGGTAAAACAGCATAAATATGCGCGTAGAACAGCAAATAATTCTAATGCATTGTTTAACCATATGCAGGGCCGGCGAGAGCTGCCCCGGGGAAGGATTGGTATATGGGCTCCCCCTGTTTAGTCAGTATTTTATTATGAATGTTTTTTGTGTACATAACAAGCAAACTGATTATATGTCCAAGTCATTATTCAAAACATACAGTATGATAATCTCTATAAAATGTATGTTCATTAATTATATTTCCTCTGTTATTTAATCAATTGCTTTATTAATATTTTTAGATTTTATCCCCTCTCTTTCTGGGTCCCCTAGAGGTCCGGGCCCCGGAGATATAACCCGGCTTCCCCGAGTCCATATGTATAGATGTAATCATAGTATCAAGTGGGATAGTTCTAAAGCGCTCGTTAAAACACACATATAATTAAAAGGAATATTCTAGAATGTGCATTTATCCATTTTAAAAATAATTTCAATAAGAATATACTGTAAAATTGACAATATCCTGTTAAAATACCTTTTGCCTCTAGTTAACTCTTGTTGATCATGTGCTAATCTTTTTATTTTTCCGTCCCGTTGTACATATGTATATATTTTTGTCATTTCGCCTTCTCCCTTCATTCCCTGACGAGGTGTACTTCTGAATACACGAAAGACCTTGGAATCATTTTTCTCTTTCCTTGTGGATTGCACCATATATCGTAGGCTATTTTAGCGTGTATTAATACACAAAATGTGCATTATTAAATTTTTTTTTTGTGTATCTTTAAAATTTATTTTGTGTATTATTAAATTTGTGCATTATTAAATTTAACCCTATATGGACATGTGTGACATTTCTGTAACGTTTAAAATAATGCATTAAAATATACAGTATAATATGAAAACTTTATCAACTGTGCGCTCAACTCATCAGATTCGCAACATTTCAAAAACGATATTTACCTATCAACCTATTTTCTATTTTAGAATGATAAAATATATTTTAGTCTTATCCTCCGCGTGTCAGGGCCACAAGGCCTGTTTTCTCAAAAGCCTACTGAATAGTTTCTACCCAGTCAACAATTATCGTAGGCCGTAGGGTTATAATCTATTTTTAAAAATTATAGTAGGATCACTGGTATATCGCATGAAACCGACGGTGACGAAGATAAGTCAATGCCGACTATAGCGGTTCTCAGTGCATGTACAGCTTCTACGATAATGCTTGCAAAACCTACTATATTCCGACGCCAGGACGCCAGTTGAAGTACACTAACATAAGGATATAAATAGGTAACTAATAAAATAACATAGAATATCATAGTACATTTATTTTTCCTAAATATTTATAAAATTTGGTATAAAATATGGTACTTTCCTGTTATCTCGGACCCCAAACTTTTTGCCAGATTCGGACGCCACTTGCCAGATTGACAATTTTTTTTTTTTAAATGTTAAGTAACGAACCTAACCCAACCCCTGGTTAGGTTAGATTAGGTTTGGTTAGTTACTTAACATTAAAAAAAAATGAAATTTGGCAATCTGGCAAATGGCGTACGAATCTGGCAAAAAGTTTGGGGTCCGGGATAACAGGAAAGGAAAGTACCTAAAATATTTTAATACTTCAATATAATTTATTACTTCTCTTTTCATACACGCGCGGCTTTACGGTTTTTGCCGTGTGATATTTTGCTTGTTGCGTATTGTATGTTGGTGGGAATGCCGTTAGAATGGTTTACTATACAGCAGTAAATCATTTTAACGGCATTCCCACCAACATACAATACGCAACAAGCAAAATATCACACAGCAAAAATCGTAAAGCCGAGCGTGCATGAAAAGAGAAGTAATAAATTATATTGAAGTATTAACTATATAGCAGTCACCAGTCACCTGCCCATCATCATTACAACACGTTCTACACTCTGCCCCAACAGCCTTAGGCACACTTACAGAAATTACAAGAAAGCTGATTGGGAACAGTTCAAAATACAGGCTGAGGAACAATTCACCACATTAAACAGCACACCCATCATAAACATCAATACAACACTCGAGACATTTAATCAGATCATCAATAATGCAAACAAATACATACCCGAGGGCAACATTAGGAAATACAACCCAAATTACACTAGAGAAATAGCCCACCTCATAAGGCAACGTAACAACCTCAAACATAACACACAAACACCACACACAGAAGCCATAAAACAGCAGATACAACAGCTCAACACAGAAATAAACAACAAACTCAAAGAAAAACAAACAGAAACATTCAGGGAATTCATAACAACACTAAACCACTCCACAGATACATCCAGGCTATACAAGACTATAAACAGCATTACCCACTCTAACAGCGGCATTCACACCTCACACGCGGCTATCTGTCGCAGCCAAAATAATATCCCAACATACACACAACAAGCTAACATTCTAGTTAATCACTACGCAAAGATAAGTCACTTAAACAGAGACAACAACCAGAAACACGCAGACAGACAAACAGCCAGACACAAGAAAACCTACAGACTCGACACGACCATTACACCCTTCAATACAGACCAGACCACCAAGATCATCAAAAACATTAAGAATTCGAAGGCTACTGGACCAGACAACATATCTAACATACACCTTAAACACTTGGGCCACAAGGAATACTAGCTCTCACAAATATCAGCACATATTCATACCAACACTGTATTATTCCTGACATATGGAAACAAGGTAAAATTATTACACTACTCAAACCAAACAAAAATCAACAGAACCAGCTTCCTATAGACCCATTACTTTACTATGCACACCTTCCAAAGTAACAGAAAGACTAATCTTACAAATCACCAACCCACACATTCCACTATCGCCTACTCAACATGGATTCAGACCTCACCACTCAAACCACGACATTACTCACTAACCTCACGCAGCACATCATGGATGGCATCAACTCCAGACGACCAGCTCAACGTACTACTACTACTAGCAACAATAGACATTAGTAAAGCATTTGATGCTATCCCACGCTTCCCTCTCATAAACAAAATACTCAACACAAACATGTACAATAACACCAAAAGGTGGCTGAGCAACTATCTCTCAGGAAGATACTCACATGTCACATTTAATGGCAAGTCATCCAAAAACAAGCTTTTTCCGAACGGGGACCCTCAAGGCTCTGTTCTCTCACCAACACTGTTGAACTTATACATGCATGACATTCCAACACCCATAGATAACAAGCTTACCTTATCATCATATGCAGATGACATCACTCTAACATCCACCCACAATAACATCGACACCGCTACAAATAACCTACAAACATACATAAACAGTATACAAGACTGGCTCACACACAATAGACTCAAGAAAGTAGCGCCCACAAAATCAACCATCACCTTGCTTACAAGCAACACAAAGAACACCAGGTAATTCCACAGCTTACACTAAACAACATCAACATTCCACACACTCACAGGACCAAAATACTTGGGGTCACATACAACACATCATTATCTTTTGCAAACCACATTCAGGACATTAAAAACAAATGTACGTCAAGACTTAACACGCTTAGGGTACTAACAGGCACAAACTTTAGACACCAGCAGGAAACAACATCACTTATATACAAACAATATATTGGCTCAGTTATGGACTATGCTAGCCCATGCTGGGCACCCATTATCTCAAACACACACATAAACACCTTACAGACAATACAAAACAACGCACTTCGTATCATTACAGGATGCACTCAAACAACACCAATAGAACACCTGCACACAGAAACAAAAATACTGAAAGTTAGGGAACATTTAGACATGAGGGGAACACAATTCATGGCAGTAGCGTCAACTAACCCACAACACCCTCGCCACTACATGTACAATCATGCACCAACACCTCGCACCATTAAGGTAACACCAGAGAGACATTATAACCAAATACTCCATTCCATACCACGCCCCACAGACATCACACAGTACAGAAAACACATACACACACACCTAACCCACAAAGCACTGACACGACTCGGTCCGAATGCGGTCCTAGGTGCGAAGCCGCCACCCATTAACAGGTCAGAGATCAGCCTGAGCAGATCGGATCGAGTTAACTTAGCACGATTCCGATGTGGACATCACTCCAACTTACGGACATATAAACACAGACTAGACAACTCCA
Source organism: Bathynomus jamesi (assembly GCA_023014485.1). NCBI lineage: Eukaryota > Metazoa > Arthropoda > Malacostraca > Isopoda > Cirolanidae > Bathynomus > Bathynomus jamesi. The sequence continues at coordinate 39,829 of JAJOZX010000835.1, read as the reverse complement.
TAGACGACACCTGCCACCTGTGCCAGGACACACCACAAACAATTGAACACATTATGAGAGACTGTATCGCTCTAGTACAACAACGAACACAACACAACATCACTAGTGCGCTGAACCTCTGGTCCACTCCGGAGAGGGCGATCGGTTACCTGCGTGCCGCCGGCTTGCTCGATCAGGGTGGGCTGATCGGCTAAACAACAACAACAACAACAAACTCAAAGAAAAACAAAGAGAAACATTTAGGGAATTCATAACAACACTAAACCACTCCACAGATACATCCAAGCTATACAAGACTATAAACAGCATTACCCACTCTAACAGCGGCATTCACACCTTACACGCGGCTATCTGTCGCAGCCAAAATAATATCCCAACATACACACAACAAACTAACATTCTAGTTAATCACTACGCAAAGATAAGTCACTTAAATAGAGACAACAACCAGAAACACGCAGACAGACAAACAGCCAGACACAAGAAAACCTACAAACTCGACACAACCATTACACCCTTCAATACAGACCAGACCACCAACATCATCAAAAACATTAAGAATTCGAAGGCTACTGGACCAGACAGCATACCTAACATACACCATAAATACTTGGGCCCACAGGGAATACTAGCTCTCACAAATATCAGCACATATTCATACCAACACTGTATTATTCCTGACATATGGAAACAAGGTAAAATTATTACACTACTCAAACCAAACAAAAATCCAACAGAACCAGCTTCCTATAGACCCATTACTTTACTATGCACACCTTCCAAAGTAACAGAAAGACTAATCTTACAAATCACCAACCCACACATTCCACTATCGCCTACTCAACATGGATTCAGACCTCACCACTCAACCACGACATTACTCACTAACCTCACGCAGCACATCATGGATGGCATCAACTCCAGCCGACCAGCTCAACGTACACTATTACCAACAATAGACATTAGTAAAGCATTTGATGCTATCCCACGCTTCCCTCTCATAAACAAAATACTCAACACAAACATGTACAATAACACCAAAAGGTGGCTGAGCAACTATCTTTCAGGAAGATACTCACATATCACATTTAATGGCAAGTCATCCAAAAACAAGCTTTTTCCGAACGGGGTCCCTCAAGGCTCTGTTCTCTCACCAACACTGTTCAACTTATACATGCATGACATTCCAACACCCATAGATAACAAGCTTACCTTATCATCATATGCATATGACATCACTCTAACATCTACCCAACGACACCGCTACAAATAACCTACAAACATACATAAACAGTATACAAGACTGGCTCACACACAAGAGACTCAAAGTAGCGCCCACAAAATCAACCATCACCTTGCTTACAAGCAGCACAAAAGAACACCAGGTAACTCCACAGCTTACACTAAACAACACCAACATTCCACACACTCACAGGACCAAAATACTTGGGGTCACATACAACACATCATTATCTTTTGCAAACCACATTCAGTACATTAAAAACAAATGTACGTCAAAACTTAACACGCTTAGGGTACTAACAGGCACAAACTTTGGACACCAGCAGGAAACAACATCACTTATATACAAACAATATATTCTCTCAGTTGTGGACTATGCTAGACATGATGGGCACTCATTATCTCAAACACACACATAAACACCTTACAGACAATAGAAAACAATACAATACAATACAACACCAATAGAACACCTGCACACAGAAACAAAAATACTGAAAGTTAGGGAACATTTAGACATGAGGGGAACACAATTCATGGCAGCAGCGTCAACTAACCCACACCACCCTCGCCACTACATGTACAACTATGCACCGACACCTCGCACCATTAAGGTAACACCAGAGAGACATTATAACCAAATACTCCATTCCATACCACGCCCCACAGACATGACATAGTACAGAAAACACACACACACACACACACACACACACCTAACCCACAAAGCACTGCCACGACTCGGTCCGATTGCGGTCCTAGGTGCGAAGCCGCCACCCATTAACAGGTCAGAGATCAGCCTGAGCAGATCGGATCAAGTTAACTTAGCACGATTCCGATGTGGACATCACTCCAACTTACGGACATATAAACACAGACTAGACAACTCCACAGACGACACCTGCCACCTGTGCCAGGACACAAAACAAACAATTGAACACATTATGACAGACTGTACCGCTCTAGCACAACAACGAACACAACACAACATCACTAGTGCGCTGAACCTCTGGTCCACTCCGGAGAGGGCGATCGGTTACTTGAGTGCCGCCGGCTTGCTCGATCAGGGTGGGCTGATCGGCTAAACAACTATATAGCAGTGTGCAAAAAAAAAAAAATTGCCATTTTGCCCTTCAAAAGTTTTTACAGATTTTACTCTCATCAAAATATTTTTTTCTCTCATAATTTTTTTAGAATTAACCTATTTTTAAATGTGATATTTAAATATTAAAATGGTTTAAAATCAATCAAAATATCAAGTCTGTAATAAGCATTACCCAGTGTTTCAAGTATTGGTACTTCAAATCTGATGAAAAGACTTCTGCAGTTAGAAAATCAGAAATTTGATGTGTTGATCTTTGCACTTGGTCGGATTGTTGCAGCAAAACCGCATTCAGCAGATGTGGAAAGACTCATTAAGTCTTATAATGTTCTCAAAACAGCCAATCGTTCAGAGCTGTCTTCAGCTGTGCTCATGAACTATCTTTATGTTAGGCATTAACATCCAGTTGTGTCATACTTTGACCCAAGAAGTGCGGTGTTGCTATGGTTGAATGACAAAGTAAGAAGAGATGTAGAACCAACAAAGCACAAGACTCAACGATGGTATGGGTCAATGTTTTTAGAAGCGTCAGATATTGAAAAACTGTTACCAGTACTAAAAAAAAATATATTCTAATTTTGAATATACTACTAATTTTGAAAGTCTGATTCGTTTTTTTTGTTGTATTATACTTTGTTACAGGTATGTATTTTTATAATTTCCTTAGAATAGCCTATGCCATATATATACACACAGCATATATATATATATATATATATATATATATATATAGGGTGTGCATAAAGTCGGGGATGGGCCACTTCAGCGCCGCCACTTCAGCGCCGACGTTTCAGCGCCGCCATTTCAGCGCCAGGCCACTTCAGCGCCAGACTATTCAGCGACGGGCCCTTTCAGCGCCGGTCATTTTCTCTGTTGTTTTTATTGACTACACTTGTTTTGACTTTACTTGTTTTATTAACATTACTTGTTGTTATTAACTTTGTATAATGTTGGTTTGGTTTTGGTTATGGTACTTTATTTTCCTTCCATTATAAAAAAAATTAGTGTTGGGATTAGGTTAGGTTAGGTTTGGTTAGGTTAGGTTAGGTTAGGTTAGGTTAAAAACAGCCCGCCGCAGGCGTTAACCGTAGTTAGCCGGCTTCAAGTTAGGTTAGGTTAGGTTAGGTTAGGTTAAGAATATTTATTCATATAACTAATGATGTAATTTCAGAATATTTTGCTCCCAACACTTATATCATTTTTCCTTTATTTATTTCAGAATTTGTGAACCCTTTATTTTCCTTCCATTATAAAAAAAAAATTAGTACCTGCACATAAAATAAAAAAATTTAATTAATTGTTTTCATTAGATATATCGATCCTAAGCCTGCACATTTTATTGAGTTGTCTTGAAACTATTGTGGCGGGCGCTGAAAGGGCCCGTCGCTGAATAGTCTGGCGCTGAAGTGGCCTGGCGCTGAAATGGCGGCGCTGAAACGTCGGCGCTGAAGTGGCGGCGCTGAATCGTACGCTACCCCATAAAGTCAGGATCTATTTTTGTGAAGCACTTGGAAATTATATGGAATTCAATCATAAAATGATAAAGTGGTAACATTTATTAAATAATTAAGAGTAGGATTCGACGTGACGCCCATCAGTATCCCTGCACAGCTCAAATCGTTCCGCAGCATTTCTAAACACATTCTGGAGCATTTGCGGGGTTATGTTATCTGCAGCAGTTCGTATACGTGTACGTAAGTTTTCAAGACTCGTAATCTTCGTCTGATAGACGTGCGACTCGATAAAGCCCCATGCAAAGAAATCTAAAGGGGTTAAATCTGGTCATCTCGCTGGCCAAGGTCTGTTGCTTCCGCGTCCGATCCAGCGATTTGGAAAACGTCCATTTAGATAATCCTGAACAATTTTGGCATAGTGACAAGGAGCACCATCATGTTGATAGACGACGGTACTAACAATCCTATCCCCGTCGTCTATCAACATGATGGTGCTCCTTGTCACTATGCCAAAATTGTTCAGGATTATCTAAATGGACGTTTTCCAAATCGCTGGATCGGACGCGGAAGCAACAGACCTTGGCCAGCGAGATCACCAGATTTAACCCCTTTAGATTTCTTTGCATGGGGCTTTATCAAATCGCACGTCTATCAGACGAAGATTACGAGTCTTGAAAACTTACGTACACGTATACGAACTGCTGCAGATAACATAACCCCGCAAATGCTCCAGAATGTGTTTAGAAATGCTGCGGAACGATTTGAGCTGTGCAGGGATACTGATGGGCGTCACGTCGAATCCTACTCTTAATTATTTAATAAATGTTACCACTTTATCATTTTATGATTGAATTCCATATAATTTCCAAGTGCTTCACAAAAATAGATCCTGACTTTATGTACACCCTGTATATATCCCCCTCGATTAGGTACTCCGGCTTGTCGGGCCGAGGGGGCTCGTACACCTCGTGGGTTGTTGGGGTTTCCTCAACTCCTCGCGGGGTGTGGGCGAAGAGTTACCTAGTTGCGTTTTTTTTCCCCCCTTTTTTTTCCGTATCTCCCGGAATTTCTTTTGTCTTGACTCGGTCTTGGGCCTCTGTCAATTGTAGTATCCCCCCCCCGCTCTGTTTGTATTTTGCAGTCTTGGGGTCATCGGGTGCACCCGCCGGGGGGCATCGCTCCGTGGCTGAACCGTGCTCTGGGGACGTTACGGGCGCCCGGACCGCTGCTGCGTCTGGATTGGGTCTTTGCTAGGCCCTTAACGGACAAATCTCCGTAGAGCCAATCTGCTGTTTTTAAAACGACAGTCAGGTTGGGGGGCGGGCTACCCGGGACGTTGGGCCTGCGCCTTGAAGGATGCAGCGGCGGATGGTGCATTGCCTTGGGTCCGAGGCTGTTTTTTTTGTAAAGCTATTGTTTATGGGTTCAATTTCAAAACTTCAATCCCATCCTGTTGACGACTCTGGCCCGCCCTTGGATTTGGATAAGACTTCTACTTCAGGTCGTTCAGCGGCCTCTGCCTCCGCTGGATTGACCTTAAAGCCGTATGGCCCCCCTCTCGTCCTCTGCGGCGTCTGGTTCTCGTGGTGGCCGTAGGGCGGGGTCTTCGCGGCCCTCGTTCTCTCGCCCACTCTCGGTTACCGTTACACATGGACCTGTCCCTGCTGTCAATTTCTGTCCGGTGGACAGGTTCCTTGTTCTCCGCCCTTCCGCTGGCTCCCTTCCGGGCAACTCGGAACGGGTGTTTCAGCGTCTTAAGACGGTGGGGGTTCCCTGTCGTTATGATATCCGCCCTCTGAAGGATGGGTCTCTTCTTTTGAAGTCCCGTTCTTCGGGGGTGACTGAGTCCCTTCTACAGTTGCAGGATGTTTTGGGTTGCAGAGTTTCTGTGACTCCCCATCCGCAATTGAATAGCTGTCAGGGCACCATTTTCGCTTCCCGTCTGCTGTCAATCCAGGTTGGCGAGTTGCAGGAGGATCTTGCCCCCCAGGGGGTAATGAAGGTCTTCCGCTTTTCGTCGCGCCGGGATGGTGCTCTTACCCCGTCCGCTCGTCTGCTCCTGACCTTTGACTCCCTTGTGCCTCCGGCCCAGGTGTTCTGGGGCGTGGGTGATCGCCGGTCGTGTGAGTTTTCGGTGCGACCGTATGTGCCTGACCCGGTTCGCTGCTTTGGCTGCAACCGGTTCGGCCATGTTAGCTCTGCGTGCCGCCGCCGTGAGGGTAAGCTATGTGTCCGCTGCGGTGGGCCTGCGCACCCTACCCCATGCACGAAGCCCCCAGGGTGCTCGAACTGTTCGGGGGTCCACCCTTCCTCCTCTCGGGACTGCCCCGTTTTCAAGTTTGAATTCGAGGTGCGGTCCTTAAGGACTAGCGAATTCCTTAGTGCGCGGGAGGCGCGCGATAGGGTCCGTGACAGGGAGCCGCGGCGGGGGTTGTCCTATGCTGCGGCTCTTGGCCCTGTCGGGTCCTCGGGCCCCTCCCGTGCTACCCCGGCGCCTACCGGAGTGGTGCCCCCCCTGGAAGTTACGGGGGTTGGTGGTCCTCCTGGCGCCGCGGGACCTTCTTGTCCCTCTGCCTTACTTTCAGACATCCCATCTGATTCCTTGCCTACAAGTGCCCCTTCTCCCTCTCCGGCCTTGGGATCTGGATCTTTGCCTACTCGTCTCTCGGGTGGGGAAGGTGATGCCCCGAAGGAGAGAGGAAGCGTCGCCGTGGTCGGAGCCCTCCAGACCCGATCGTGACCACTGTTCGCCCTGCTTCCCCTTCTTCACCGGAGGTGAAGCGGCGCGCCGCTCCTGGTCCGCTCGGGACTCCTCCCCCTATACGGAGGGCTGGTGAGGCGTCACCTCCCGGTGCCCCAACTAGTGTCCGGGTGTCGGTTGAGGTACACCGCCCCATGACACCCTCGATTACTGACTCGGTTCCCATGGTGGACCCGGTCGAGAGGAGCCTGGCCCTTCTTCATGGAGTCTCTCTCCCTTCGGCTCCTGCTGAGGGTGGTCGGGTCTCTCTCCTGGATCTACTTCTCCCATCTGTGGTGGACCTTTCCTCACCCCCCCGTCAGCACTTGTCTGGTGTGACGAGCCCTCGAACATCTGGTTCTCCCCGGACCCCTCTGGTGGGGAGTCGGGGGTTTCAGCTGGGCCCGTCTCGTCGTCTCTCCCCCCCTCAGAGGAGCCCCCCTCTGAACTCCCTGTTCCACTTTCCACCTCTCGTTCTACTACGGGTGAAGCAGCTGCGGGGTCGGTGGCCCCTAAGCCCCCTGTTCGGGGTGAGTCGGGGAAGCCGATTCCGTCCCTGGTTACGGACCGTTGAGTTTGCTGCTCAGCTTGGTCCGTGGCTATTTCTCTGCTTTCTCTGCTTCCTATAATGCCACTTCCCCTTACAGTTCCATTTTGCATTGGAACTGTAGGGGGCTTTTAGCTAACTGGGAGAACCTTGCCTCCCTGCTGGAGAGCGAGCGGCCTTCCTGTGTTTGTCTCCAGGAGACTATCCTGGCTGCGCGGGGGGCTCCCTCGTCTCTCTGGCTATGTTGGTTTCCCTTGCACCCCGGATGAGCACACACGCCGGCGGGGTGCGGCGATTTATGTACATCATTCATTACCCTCGCGAGGTGTGCCTCTTCGTACTTCCTTGCAGGCTGTGGCTGTGCGGCTCTTTTTAGATCGCCAGTACACTGCCTGCTCGATTTATATTCCTCCTCATGACCCTCCTTCTCGCGACGCGGTTCGCGAGTTGGTGTTGCAACTGCCTCGACCGTTTCTCCTCCTCGGGGACTTTAACAGTCGCAACCGGCTTGGGGAGATGTCCGGTCGACTAATGTTGCTGGTATGTTGCTCTCCTTAATGGAGGAACTTTCCTTCGCGTGCCTCAATTCTGGTGAACCTACCTACTTCCACGAACCCACGGGTTCATCTACCTGTATTGGTCTCTCCTTGGTGTCCCTCGATGCCTTACTCGATTTTTCGTGGAAGGTGGGGGATTCTTATGGCAGTGATCATTACCCAGTCTGTCTTGAGCCGGTCGGACCGCAGCCGGGTGTCTCGTCTCGACCGAGGTGGTGCCTTGCGCGGGCTGATTGGCCATCCTTCAGAGCTCGTTCCGTCATTGCCCGTTCAGTGTTGAGCTTTGGCTCTGTGGATGAGAGCTTGGAGTTCTTCGAGCGGGTGGTGATGGGCGTCGCGGAGGACTGTATTCCTCGATCTTCCGGTAACCCGCGGACGCGGTGCGTCCCGTGGTGGACTCCAGCATGTCACCAGGCGGTGTGTGAGAGGAAGAGGGCAACGCGCCGCTTCCACCACACCCGGCGCGCGGACCACTTGATTGAGATGCGGTGGGCGAAGGCTTTCGCCCGCCGGACTCTCAAGTTGGCCCGTCGGGCCTCTTGGCGTGCTTTTGTGTCCGGCATTTCCTCGTCTACCCCTTTTGCTGCTGTGTGCCGGAAGGTATGTAGTATCGAGGGGAAGCCGGTCCCTGCTAGTCGCCCTGTCCTTCGGGACGGGGACGACTTCCTTTCGGATCCTGCTGCTGTGGCCGATCGGCTGGCCGGTGCTTTTGCTGCGGTTTCCCGTTCGCCTTCAGCTGCGGATCGTCCTTTGTCGGATGTTACGTTCCCGCCGCCTGGGAACGAGCCCTATAACCGTCTCTTTACGATGCGGGAACTTCGGGCTGCCTTGGCAACCCGTCGTTCTTCCGCCCCTGGCCCTGATGACATTCCGTATGACTTTATTTGGGACCTGCACCCGATAGCCCTACACTTCTTGCTGGATCTTTTCAACCGGGTGTGGGTTGAGGGGTCGTTCCCTTCCCGTTGGAGGGAGGCGATTGTGGTTCCGATACCTAAGCCGGGGAAGGATCCGGCGGAAATGGCGGGCTATCGGCCTATTGCCTTGACGAGCTGCTTATGCAAGCTCCTTGAAAAGATGGTGGCCGTCCGACTTTCCTTTACACTGGAGTCTCTTGGGTTATACCCCCCAACCCAGTATCGCTTTCGTCGATTTCGGGGTACTCTGGACCCCCTTCTCCTCCTTGGTCATGATGTACGGGAGGCCTTTTCCTGCCGGAATCTTGTTCTGGCCGTCTTTTTCGATGTCCAAAAGGCCTATGACACGACCCGTCGGGGAGTTGTCATGGACCGTTTGAAGTCTCTTGGTTTTGTGGGTTTTGCCCACATTTCTTCGTAACTTCCTCTGCATCGCACTTTCCGCGTCCGTAATGAGGCGGCCCTATCTGACCTGTATGTTCAGGAGGAGGGGGTGCCCCAGGGGTGTGTCTTGAGCGTCTCCTGCTTCAATCTGGTCATGTCTGCGCTACCGGGAGCCCTTCCGCCCTCGGTGCGCTGTTCCATCTACGCCGACGATCTGGCTGTCTATGCCGCGGGGACGAGTCTCCCCCTCGTGGAGAGGCAAGTCCAACTCGCGGTCAATCGGGTTGAACGCTGGGCGTCGTCGGTGGGCCTTACGCTGTCTTCCCCGAAGACTTCGTGTGTGGCCTTCCTTCCGTCGAGGAGACGGGGATCCGGCGCCGTCCCGGCCTTTAATCTTATACTCGGGGGTCAGCCTCTGGCCCTCGTTCAATCAGTACGTTTCCTGGGTACGGTTTTCGATAGCCGTTTGAGCTGGGTTCCCCACCTTCGCCGGCTGCGCGAGTCTACAGGACGTAGCCTGGATTTGCTGGGACATCTGTCGCATACTACATTGGGCGCGGATAGGCGGACACTCCTCTCCTCCGTGTGTACGTGTCCCTGGTACAGTCCAAATTAGACCATGGGAGTGTGGTGTATGGCTCCGCCTCCCGTACGGCCCTTCGGATACTGGATCCGGTCCTCTCTAGAGGACTGCGCATGTCATCTGGCGCCTTCCGCTCCTCTCCGGTTGATAGTCTGCAGGTTGAGTGCGACATCCCTCCCTTGGAGGATCGGAGGTCGTTCCTCATTGCCAAGCACTATCTCCGGATTCTCCGTCTTCCCAACTCTCCTCTGTTCCAGGTGGTTGAGAGGGCGTTCTGCCGGGATGGGGGTTGGTATTTCACCGACACGGTGACCTCCCTCCTCGATGGTATGGGCACTCCTCCTCCATCCGTTATACCGGTCTCTTTCAAGGGTGTTGCACCTTGGGAGAGCACCCCTGTTGCGTGCTGTAGGGCGTTGCGCCCCGTTCGCAGGACCGATTCTGACTCTGCCTTGCTTCGGTCTCTGTTCCTTCAGCATGCAGCGTGTCACTCTGCATGTGTTGCGGTCTTCACGGATGGCTCGAGGTCGTCGGGGGGGCGTTGGGGCCGCGGCTGTTCCCCAGTCGTCTGCCCTTGCTCCCCGATGTACCTGTCTCCCTGATGAGGCTTCCGTTTTCACGGCGGAGCTCTATGCTATTCTGAGCGCTCTGGAGGTGGTGCGGGAGCATCCGGATGGGTCGTTTGTCATCTATTCGGATTCCTGCAGTGCCCTGGATGGCCTGGAGTGTTTTGACCCTGTCCACCCACTGGTCCGACGAATCCAGCTACTGTGCCATATCCTTGTCACTTTTGGTGGCAAGGAGGTGGTATTTTGCTGGGTCCCTGCACATGTTAACGTGGCTGGAAATGAGGCTGCCGATCGAGCTGCCCGTTCCGCGTGCCGACTACAGGTTTCACCCGTGTCCCTCCCCTTTTCCGATTATATCCCTGGCTTCCGTAGGTTTTTGCGCTCCCGGTGGCAGAGTCGCTGGGATGGCGCTACAAATAACAAACTCTGCAAGATTAAACCCAAATTGGGATGTTGGGCCTCTTCCTTCCATCGGTCGCGCCATAAGGAGGTGGCTCTGGCTCGCCTCCGTAATGGCCACACCCACCTGACCCATGGCTATTTGATGGCCGGGGATCGGGTGCCCCGATATCCCAATTGTAACGTTTCACTTACAGTTGCCCACCTCCTGGTGGAGTGTCCGCTTTACTCTGCTCTGCGCGCAGAGTATTTTCCCTTTTTGGTGAGCGTCGGGCCTTGTGATAGGCTTGGCGCTATTCTATCTGAAGGTCCCTACTTTTCGGTGACCGAGTCGTTCTCCTTCCTCTTTCGCTCCCGACTTCTTTACCGGCTATGATTCCGCTATGATTTTTCTGGTTTTTTTTTTTGTTTTTTTTTCCCTCCTCCTCCTCCCCGTCTATTGTTCATTTCCGTTAACCGTTCTTCCATAGTCTCCGTCCTGTGTTCGCTCTGCTATCCACCTTTCTTTTGGTGGCCATGAGCGGTCATACTTTGAAACAAAAAAAAAAAAATATATATATATATATATATATATATATATACACACACACACATCATGAAAAAAAAAAACTATGGTATTTGTCATTTACCATTACTTATTCGGACTATAGTGGATTTAATTATCCCAGAAGAGTTCCTTGTTCCATGCACGGTCTGTGTGTATCATATATATATATATATATATATATAATATATATTATATATATATATATATATATATATATATTATATATTAATATATATATATATATATATATATATATATACTGTGAATAGAAACGACATAAGTATTAAGGAACGTTTCTGCACACGAACGTTTCTGCATATACACACAGTATATATATACTGTGTGTATGTATATATATGAAATGAAATGAAATGAAAAGGTTTATTGGCAGACTATAGTTCATATGACAAATATTATTAATACAATGACAGTTCATATACTAAGGATAGAAATATATACAATTGATTAGAAATAATACTGCACTGTCGAAGTTAAGTGGAGCTACAGACAGACGTTTTCGTACCAAGAAGTCCATAGCTTAGAGCAGTGGTTCCCAACCTTTTCACCACAAAGGACCCCTATTATTTTTATTTTTTTCCCACGGACCCCATGTTTTTGGAAGATTCCGTCTACCAAACAAACCGTTTTTATTAACTAATAATTAACTCGTTTTCTCATTTTTCACTATCAAATAAAGGACATATCAGTGAGTATGCAATTAAAATATAGCCTATTAAAAAAGTATTAATAATTCCAGCCAAGAGCAAGGAAACTTGAAATTTTAGCCTGAGTAAATGTACGATTTCCAATGGAGCTTCTCGAAATATTGAAAGCTCACGGACCCCCAGTACTACCTTCGCGGACCCCCAGGGGTCCGGGGACCCCAGGTTGGGAACCACTGGCTTAGAGGATAAATGGCAGGACTCATGGATAGCTTGGATGATCGAATTGGTTGATTTTTTAATTCTTTGCATTAGACTGTGTTGAGCACGTCTTGTTACCTCCGGGAAGCTCGGGACATTGCGGGTAGCAAACATTTGTGAAGCTGAGCATCTCGGGGGTAATTTATGTAAGAGTCTAAAAGACCTGTTGTACAGCAAATTTAGGGTTCTGCCAGAACCTTTTTTATAATTCACCCAGAGTTGCTGACCGTATATATTACTGCAGAAAGTACGAAAGAGTGTGTCTTTAGCTTCACTTGTACAGAAACGAAAGTTCCTTATGGTCATATTCGCTTTAGCACACAGGCTTTGAGATTGTTTTCTTATATCCGAGTCATCACTCAAGGAGCTGGTAATAGTTTGACCCAAATACTTAAACTCTTGTACTTCCTCAATTACTTCACCATTCATTTTAAACCTTATATCAGCTGGCTGATTACAGCTTTTAGGATGAAATTGCATAACAGAGGGACTTATTAACACCATATCGTCGGCATAAACTAAGTTATTTATCCTTGTGTTATCTATACAACATCCTACTGTTGCCTCATTAAGTGAAGCAATTAATCCGTCAATATACACATTAAACAGCATAGGGGAGAGCAAGGAACCTTGTCTCACCCAGCAAGAGGAGCCAAAACACTCGGATAGTACATTGCCCCACCTAACAGTGAAAGATTGGTGGGAATGCCAAAATTTCAATAAATTTAATATGTACATGGGAACCTTCCTGTCTTCTAGTTTTGCAAATAAAATATTGTGGTTCACCCTATCATATGCCTTACTTATATCAAGGAAACAGCTATAAATGGTTGAATTACTGTCAATGTATTTAGATATTGTTTCTTTAAGTACATAGATACACAGGTCAGTTGAGTGGGACCTTTTAAAGCCAAACTGCCAAACTGATTAGGAGATGTCCATAGGAAATCATTTAATCGGAGTAACAAGAGTTTTTCTAGTAGTTTCGAGAAGCAGGAAGTGACAGCAATAGGCCTGTAATTATTGCTGGACAGAATGTCTCCGTACTTATTTTTGACCAGGGGCAAGATATATACTCTCATGAACTCTGCAGGGATATAGCTACGAGCAAGCATGGCTGATAGCAGCAATGATATATGCAGACATACTACGTCATTTGCATATTTTAAGTGCTCATTCGATAAGTCATCTACCCCTGACGCAGAACCAGTCTTTAACTCTTTAATTAACCTCTTTACTTCAGAAAATGATCTCAAAATATTTTCCCTTGTCCCTCCCACAATCGTTTCGCTGCAATCTATCTTAAGATTATCCCTACTCACACTATTAAGAATGTTAGAGTAGTGGTTTTTCCACAGCTTTGCAATTTCATCCTCCCCCGACACCCCATCGATTGTCGGAGGGAGGACATTTTTGACACCCGTTTGATTCTTAACAAATTTCCAAAATTTGTTATTATCGTTATTTATGCGAGCCTCACAGGCTTTTGATGCTCGAATAGACTTCTTCCTGTTTACATCGCCTTATGGCCGCCTTATATTGACCCCGACTTCTACACATATTTATGTATACTGGTCCTAATCTGCGTCTACCATGAAAGCACCACAAATCATAGGCGTCTTTCGATTCCCTCTTCAGGGGGGCAATAAAATCATTCCATCCAGGAATAACCTTAGTATGATAGTTGTAAGATTTAATCAAGGGGCTTCCTGCTTCTCTTAACAGGGATATTATCTTACTATAATACCTATCTATGAGTTTACAGTGAGAATCATTTGAACAAGGATTATTACAGGCAAGGTGCAAAATTTCTAGATTATTAAAGAGGTGACATGTTCTGTCTTTGTATTCTATTCTCTGCTGCATATTAACATTGGACCAATGGACGCGATTATTCTTACCTATTGAGTTCTTGTTAAGTCGTGTTCCGCATAAATTGGTAACGTTAAATAATATTTCTAATGGTCTATGATCAGAAAGAAGGAAATCATGCAAAATATGAACTCTAACAATTCGATCCTTTAGATTATTACTAGTGAGACAATGATCAATCCACCTGGTGGTACCACTCATATCGCTAACGTATGTAAAATTACCACTGGCTACCCCAAATACATCTACATCACTTATACTTAAATTGGCCGACTCGCACATGTTACCCAATTCTCCAAAGAATTCCGAGTTCACATGTAGTCCCCCATTATTATACAGTGAGAATATTTGGGGTTATCTGATAATGACTTAATTTTGTACAGCAAATCAATGTATTCATCCAGATTACTGCCGTTGTTGTATGGTAAATAGCAGTTTACAATTAATATGCAATCATTGTTCACTTGTAATTCAATGCCTAACAACCTTACGTTATCGCTTGTTAAAAATCTTATATGTTTTGACAAATTTTTCCTTAATAAGAAAGCAACACCACCAAAAGGTCTACCGTACATTAATTCATCTGACAAGTCTACTGCTGATGACGCATGGTACATAAAGTCATCATGGATGGTAGAGAGGAATTTTAGCTCTTGCTTAGGTAGCCAGTGCTCCTGCAGGAGTATCAAATCTGCACTGTCGCAGATTTTATGAACATCTACAGTTGAATTCCTCACTGACCTTACATTATCTAATATACTATTTCAGAAATGAAGCCTTTTATATATATATATATATATATATATATATATATATATATATATATATATATAAGTTTTATATATATATATAATATATATATATTATATATATATATATAATATATATATATATATATATATATATAAGTTTTATATATATATATATATATATATATATATATATATATATATATGTAACAGTTTTTTTGCGCACACCTACAGGTCGCTACAATTGGTGTAGAACAATGCGGTTTTCACCATTCGATGCGTCTTTTATTCTGCAGTGCCCATTAGGGTGGATCGATTTTACATTTTTTTCGATTTCCATATTCTAATAGAGACAAAAACTTGCGCATGCATGAGAAAATAGCCTCTACAAAATCTTAGCTTAATAGGTAATCATCTTCTGCGCCCGGCAGAGCGATGAAAATCATATTTTAGTAGTCAAAAACGTATTTTTAAACCCTAGCCTAGAGTCATAAAATTTTGCGTGTGTGTTATTTCATGCCTAAGCAACGATATAAATGCTATGGGAAATATATAAATGCATTATTTAAGACAAAGAGCCGATCTGAAAATATGTATAATATACATATTTTCAGATCGGCTCTGTGTTCACCAATGATTTCTTCTATCATGTGTCGAATATCGCTTGCCTCGTTCGAGAGCTGAATTCGCGACACAAATAGGGTGAGATTCTCCATCGGTGGCCTCGCCGCGGAGACCGGTTGAGGAGACCTTTGGGACTGGCGCCTATTAACAGTTACCCACCCGTCCTGCTCCCTCGATCTCCCTGAGGCAGGGTTCGCCTGCCTGGGGGATGGGTGGCACAACCTTTGGGGGATAGGAGGCCCCTCCCTTACTCTGTGGCTTGGTGAGGGTCTGTTAGCGGTGTTTATACCCTGACGGCCGCGCGTGCCTCTCCTTTTTCGGTGAGAGGGGGGGAACTGCGTACTGAGCGAGGCGTAATCGAACACCTCTCCTCTGCAGTAGGAGGCAGGGAAGAGGGCAATGATGCCTCGACTCTCGGCATTGGACCGTCCCTGTTCCTCATTGTGAGATCGGGAGCAGGAGTCCTTTCCTGAACGGGAGGGGGGTTGACCGCTTCCCCTGCATGCTGCGTTTCCACCCCACCTTCAGGGGGGGAGTTGGAGGCGGGGATTTCGTTTCCCTCGCTGCCCGACGCGCTTCTTGGAGATCTGGCTTGCTGAACTACTTCCGAGTAACTAGGCTTTGGGAGGAGCGTTTCTTTCAACGCATCTAACTCTGACCGGAACTGTTCTATCGAAATCGCGTTTTTCTGATTTGACACCACGTGTTGGTGTTTCAGTTCAACTATCGACTTTTGTACCTCATTATACTGTTTGAGGAGCACCGAGACTTTTACGTCACCCATAGAGATTACCGGTATTCTATGGAAGTTAGTAACGTAAAAGGTAATATTATTCTCATTATCCCGGAGGGTCGACACTTTATTTATAATGTCTTTCAGGGTATTCTCGTTTTTAGAATTACCTCTACAAGTTGGGAGGGAAGCACCGAACAGGGTGTTTAATTGTACCCTCGCATGTTCTATTTCTTCTGAATCATAAAAATCATGACAGACAGATACAAGAAGGTCTGACCTAATATGATCTACTTTGTCGAATATGAAACATAACAGAGGATTTTCTACAAGATTTACAGCAGGCGACCCCATTGTATCTGTAACGGCTTGCGGGGGAGCGTAGCTGGTGGGGGCTGGTTGGAGGTGGCGATGGGGGGGAACGCCGAAAGGGGTCCCACTTTTTCGTCCCTTTAAATCATGCTCTGGATACCAACGGTTCGATGTTCAGGCATCTTTTCACATTCACAGACCTGCGATGGAAAAACTTTTTTAATAATTTTAGCTGTTTACAATGTATTTTTGTGTGCTGAATTCGAAAAACACAATAAAAATGTCATACGACACAAAGTTATTTCACAAATTCGATTTTTTTGTGAAGCGACTTCGAGAAAATGCCAGATTTCCGGAAATTACTAGAAACTTCTAAGAGACTATAAATACTGGGTTGCCAAGCCGTATGAGTCAGTTGTTACTCAGATTTCATGACGTGCGCACAATGATTCATCCGAAGCGAATTTTTTCAGTGATTTTGAGTTGTTTTTTGTGTTTTATATCAGCGAACTAGCGTGTTTTGATAGTGTTAAGAAAGCCTTATTTAGCCTTTATTAAATTAAATTCAAGACTCTTATTGTGTTCTGGGTACTGTAGTAAGTTGTGAATCATGGCTAGCCGTGGATGTGTCAACAGTCCCGACAGCTTCTGCTACATATGCGGGGAATTTGTGATCAAGAAACATCAAAGAAACGTAACAAATTTTATTAGGCAAGTGTACCATGCCTACTTTGGAATGAAACTAGGAGACCAAGACAAACCATGGGCACCACACAAAGTTTGTTTTATTTGCGTAGAGGATCTAAGGAAATGGTGTAAAGGCAAAAAGAAAGCATTCAGATTTGGTGTGCCAATGGTATGGAGGGAGCCAAAAAATCACCGTGATGACTGCTATTTTTGCTCTTGTGATGTTAAAGGCTATAACTCAAAAAATAAGAAAGCCATATTCTATCCAAATCTTCCATCAGCTTTTCGACCTGTTCCTCATGGGCCAGAAGTTCCAGTTCCGCTTCCACCAGAAACATTGGAAGATTTGCTTAGTAATTCTGGTTCAGATACTGATCATGAAGAATTTCAGTGTGATATAGGAAGTCAAGACCCCCAGTTGTTCACTCAATCTGAACTAAACGATTTAGTGAGAGATTTGGGATTATCCAAGGAATCTGCTGAACTCTTAGGCTCCAGATTAAAAAAAGAAATTTATTATCAGATGGAACAGCGATATATTTGTATAGAAGAAGAGAAAAGGAGTTTATTCACTACTTTTTACATGAGGGCAATTTAGTTTACTGTAGTGATATTGATGGTTTGGTACAGGCATTTGGCATTGAGTACAAAGCGGATGAATGGGGACTTTTCATCGACTCTTCTAAAAGAAGTCTAAAAGCTGTTCTTTTGCACAATGGGAACAAGTATGCCTCTGTACCTGTTGGTCACTCGGTACATCTCCAAGAAAGTTATGAGAATTTGGAATTGGTTCTTACAAAGATAAAATATTATGATCATCACTGGATGATTTGTAGAGACCTTAAGGTATTGTGCATGCTTCTGGGGCAGCAGGGAGGATATACTAAGTTCCCATGTTTCCTTTGTGAATGGGATAGCAGAGCAAAGAGTCAACACTGGGAGCAAAAACACTGGCCACAAAGAAGATCTCTAGAACCTGGAAGCAAGAATATTTTGCGTAAAACTCTTGTTGACCCAAAGAAAGTACTTCTACCACCTCTTCATATAAAACTAGGCCTTATGAAACAGTTTGTTAAGGCATTAGAAAAAAGTGGAGAATGCTTTAAGTACCTCTGCAAGAAGTTCGTTCCCTAACCTATCAGAAGCAAAATTAAGAGAAGGTATTTTTGTAGGCCCAGACATTAGAAGACTGCTGTCAGATGAAAACTTCTTGTCTACGATGACTGAAGTAGAAAAAGAGGCTTGGAATTCCTTCAAAAGTGTGGTTACTAAGTTCCTTGGGAATAATAAGGACCCTGAATATGCACTCATTGTTGAAAACATGCTGGAGAAATTCAAAGCTTTGGGATGCTCAATGAGTATCAAAATTCATTTCTTGAATGCACACTTGGACTTTTTCCCAGAAATCTAGGTGCAGTAAGTGAGGAACAGGGAGAACGTTTCCATCAAGACATTAAGGAGATGGAAAAGAGATACCAAGGCCGGTGGAACGTTAATATGATGGGGGATTATTGCTGGATGCTGCATCGTGAAAATCCGGAAGCAGGCCACAAAAGGAAATGCAACAGGCGCAGCTTCACTGGCAAAAGAAAATGGGACTACTAAGCCATTCCACTAAGTAAAGATGTAAGTATCCAAGTTTTATAGTTTTTTAACATAAATATATTCAGAAATGGTCAGGAAATAGGTTTCATGTGGTAATTCTTCACTACTTATTTTATTCAGTAACATATTACAACATAAAAACGTCATAGCAAATTGTGAAAAAATTATACGTGATGGAGCAAATCTGAGGCCGTTTTTGGATTTAGCAACCGAAATTCCTATAAAACCAGCATACAATTTCAAAAAAGTTTTTAGGACCCTCAATTTTGTAGGCCTGTGTTATGTAACTGTTTCTATGACACAAAACGTATACACGCGGAGTCACTGTACGATTATACCGTAATGAAACATACATTTCCCGCGATCACCGTCAAAACTTTTATTATTAAACGGAAAATTCGCAGTGTATATGATGGGGGTAGGGCGGGAGAGGGGAACGAGATGGGGATGCTAAAAGGAGTGCCCACTCCTTGTCCCTTTAAAACATGTAAGCGTGTAAGTTTGTAAATATATCTAAAGTAATAAAACCTATTTATTTGCTTGGTCTTTCATTTAAGATTTCAGAGCATTTCCCTGGCCTTTTGAAAATATTTTGAACCGTTTATGTAGTTAAAATTCACTCGTTCATTCGTTTAGTTCGTTCATTCGTTCGTATGCCCGCTATTTCAAGGTCACTGTTTACCTCCCTCCTCATCGGTCCTAGAAGGTAGTGTCTATATATATATATATATATATATATATATATACACACACACACACACTGTATTATATATATATATATATATATATATGTGAAAATTATTTCACGAAAGTGACACGTGAAAAATATTTATGATGAATAATACCACGAAGGGAAAAGAAACACAAAGTGGTGCTCAAGCGCTTTCGTCTAATGACATCCTCAGGAACACTGGAGTGAAAGGAGAGTTCAAGACAATATATAGGTTACAAAAATAAACATATATATATATATATATATATATATATATATAGTAAGTATAGAAATAAAAATTGTGGGCGGAGCAAACACATTTGTACGGAAAAATGACAATTTTAGCACTTTGCCCGAAATTCAACATAAATTCAAATGGCTTGTTTCCAGCCAATTTTTTATAGTTATTGTCTGAATGGTAAACAGGTCACAAAAGAATAAAGAAATAAAAATAAATATAAATTGGAAAAAATTACAAAATAATGCCTTAGTGATATATACGTCACAACCTAAATAAACATAAAGAAATAAACCAACAGATAAAAAAACAAAAATTGTAAGTGGAGTCTACAAATTCAAGCTCAAAAGGAAAGTTTACAATCTATTTAATAGATGATGCCAAAATTCTGGACATGACACCCCTATTAAGAAGGCCATATTTTCCTCAATGTTTCTCCTCGCTCTTAGGATCGCCAGTCCGGAATACATCGATGCCGAATTGGAAAATATCAACGGTATTGGAAGTGAGCTGTGTTACCCCTCTGCGTTCATGGAATCTTGTCTTAATAAGGCTAAACGAACCTTCTATCGTGTGAATAATAACAGTCGCACCTTGTCAAAGAATATTTTAGTACTTCCATTTTTCCCGGGCTTCTTAGGCATTGCTAATGTACTTAAACTTTTGGATATCAGTGAAGTTTTTTCAAATAACAATATTCTGAAAAACATCATAGTAAAAAATAGCCCTACCAATAATTTAGGCATTATCTATAAAATTGTGTGTAAGCAATGTGATTCCTTTTACATAGATCAGACGGGAAAGGATTTGCAAACGCGTGTAAAACAGCATCAATATTCCGTTAGAACGGGACAGTTGTCCAGTGCCCTTTTTGTCCATTTGTCAGAGTTATCCCATTGTATTGATTGGAATAATGCTTCAGTTTTGTTTCACTCTAGCAACATTGTTAATAGAAATATTCTTGAGTCTGCTTTAATTCAACTTACAAATAACTTTAACATGAGTAAAGGTCTGTTTCAACTCGATCCCGTTGCTCTGAATTCCTTCAGAATGGATTTAAACAAAAAGGGCAGGTTGCTAAACCTTTCGTAAAAATTTGTTTTTTTGTCTCTTTTTCCTTATAAATTTGTATGTTTCTCTTACAATTTTATTTTTCAATTTATTGTTGTATGCGTATTTCTTATATACATATATATATATATATATATATATATATATATATATATATATATATATATATTTGGTTATGCGGGTGTATATGTGTACATGTGTAGTTGTATGTATTTCTTATATTTTTTTTGTCTTTATATATCATTGAGGCATTATTTATAATTTTTCCAATTTATATTTATTTTTATTTCTTTATTCTTTTGTGACCTACGGATCTTACAGACAATAACTATAAAAACCTTTGTTAATTTTTCACTTATGTGTATATATATATTCCTTATATATTGCGTTTATATTTCGTATATATACCTTATATATGTCGTATATATTTTTATAGTTCTTCATATATCATCTAGGCATCATTTTGTTTTCCAATTTATATTTACTTGTACTTTTTTATTCGTTTGTGACCATAGTATGTATGATTCAGACAATAACTCAAAAACCTTTGGTAATTTTTTCCCTTATAAATTTGTGTGCCTCTCTTACAATCGATTTTTCAATTTATTTTTTGGTTTATTTCTTTATTTTATTTCTTTGTGACATATATATCATTTTGGCATCATCTATTAAATTGATTGTAAACTTTCCTTTTGAGCTTGAATTTGTAGACTCCACTTACAATTTATGTTTTTTTATCTGTTGGTTTATTTCTTTATGTTTATTTAGGTTGTGACGTATATATCACTAAGGCATTATTTTGTAATTTTTTCCAATTTATATTTATTTTTATTTCTTTATTCTTTTGTGACCTGTTTACCATTCAGACAATAACTATAAAAAATTGGCTGGAAACAAGCCATTTGAATTTATGTTGAATTTCGGGCAAAGTGCTAAAATTGTCATTTTTCCATACAAATGTGTTTGCTCCGCCCACAATTTTTATTTCTATACTTACTAATATATATATATTATATATATATATATATATATATATGAAAATTATTTCACGAAAGTAACACGTAAAAAATATTTATGATGAATAAAACCACGAAGGAAAGGAAACACAAAACTGGTGCTCAAGCGCTTTCGTCTAATGACATCCTCAGGAACACTGAAGTACATAAAAGGGTTACATCCTATATACTGTATAGGTTACAGAAAGAAAAAAAAGAAAAATAAATAACATACATATATATATATATATAATATATATATATATATATATATACACATGCAATAAACGGAGAAGTAAAAATAAAAATTAAAAATTATTAAAGGATTATCAGAGAGGCATACAGATTTGTAAGGAAAAATATCGATTTTTAGCACAAGATCAAATGAATTATAAAAATACGAATTTATACTGGAAATCTGCCCGGGTTTTAACACTCTGCCTTTTATGGTCAAGTTTCGATGTATATAAAAATAAAATGAAAATTAAAAGTTAATAAAGTAGCATACAAGTTTACCAAAGATTTAGTGTTCTACCCTTCTTATCTAAATCTGTTTTGAAGGAATTCAAAACAACAGGATCGAGTTGAAAAAGACCTTTGCTTATGTTGAAGTTATTTGAAAGTTGGATAATGGCAGACTCAAGAATATTTCTATTAACAATGTTGCTAGAGTGGAATAAAACTGAAGCATTATTCCAATCAATACAGTGGGATAACTCTGACAAATGGACAAAAAGAGCACTGGACAACTGTCCTGTTATAACGGAATAATGATGCTGTTTTATACGTGTGTGCAAATCCTTTCCCGTCTGACCTATGTAAAAGGAATCATAGTGTTTACAACCAATTTTATAGATAATGCCTGAATTATTGGTAGGGCTATTTTTTACTATGATATTTTTCACGATATTGTTATATGAAAATACTACATTAATATCCAAAAGTTTAAGTACATTAGCAATGCCTAAAAAGCCCGTGAAAAATGGAAGTACTAAAATATTTTTTGACAAAGTACGAGTGTTATTATTGACGCGATAGAAAGTTCGTTTTGCCTTGTTGAGACAAGATTCCATAAACGCAGATGGATAACACAGATCACTTCCAATACCGTTGATTTTTTCCAATTCGGCATCGATGTATTCCGGACTGGCGATCCTAAGGGCGCGGAGAAACATTGATGAAAAAATGGCCTTCTTAGTGGGGGTGTCATGTCCCGAGTAAAAGTGTACGTAGGACAAATTGTTTGTTTTCCGATAGATACTAAACTTAAAACCTGGACTTTCCCTATGTACACGCACATCCAAAAATGGGATTGAATTGTCTTGTTCCACTTGTAAAGTAAACTTAATGGAGGGGACTTGATCGTTTAACTGAAGGAGGAAGTTATCCAGGTCACGATTCATGGGCCAGATACACAAAATATCGTCGACGTACCGCAACCAAGGGATGCCAACCCCCAGGATTCTCGGAATGTAAGTAATTTCGAAAAACTCCATATAAATATTGGAGAGGAGGGGCGATAAGGGGTTGCCATGGCCATCCCAAAAACTTGTTGATAATACTCGTTATTGAAAGTGAATTTACAGTCTTTGATGCAAAGCTTAATAAGTTCCAAAACAATGTGTGAAGGTATTGGCAGGTCATACTTATGTAATTCTTGGGAGAGAAAGTCAAGCATATCATCAATCGGCACTTTTGTAAACAATGAACAAACATCAAAACTGATCAATCTATCGTTAGTTTCAGTACGTGCATTATTCAATTTTTCAGTAAGATCCATGGAATTTTTTACATGTGAATCAGAGATAGTTCCGAGAATGGGGGACAAGACTTTGACAAGCCATTTGGAGAGTTTATAAGTAATGTGCGTGTACATAGGGAAAGCCCAGGTTTTAAGTTTAGTATCTATCGGAAAACAACAAACAATTTGTCCTACGTACACTTTTACTCGGGACATGACACCCCCACTAAGAAGGCCATTTTTTCAGCAATGTTTCTCCGCGCCATTAGGATCGCCAGTCCGGAATACATCGATGCCGAATTGGAAAAAATCAACGGTATTGGAAGTGATCTGTGTTATCCATCTGCGTTTATGGAATCTTGTCTCAACAAGGCAAAACGAACTTTCTATCGCGTCAATAATAACACTCGTACTTTGTCAAAAAATATTTAAGTACTTCCATTTTTCCCGGGCTTTTTAGGCATTGCTAATGTACTTAAACTTTTGGATATTAATGTAGTATTTTCATATAACAATATTGTGAAAAATATCATAGTGAAAAATAGCCCTACCAATAATTCAGGCATTATCTAAAAAATTGGTTGTAAACAATGTGATTCCTTTTACATAGGTCAGACGGGAAAGGATTTGCACACACGTATAAAACAGCATCAATATTCCGTTAGAACAGGACAGTCGTCCAGTGCTCTTTTTGTCCATTTGTCAGAGTTATCCCACTGTATTGATTGGAATAATGCTTCAGTTTTATTCCACTCTAGCAACATTGTTAATAGAAATATTCTTGAGTCTGCCATTATCCAACTTTCAAATAACTTCAACATAAGCAAAGGTCTTTTTCAACTCGATCCTGTTGTTTTGAATTCCTTCAAAACAGATTTAGATAAGAAGGGTAGAACACTAAATCTTTGGTAAACTTGTATGCTACTTTATTAACTTTTAATTTTCATTTTATTTTTATATACATCGAAACTTGACCATAAAAGGGCAGAGTGTTAAAACCCGGGCAGATTTCCAGTATAAATTCGTATTTTTTATAATTCATTTGATCTTGTGCTAAAAATCGATTTTTTCCTTACAAATCTGTATGCCTCTCTGATAATCCTTTAATAATTTTTAATTTTTATTTTTACTTCTCCGTTTATTGCATATATATATATATATATATATATATATATATATATATATGTGTGTATGTATGCAGAGCTGGGCACTTGCGTTTTTTTTGCGGTACTGCGGTACTGCGGTACTACCGTGTTGGTCGGTACCGCGGAAAGTACGCGGGAAATTTGAATGCGGTAGCGGTACTGCTGTACTTTCAGCGATCCTTTGCGGTACTGCGTTATGCGGTACCGGTTTGGTAGTGCGGTAGTATATCGCAGTACCGCAGTACCGCAAAAAAACGCGCAAAAAAACGCAAGTGCCCAGCTCTGTAATAATGTATGTATGTATGTTATTTATTATTTTTTTTTCTTTCTGTAACCTATATATAGGATGTAACCCTTTTATGTACTTCAGTGTTCCTGAGGATGTCATTAGACGAAAGCGCTTGAGCACCAGTTTTGTGTTTCCTTTCCTTCGTGGTTTTATTCATCATATATAATGTTTATTTTTGTAACCTATATATTGTCTTGAACTCTCCTTTCACTCCAGTGTTCCGGAGGATGTCATTAGACGAAAGCGCTTGAGCACCACTTTGTTTCTTTTCCCTTCGTGGTTTTTATTCATATATATATATATATATATATATATATATATATATTATATATATATATATATTATATTATATATTAGGGTGATGCACAAATCATGACCATCGTGGATTTTTAGGGATACCCCCTCATTTGTTCCAATTTGTCACAAAAAACACCTTGTGAGAAATTCCAGGTCAAACAAATAACATTCAGAGGTCGCGCCCGCCAATTGAAAATTTGAAAATTACAAAAAATTAGAGTAAAATCAAATTTTTTGAATTTGTTCTTATTTTTGTTGCAGGTTTGTTGCAGGTTGCAGGTTTTGTGCAGGTTTGCTGCAGGCAGAGTGGTAGGTGATGCGTATATGAGCAAATAGCGTTCAAGGAAATCGGTATCGCAGTGTGCTTGTGGCAGTGTCCAGGAGAGGTGCTATATCAGTGAGTCTCTCCGCCTCAATTTCTCTTCTATTTCCTCTATCTTAATTGTGACAAAAATGAGATCAAGAAGCTCAACAGATATCTGGCTGATCGGTCAACAAATAGATAAATTGAATCAAAGTAAGCTTCCATCAAAGAAAGAAGTAATTTCCTTATTCATGAATTATAAACATATCAAGAATGAAACTGTCAGAGAAGCATTAACTTCAACCGTTAATGATGTATTGGAAGTGTGGCAGAGAGCAGGAATACCAACAACCCAGAAATGTAATGTTGTGAAGAAATTAAATAAACTGTATGATGAGTGGCAAGGGCTGAAGAAGAGCAAAGGAAAAAAATCGAAGTTTTCAATAGAGAAAGAGAATACATGGAAAGAAAAATTGGATGGACTCTTTGATATTGCGCATGCAAATGCTAACGAGTTAATAACTATTGAGGAAGATAGAGAGTTTCTACGGCTACAAAGGGAAGGTCGAAAG
Organism: Bathynomus jamesi; assembly: GCA_023014485.1. Lineage (NCBI taxonomy): Eukaryota > Metazoa > Arthropoda > Malacostraca > Isopoda > Cirolanidae > Bathynomus > Bathynomus jamesi. The sequence goes on along the minus strand of JAJOZX010000835.1, from coordinate 13,919 downwards.
GGTAAAATGATGGCAGTTGATAAGGATGAAGAAAAACGTCGAAAGGAAGCTGCGAAGAGACATGAAAAAATGGATAAGAAAAGGTTACATGAATCAAGTGCATTTGATGAAACAGTTGTTCTTGCAAGCAGCAGCAGTTCCTGCAGTGATTCACCTGCATCTACGGAAGAAGAAGTAGATCTGGAAGTGCCCTCAACATCCAAAAGAGGCCTTCCAAGAAAAAATTCAAGATTATGAATGAAAATCTGCTTTCCTCATTGGATGTTGCTAAGATCAGCGACCGATCAGCCTCTTTAATAATTATTCCACGATCGCAAATGTTGGAAAAGATCCAGAGAATTACAATGTTAGCTACTCATCGATTCGCAGGGCAAGACAGAAATCAAGAAAGAAGTTCAGTGAAAACTTGAAAGAAGAATTTCAAGCTGACAAACCCTTGATTGTTCATTGGGATGGCAAACTCCTCGAAGACATTACCGGGAATGAGGTTGTTGATCGGTTGCCAGTCCTAATCTCTGGCAGTGGAGAAGATCAACTGCTTGGAGTGCCAAATATAGATCATGGCACAGGAAAGGATACTGCAAATGCAGTACATCAGGCGATCATTGATTGGAATCTAATAGATAAGGTAAAAGGCATGTGTTTCGATACAACTGCATCGAACACAGGTCGTAAAAACGGAGCTTGTATCCTAATTGAACAGAAAATGGAGAAAGATTTGTTGTGGTGTCCTTGTCGACACCATATCCTTGAAATCATGTTGGAAGCAGTGGTATCCCTGCATTACAGGCTTCATCAGGCCCTGACATTCAGTTATTCAAAAGATTCAAAACAAACTGGAATAAGATTAATCTAACTTCATACGATAAATTAGAAAATTATCCACAAAAGGAAAAAGAGGAAATCATCAACTTTGCAGCAAGAAAATCAATGAAGATCAACCTCGCGACGATTACAGAGAGTTATTGGAACTGACAATCATCTTGCTTGGCGGTACTCCAACGACTGGAATAAAATTCAGGAAGCCTGGGGCTTATCATAGAGCCCGTTGGATGGCGAAAGTCATTTATTCAATGAAAATCTTTATGTTCAAAAGTCAGTTCAAAATAACAGCAATAGAAGAAAGAAATCTAAAAGAAATTTGTTGGTTTTCTGTTTCAATTTATATTAAGCATTGGTTTTCAGCACCCTGCGCAGCAAGTGCTCCACGGAATGATCTGAGTCTTCTCAATCTTCACAGCTACAAAAGCACAAATGAACAACTAGCAAATGCTGCTTTAGAAAAATTCAAGAATCATTTGTGGTATCTCTCAGAAGAGTTGATCGCATTGGCTTTCTTTGATGATAAAATCAGCTTTGACACCAAAAGAAAAATGAAGGAGGCTCTTACAAAATCTTCGGAGCCAGATCCTCCAAAGAAGACACAAATAGACATCAAAACTATTGACAATAAGCAGCTTGAAGATTTTGTAACTGCTAACACAAAGTCCTTCTTCAGTATACTCGGATTGTCTTCAACGTTCTTGAGCAAACCAGTAGAAGATTGGCTTCTCGATGAGAGTTATTGGGTTGCAAAGAACGTAGTGAATCACATGAAAGTTGTTAATGATATTGCTGAAAGAGGAGTGAAATTGATTGAAGATTATAACAAATTAATTACCAATGATGAACAACAGAAGCAATATCTACTGCAAGTTGTATCAAATTATCGGAAGAAGCTTCCGGACAAAACTAAGAAAACTCTCGTATCTTTGACGCAACAGTAAAATTTACGAGTATATCCATTCTATGTATCTATTGTAAATATTTATTGTATTGTATCTGTTTTATGAACAAATGGAAAAGAGGAAGGTGGTATGATAGGCCTCGTGGGGAACTTCCACTCAAAAAAAAAGTAACGTGACGCTTGCTGTACCTCCTGGGTGTCATGGAAATCAGCAAATTTTCAAATGGCGGGCGCGACCTCCAAATATTCGAATTTTGACCCGAAATTTCCCCAGGAACATTTTTCCACCAAATTAAACCAAATGAGAGGGTATCTCAAAAATTTGAAACAAAAAAATTTTACTCCCCCACTTTTGCATCACCCTAATATATATATATATATATAATGCACACAGACCGTGCATGGAACAAGGAACTCTTCTGGGATAATTAAATCCACTATAGTCCGAATAAGTAATGGTAAATGACAAATACCATAGTTTTTCTTTTTCATGATGCAAGCCCGACGTGGGCAACGGGTCTCTCGCAAAGAGGTCCCATAAATATAGCTTCCCTCATCAGCTATCTACAAAGCAGACAGGATCCAGCTTTGGGACATGGATCTAGGGTTTGAAGCAGCCTAGCCCCACTACATTTCTAAATGTAGTGGGGCTAGGCTGCTTTAAACCCTAGATCCATGTCCCAAAGCTGGATCCTGTCTGCTTTGCAGATAGGTGGTGAGGGAAGCTATATTTATGGGACCTCTTTGCGAGAGACCCGTTGCCCACGTCGGGCTTGCATCATGAAAAAGAAAAACTATGGTATTTGTCATTTACCATTACTTATTCGGACTATAGTGGATTTAATTATCCCAGAAGAGTTCCTTGTTCCATGCACGGTCTGTGTGTATCATAAAAAACTCAGGGAACCATTCTGAGTTCATTCCCATATATATATATATATATGTAGCGGATCGACAAGAAATAGACCAACAAATAGACAGAAATACTTTCCTTCCACGCTACCATCAAACACTCTTGGAACACACGTGGGCAAACAAACAATGGAAAGTCTGTTTCTTCCCAAAAGGCGCGAATGTAAGATTTATCAACTAAAGGACGCGCGGACAAAGCGTCTTAAGATTTGGTACAGTCTTACGTCACAGGAACTACGTATAAAAGCGAGCTTCCACTTGCTTTCATTCTCACTCTCACTCACTGGTACTCACATCATCGAACGTGAGCAACACGTCCACCAACCGCTTTCCGGCCCCCTGGCCGAGGGGCGCGGCCGCTACTTTCTTCAAGGCCTACAATTTATCATCAAGCAAGATCATAAGGCCAGCCTGCACCTCGAGAAGTAACATCACCTCAGGCCTCCACGAAGCCTACATCCATCATCTCAAGAGGCTTAACGGACAACGACAACTCCAATCTGCGTAAAATGGTTCGTCTTCAACCCGCCTTCAACAAGGTTATATCGTCCTAAGATAAGTACCTCCTATTCTAAGTACTCTTGTGAAGCCTACATTAGCCTACCACCGAACGGTAGGCTATACTCCCAAAGTGTGTAATCACGCGTTCCAACTGACTCTCGTGAAAGAACGCAGTAGGCCTGTCATCCAATTCAAGTGTCATTTCAATACCGTAATTCCGCGTATCATCCGTTATTATGTCAATTCATATTTGTGTGATAACTAAATATTCTCTTGGCGTAATCACTTAACATCACATAATGGTCTTATATATAAATGATATTTGTGTAATCATTGTCAAGCATTTCAATCCATTATTATTAGGCCGCATCAATTATTCTATGTGCATCCATGCAATCCTTTAGCCTACTTAACCCTAGAACACTGAACATATGTTTGAGTCACACAAACACTGAACATGGGTATATTATACCCGACATTGGAAAATAGAAAAAAAATAGTAAATATTCATATTTATTTAAATTAACAATTACACACTAAAGGTAATGCACCTTACTATTACTAAACCTAATATTAACTCTTAACTCATACAAATAAGGTTCGTACTGAATTTAGAAAAAAATATTGAAAAAGCAAAAAAAATAAAAAACATTTGAGAAGTTTTTGGAAAAACATCACCAAAAAAAAATGGCTCCATCAATTTCAACCAAACTTCCCCAAACCCTTCCCAGGTATGCTGCCTCTGCTCACAGGGGGTCTCCAGTACCCAGTCCATGCGCAAACTGTAGGGAAGAGAGGTGGAAACAACACCCTTTTTAGTACACGAAAAATGGCTTATTATTCACTATAATGCGATTTTAGCCTATGATACTCCCTGTAAATGAGTACTAAGTGATATATGAAGACTATTACAATAAAAATAATAGTTTTAGGTATATTCCTGGAACATTATAACTTACCCCAGCCCCACATGCAGTTGTCAGGGGTCACCACCACACACTCGACGCGCAAACTGTAGGGAAGAGGGGCAGGAAAAAAGGCTCTTTTAGTACACAGCCTTTTTTATAACAAAGCCTTTTTTAGTACACAGAAATGACTACATCACAACAAAATAATGGTTTCAGGTGTATTCCTTGACACTTACCTCAGCCTCACACGCAGTCGCAGCAGTAGGGGTAGTAGTGGCTCGGGCAGACAGGTAGGCGACATCCGTGACACCTGAAGCGGGTCTTCTTGTCAGCCTTTGACTGACACTTAGAGCAGCGGACCATGGGCTCCCTCATTTCTGCTGCTGACGGCCCTGCAACATCACCCATAACAGAGGGGTTGAGCAAGCACACTTTGCTGATGACTTGCCTGACTTGCCTGTGCTGAGTAGGGGCGTTCAGGTGGTTCTCAGCTGAGGGCTTGATCAGCTGTAAGGCTAACTCCGCATGTATGTTCTCCTTTTCAGCTGGATGCCTCCTACCCTGCCAGCGTTGTCCTTGTGGATAAGCCAGGAATTTATAAGAGCTGCATTTATAATGCCAAAGAAGAGACACAGCGGCCACCTTTTCGTTTTCCTGCTGCAGCTGTACGTGGCACACATTTGGTCGAACGTGTCGACTCCTCCTTTTGTCTCATTATAAAACTGAATAATCTCTGGCTTTCATTTTCATTCATAGTCGGCTGCGTTGCATCGACATCAGGAGGACATTCTTCGTTTTTGTGGTCGTGTCTGGCACATAGGACACGAGCATCATGTCCTTGGTGAAGAGGAAGGCGGTGCTACCTGGCGTGCGGGTCACCTTATCTTTCACTGCATCTGGTACTTCCTTCTTATTCCCCTTCACTGTGCCCACCAGTGTCATGCCACAGTTATGGAGAAGGTCGTGTATTAGTGGCACAGATGTAAACCAGTTGTCGGTGGTGACGTTGCGGTTGGTGTGGTGGTAGGTCGTGTAAGTTCTTTCGTAAACATATGGCCTAGCTGCAGTCCATCTCTTGGCGAGTTCCCTGTTTCCCCAGGTAAGGAATACCTGTCAACAGGTACTTACTTTTGACGTCATTTGCCAAGACAAGTTTTATTCCATATTTTGCTGGCTTATTTGGTATATATATTCTAAAGGGGCATTTACCCTGAAAGCCAGCAACTGTTCATCTACAGTGAGGGTCTCGTTGGGCGTGTAGTGTTCCTCACAGTAGCCAATAAACTTGTCCCACACACTCTGATTGGGGCTAATTTGTCGTCGGCCCGCCTCTCTTCCCGTGTGTTTGCGTCATCAAATCGTAGGCAGGTCAACAGGAATGTAAATCTAACCTCCGACATAGCTGCCCTGTAGGATGGAGCCCCCGAAACAGGGCACCAAAATTCCTTTGTGGACAGGTGGTTGTCACGCCTGTACCCACGAAACACCAACACACCTAGCAGGGCACGTATCTCTGCTGCTGTTGTCCTCTGCACAGTGGATGTTTTCTTCTTGTACTTGATGGCTACAACATCAATCTTCTGATTGGTCCACTCCACTATTTCATTTATGATATCATCAGACAAAAATAGCTTGAAGCACTGCTCTGGGGTGGTGGCCTGAGCAGCTGCTTGGGTGGGACCGGGCGTGAATGGTGGAATAATGTTCCTTGCTGCTGTTCGTGTTGCTGCGGAGACCTGCGGCCTTGTGTGCCACACAAAGCCTGATTTACTTTTCACTGTTGTCGTGGGAAAAGTAACAAGCAGGTCCTCATCCTCATCACGGCGTCGTCGTCGTCCCCGGCGAGCAGGAGGAGGAGCAGAAGCAGGAGGACGTGCAGCAGCAGGGGTGATAGCAGCAGGGTCATCAGGGTCATCTGAGTAAGCAGAAGGGCCAGCAGCAGGGTAGGAAGAAGGGCAACCAGCAGGAGGGTAAGCAGAAGGGCCAGCAGCAGGGTTAGCAGAAGGGCCAGCAGCAGGGGTGGCAGGGTCAGCAGCAGGGGTAGCAGGCGAGGCGGTAGGAGGGGGACGCCTAGTCCTACCAGTCCGACCACGTGCTCCCTTTCTCTTCCTGCGACGGGGTGCTTGGTCTGTGTCAGAGTCACTAGTTTCTATACCACTACCTATATCTTCTGGGTTAGCCACAAAGTCAACATCATTATCACTATCATAAAGCTCTTCATGTTCTAACACATCACTTTCTTCGTCACTATTGAGTCCAAAAAGAATAGCATCCACTTCCTCCTCAGTTGGATTTTTATGGTAATGGGAAGCCATTATGGTCAGGATAACTTACTAATGGTATAATAGTTTATCTGAAATATTATTCACAGCCTGAAATGGAAAATAAATAATTAGTACACTCGCACTTTGTACACTAACACTGAACTCGGGTATAATACACCCGATTTTTTCTTTTACTATTATCACTGAACTCGGGTATACCGTACCCGATCACATGATTATAGAAAATTCCAGGGCGCGGAGCGGAGCGACATGACCTACCTCTGTCAGGGCTCGGGACAGACTGAAGCTACTAAGGATACCAGCTGCCTGCCTCCACGGGAACACCACGTAATGCGCGTGACGTCATGGTGTTCGGGTATATTATACCCATGTTCAGTGTTCTAGGGTTAATCAGTGTCATGTTTTCCATTCAATGTACCAAACGCACGTGCATTCTTTATATCATTTACTAGGCCCATTCAATATTCCATGTTGCATGCCATTTACACACCATCAACGTTTACATTACTTATTACGTGTCAATTAAGCTATTAACATTTCATCTTATTAGCTAAGTCTATGTCATAAGCATAACGTATAACTACCAATTAATTACTGTCAATTCTTTGTTATATCACAGTGAATAAATAACGGCTTTATTTTCATAATAAAATACAACTATAAGGTGTCTTTTATAACCTTAACATTAATTTGCTTGGGTGTAAACCAAGCTGGTGACCCTCGCTGCCTTTTCGGTCACTTCCAATAGTATGGTGGATCTACTCAAATAGCCTATCATTAATAAGCAGTCAGTCATTGCCTTAATCAATCATTGCATACAATTAAAGCATTATCACCTTAAACGGCTAAAACTAGGTCCACTATATATATATATATATATATATATATATATATATATATATATATATGTTATAATGTTTCAGACCAACAAAGACCCTAGGATCCACTCATGGCTGGTCTACCTAACTGTGTTCGTAATTGTGTATTGTGTATGTCCTCCGTGGTGGCAGAGGGGACCTACAATTTTACGTGAGTTCCGAACCACAAGAACATAAGAAATTTATGTAACAACTTCCTGTATAATGGCAACGACCAATTTTGCAAAACTAAATAATTATCAATTTAAAATTAATTAATTATCGATTTAAAACTAATTAATTATCGATTTAAAACTAAAGATAGAATCTCTGGATCCAGAGGATCAAGTCATAATAGACTACTATCCACAAATATGTTACACTCTATATCTATTTATAACCGACATGCAAATATATCAGATCCAAAGGATCCAGTCAATTTCATTACGGTATCCATCAATACTAGTACCTTGCCCAACGAAAAATAAGTCACGGTCCATATCGATTGCGGACCAAGTCAAAATTTACAACCATATGCATTACAATACTTAGAAGGAAAAGTGTAGGTGTGGCTGTAAAGACTGTAGAGTAATGTAGAAATGTGTGTGCACCCATTTTGGGTCTCCCATTTAAAGGTGTTTGTGGGGCAAGTGAAGATCATGAGTTTTTCAATACCTCACAGTACTATGGGGGGCACCGCTCGGCAGAGGAATCTCTTTAAATGGGGTGTGTAAGGACAGAGAGTATCCCCTAACCCAAGACGCTGCCTCCCTATATCCCACAACACTTGTGTTGAGCTGTGGGATCTATCACCACAAAGCCTTAATTTTACTACCTTAAACTATACCCAATCTATCAACATATGCGTCTAATCGATTTTTAAACATGTTTTTAGACGTGCTACTAATTACTTCTGCCGGCAAACTATTCCAGCTATTTACTATTCTATGCGTAAAAAAGTTTTTCGCAACTGCTGTCTCGAACCTTCTACTTGTCAAGTTACACCCGTTATTTCTAGTCCTATTATATTGAGATATTTCGAAAAAGCTATCTCTATCTACGTTATCGAACCCATTCATAATTTTGAAAACCTGGATTAGATCAACCCTTAACCTCCTAGTCTCGAGTGTTGGTAATTTTAACTCCTTAAGCCTATCCTCGTACGACTTTGACCTAAGCGTCGGAATCATCTTAGTTGCTCGTCTTTTAACTCTTTCGATTTTGTCCATATCTTTGCGCATATGCGAATTCCAAAATTGGACCGCGTACTCCAAATGGGGTCTAACTAATGATTTATAAAGTGGAACTATAATATCGCGCGATTTGTACTCAAAATTTCGAGCTATAAAACCTAACACTTTGTTCGCCTTATTGACCGCTGCTGTACTTTGTTTCGCTACTTTTAAATAACCAGTGACTATAACTCCTAAATCTTTTTCCTGCTCTACGCTTGTTAATTCTTTCCCTGACATACTATACACAAAATTACAGTTACGCGAACCTATATGTAAAATTTTGTACTTATCGACGTTAAATCTCATTTGCCATGTGACTGACCAATCAACGATTTTATTCAGATCTTCCTGCATTTTATCTCTATCTTCGTCATTAATCGCCCTACCACCCAGCTTCGTTTCATCCGCAAACTTTGAAACTGTACTGACTAGGCCGACATCTAAATCGTTAATAATATAAGAAAAAGCAAGGGGCCCAATACAGAACCCTGAGGAACGCCACTCGCTACATTAGCCCAACACGACTCCGCTCCATCAACGCCACCCTCTGTTTCCTACCTCGCAACCACTCTTCTAGCCAATTTATTACTACACCCCTGATTCCATGAGCCTTAGTTTTTTCAATGAGTCTTTTGTGCGGCACGGTGTCAAACGCTTTTTGAAAATCTAAATACACTACATCAACCGCCCGGTCTATCGTAAACGTCAACCACGCTTTTGAAAAATTCTAAAAGATTAGTTAAGCAAGATTTGTTTCGCCTAAAACCGTGCTGCGTATTTCTAACTAGTTTATGCACTTCTAAGTGTTCGACTTTACGATCCCTAATTATTAATTCCAGTAGCTTACCTACAACAGACGTTAAAGTGATTGGCTATAATTTCCCGCCGCACCTTTATCGCCTTTCTTAAAGATAGGTGTTACGTTTGCTAACTTGAAATTATCTGGTACGCACCCCTCAGAGATAGCCGCATTAAAAATCTTTGTTAGCGGCACAACAATGCTATCTTTTAATTCTTTTAGTTGTATGGGATATATGGAATTCGGCCCCGGTGATTTACGCGTTTTCATTTTATCAATATAGCGCATTACCTCCCCTTCACTAACCATAATATTATCCAAAATGTTACCATTATCAAAAGGTATTATGTCTATGACCGTAGGGATATTCGTTACATCTTCTATAGTAAAAACTGACGTAAAAAATTCGTTTAGCAAGGTAGCCATTTCCTTGTTTTCAGAAACTAGATCTCCGTTTACATTTTTCAACGGCCCCAAGACACTTTCGACTGGATTTCTATTGTTGACGTATTGAAAGAATCGCTTGGAGTTTTCTTTACCGTTACGAATTATGGAGATTTCAAATTCGCGCTTGGACTTTTTTATTACACTTTTCGCTTCACGCCTCAGAGATATGCAGTTGTTTCGTAACAACAAATTGTCTTTATCGCACTTATGTTGCCTATAAGCCTTATCTCTACTCTTTATAATGTCTCCTACTCTAGAAGTAAACCACAAGGGCTTGTTATTTACTTTCGCACGCTTAATTTTGTACGGTACACATTCCTCATTTATAGTCCTAAATACTGTTTCGAACGATTCCCACATTAGTTTTGCGTTGGAGTTCCCCATCACGTTTTCCCAATTGACGTGTGACAATTTATTTCGAAATTTACAAAAGTCTGTGTGCTGGAAGTTAGGAATTTTATTCGAGTTACTTGGTTTCGAGTGACTTACTGAGAGGAAAAACTCTACCATATTGTGATCGCTATTGCTTAACAGTTCTATTACTTGAAGATCAGTAATTAGCCTATCATCCGTAGTTATTACTAAATCTAAAATACTGTCCAACCTCGTAGGTTCCCCAACCTTTTGAATAAGAAAGCTATCCTCGAGAAAATTAACTAAACGATTACCTTCCGCGTCTCCTTGCATTGTATCGTAATTCACGTTGGCGCAATTAAAGTCACCCATAACTGAAGCCTGCTCACTACCGATTATTCTCTTTAGTTCACGATATAACGCTTCGTCCGTATCAGCTGTTTGATTAGGGGGCCTATATATAACCGCAACAAGAAGTTTGAAATCGTTTAATGTAAGTTCTGCTATAGTCGAATCTATCGGTTCTGGAATTGAGTGCTTTACTTCTATAACGTTCGCAATATTATCTTTGATATACAACATAACACCGCCTCCTCGCCTACCTATTCTGTTTTTAACAAAAAGTCTATAACCTTTAATTTGATACTCCCCTACAAAGTCACGTGTTTCAGTGCTAAGCCACGATTCATTTATCGCAATTAAATTATATATATATACAGGGTGGGCGGAAAGTAGCTCCCTATTTTGGATTGGTAAAAAAATACATATATTATCCATTTATTTCAGAAGAAATAATATGAAAAGGTAGGCATACATGGTAGGTTTTCTCTAAAATTCAATGTGGGCTCCAACTCTTTCCACCAGCTTCTGGAGCCGCCAAGGAATGGCGTCCACTGACTTTAGCAGGAACTCCGGCGGGATGGAGGACATGACTTCCCGAATTCGGTCCTCCAGTTCTTCCAATGTCCTCGGTTTGGTGCGGTAGACTTCTTCCTTTACCCACCCCCAAAGAAAGAAGTCGCACGGTGTCAATCGGGGCTCCTGGCTGGCCATTGATATGGACCACGACGACCCATCCAACGCCCAGGGAAGTGGGCATCCAGCCACTCACGGACAACAAGAGCGAAGTGCGGAGGGGCGCCATCTTGCATAAATATCAGATCGCCGATGTTCTCCCATGTGCTGACAACCGGCCAGACCTCGTTTCGCAACATAGCAAGGTACCGCTCAGCATTCATGGTGTTGCGCAGAAGGAACGGGCCCACAACCTGATCTGAGGTCATACCACACCACACCGTTACACTGAACCGATTCTGCCGTTTTTCAGCGGTAACCGTGCGACTTCTTTCTTTGGGGGTGGGTAAAGGAAGAAGTCTACCGCACCAAACCGAGGACATTGGAAGAACTGGAGGACCGAATTCGGGAAGTCATGTCCTCCATCCCGCCGGAGTTCCTGCTAAAGTCAGTGGACGCCATTCCTGGGCGGCTCCAGAAGCTGGTGGAAAGAGTTGGAGCCCACATTGAATTTTAGAGAAAACCTACCATGTATGCCTACCTTTTCATATTATTTCTTCTGAAATAAATGGATAATATACGTATTTTTTTACCAATCCAAAATAGGGAGCTACTTTCCGCCCACCCTGTATATATATATATATATATATATATATATACACAGGGCCTATCAGAGGGGGGACTAGGAGGGTCATTTGGCCTGGGCCTCAAGCTTAAGGGGGGCCTCAAATTTAGAACCTTTCAGGTTTGAATATAATGTTTTGCAGTAAAAGTAATAATTGGGTTTAGCTATGGGCCTGAAAAGCTGGAAGTGACCCGGGCCTCTCTGGCCCTCTGAGAGGGCCTCTGTGTGTGTGTGTATATATATATATATATAACCTTTGGTTAGCTTCCGCCCGAATTGTTAATTCTGACGAAGGTCAAGCTTTTCATTCCACCTTAGACGTACAGTTTAACGTGGAATCCGAACCACGCCCCATCAGCAGCCCAGCGTCTTAACCACTAGGCCACCTAGGGTACCCATTTATCTACCAACCACTTTCTTTATTGTGTGGAAGGATGAACAGCTGGGTTTTGCTGTGCGCCGGCTGCCGTCGGGTCTCGAACCCGGGGCCGATGGATTCGTAGTCAGCGATGCTAACCACTACCCACGAGGGTATATATAATATATATATATATATATATATATATATATATAGTGATGGATCGAGTGGTCGGTTTTTCACAACCGCGGTTGCGGTTGTGTTTGCGGTTGTCGAATTTTTTCCAACCGCTGTTGCGGTTGCGGTTATCATATACTAGGAAAAATGCGTAATTATTAACTGGATATAGCCACTATAGTGCGATTTAGCCACACTTGGTACATAATATATACTAAATAGTATTTATTTAGTAATACCTTATGTTGAACACAAGTTTTGCAATACACCGCTACCGCTATTTGTGTGTTGCAAACTTGTGTTCAACATAAGGTATTTACTAAATAAATACTATTTAAATGAAGTATATTCTAAACTTATATAGCTATTATGAAAGAATAGGTCAAATTAATTAAAACCATATTTTGCACTAAGTGTGTTACCAGGATGAGGGACGAGGACCCATCGCACTGTTCATCCCACCTACCACTTTCCCCACCTCCACCCATTGGAAAGTTATGGATTATTATTCATTTGAAAAACTGATGTCAAACTTACTTACTTCATGGAGCTCACAGAGTAATAACTTAGAGCGCAGTTTAAACCAATTTTACTACGGCAGCCGTATGACGTCACGTTTAAGCACGCATAAGGAGACCCATCATTTTCTTTTTAAAAAAGAAATATTTCTAATTAACCTAAATTAAAATTAACTAAGCTTTTACAACCGCAACCGCACTTATGGAACGGCGGTTGCGGTTACGGTTGTGAATTTTTGTGCGGTTGTAGTGCGGTTGCGGTTACTCGATCCATCACTAATATATATATATATATATATATATATATATATATATATAATATATATGTGTGTGTGTGTGTGTATGTATATATATATATATATATATATATAGGGTAGGTCAAAAGTCTGGATCCATAGGAAAATATTTATTTTAATACATAAATTACAACAAATGGTAAATACTTAAAATGAATATCAACTTTAACTCGTAAATGCGTATCCGTGATACTATACAGTGGTTCGTACTCCAGTATAAACAACAAATTATAACAAATGCTCAAATTGGCGGCCTCTGACATCGAGACACTTAGGAATGGAATTTATGATTTTTAATAATTCTTCGAATTGACGTTCTCGAGATGCGTGTTTCATTTGATAATCTTCTTGTTGACTTTACTGGACTATTCGTTAAAGTTTCACATACCATTGCAGAGGTATTTTCATCAGTTGCAGTTTTTGGACGACCAGAACGCCGTCGATCATGTACACTTCCTGTTTCTTTGAAACGTTTAAAACCTTGCCAACATCGCATGTGTTACTGGATGCTTATCAGGATGATTTCTATTGAATTCGGTAGCAACTTCTGTGTGTAGCGCCCTGTCTTGCGTACATGAACACAAGTTCTACCCAGTCTCTGTTGTTAGATTCGAAGCATTTCTGGGCTGAAATAAAAAAGTATTTGAGTATTTATACTGGAGTACGAACTACTGTACAGTATCACGGATACGCATTTACGAGTTAAAGTTGATATTCATTTTAAGTATTTACCATTTGTTGTAATTTATGTATTAAAATAAATATTTTCCTATGGATCCAGACTTTTGGCCCACCCTGTGTATATATATATATATATATTATATAGTTTTTTTCATATAACAATATTGTGAAAAACATCATAGTAAAAAATAGCCCTACCAATATTTAGGCATTATCTCTAAATTGT